>OY282642.1:15903238-16360738 GCA_958299015.1 Tetanocera ferruginea
GATATGGTCTTGACATCGTTTTACCAAATACCTCACCAAGCTTCCTTGACTCTTGTTAAAAAAATCATCCAAATTGGTTATGTTTAGTGTGCTTACGGCATTTTTCAAACCGTTTAATGAATGCTCGATGGGATATATATCACGACTTGACGATGAGCAGTCAAGAAAAGTCAAAGCAATTTTATCAAAAAATTTGTTGGTCAGTTTTGCCGTATGCTTGGGGTCATTATCCTGCTGGAATGACCAAATCACTGGGATATTGTCGACATACCAAAGCAGCATAACAGTTCTTAACATATAAACGTATTCTCGTTGTTCATTGTGCCAGAAACACAGTGAATGAGACCAATGACATTCCAAGAAAATTTCCCCCAGACAAAGATCGATCCACCGCCATGGTTAACAACCGAAGAAGTGTACTTTAGATCAAGTTCATTACCTTTTGGTCGTTGGACACTCTTTCTGCCATCAGTACCAATGCTATTGATCTTTGTTTTAACACTCCACACACAAGTATTTGCACTGCTTTACCGGACAAGATACATGATATTTGGCAAATTCAATACGTTGTTTTCTGTACGAGCCTTTCACCATGAGATTCTTGCTTGCAAGTCTTCCATGAAGGCCAGCTTCCTCTAAAAGTCGTGTAACGGTTCATTTTGATACACTGACCCTAATTTCATCCACTATTTCACGCTGGATGACTGCTGTGCTCTTCCTTGGATAAGGTTGTGATAGTCGGACAATCTTTTGATTAATATGTGCTGAAGTTTCGCGCGGTATTTTTTGGAGTGGTACATTTTCCGTGATTTTATATTGTCGAAGATGAGCAATAGCATTGAAAACCATCGTTTTTAAGCATTTGAATTGATCCGTATGATAGCCCACCACTCTTCAATTCAATAATTGCCTTGCGGGTACCTGGCGTGCATCTTTTGGCTTTTTCCATTTTATGGAATTTTACTTTTACAGTTTTTTGTTGAAATTATGTGTAAACAGTTCAAAATAATAAAATCTTATCAAAATATTCAGAAATTATGTACAAAAAGCTTGAAAACTTTAATGTTAACAAATCGTTTCTAATTAGTTGTCAATGGAATAAATTATGTTCTCCTACTATAACTGATTTTGCTGCAATAAATTACTTGGAAAAGTCAGTTAAATTTTTCTTGTAAAAAGATAAAAGAAAATTAAGAAATAAAAAAAATAAAATAGATCGTTACATTACCAAACGCACGTCCAGTGCGGTAAAGTGCAGCAAGTATAATATCGTTTCTAATTAGTTGTCAACAGCTGTATATATTTTAATAGAAATGGATGTTTCAGTGTTAATGCGATGATGGTAAGCATAGAATAAAACCTAAATGTACCGCACTTACAAATTTTGATATTGCAGATATGTGGTCAGAGGATGATAATTAGAGCAATAGATGCATGTCATCCTGGATCTAGCCATGATACATTTATATACAACATGAGCAAATCAAAACAATATTTTGTGAAAAATTTTGGAGGCATTCTGTTGAGCTTTAAAATCATTATTGTTTTCAAGTGCCTTATAAATACGCTTTAAATGCTAATTATTTTCTTTTTGGATCTTCAGTAATTCATTTGAAGTATCAACAATTTTTTACAGCGTGCTGGAAATGCTTGCAACCGATGTCACCTCTAAAGTTCATGAGTTTTGCTAAATTTTTTTCTGTGTTAAATTGTTCTTGCGTGCACTTTTGCCCATGCTGGGTAAATTTTGAGTTAGATTTTCATAATTTTCGTCGTGAGGCACAGTCTCGGACGCAACTTGCTCCTGAATGTTAACGCCATCGTCAAATGAATTAAAGTTTGGAATGCCGTCAAAGCTTATATGCAGCCTCCTGTTGCTTTTCTTTCTACCCTATTGTGAGCCAATTTCTTCCGGTTGCACACCTTCCAACCTGACCACACCTGTATATCATCAAATTTTATAACCAAACCTAAAGTTGTTTAGCGCACTTACTTTTTTCCAACCGCTTGTATCCTTTAGTGGAGGTCTTTCCGAGTTAATTTTTTTTTTGTTAAAGCCGTTCACAATGTGTCTATGGCAACTCGATTACCCTTTCTGAAATATTTCTAGCAAGGTCGACGTTCTGTTCCATAAAACTAATAAATGTAGCTTCTTGAGCTGAATTCTTATGTTTTCCCTTTAAATATATAACAAATTAAAATTGCATTTATCAAATTTGCATCTAAAAAACTTACATTTCTTTTCCTAGATTCTTGTTGTTTTTATTGCTATAAGGGGCTCTGGTTTGAATGGTAAGCATGCACGACTGTCAACACAGAGATCGCAGGTTCGAATCCTGTTCAGGCCATAGTTCACGCTTTAACCTTCCTTTTATTTTTTCCAATCAACTTTAATTCAAAATGCAGCAAAATTTACGACTTTGAAATTATTGGTGGTAGAGATATTTGTAGAATGGGATTGCTTAATAGCTCGATTGTCTCAAATTCAAATTTACATGTTAATATAGAGCTCCGCCACAAACAAAACATTCTGCACTTTTTTCACTAGATTACCTTCTCCTCTTATAGTACCTTTCATCGCATTTACGAACCAAGGCAGAATTGACTGAATAGATTTAACACCTGAAATCCTTGATTTAGAGCTAAAACAAGAAATAATATAGGAAATTTTGGTATTAGCAAATTTATTGAGTATGTTTAAAAAGAAAAAAGCATTGCATTCTATTCCGTTTGGTTTAAAACATATCCCACATATTGAGACTATGATGATAATAATCAGTTTTCAAAAGATTTCAAAAAAGTCTTTTTCAAAATTGCTGAATGAAAAAAAATCATCTTATTTTTCGCTTTAAAAACTTTCCAAATAATCCAGTCGTCTTTTTTTTTTACATACACGCTATTTAACTGTTTATAAACATCAGCTTTTATCTATCTGTTGAAACAGTCCTTTAAATTTTGAGTCATATCAGCAAAAAGTTTTGTTCAAACTGAGCAAATCATCACACACACACACACATACAAATATACACAAAAGCGACCCCTGCCTGGCTTGTAGGCACAAACGATCCTCATATTACTGAAGATATACTTCATATTTAAAAAAAAAAACAAGCAACAAAAAACAACAAATATAAACGTACCAGCCAGTGATCACTGCTATGATATTAAATAAAGCGGTGAGAGGGTGGTTGGTGTAAACACTGAAGCTCGAACAGACAATCGAACGTGGAGCAAAGCAAAAAGCACAAACCATAAAAATATCCTGAGCCTGCAAATGATAATTTTCATTCTTTCCTGTTGCTGTGTGGTTACTTTCTACCCTGCGAATTTAACATAGCGTTTACTCAATCGTTTGTTTGTTTGTATGCAAGAAGAATGAGGTTCAAGCGGAATTCTTGCTGTTCGTTTTTAAGTTAAATTGTTTCGCTTTATGGGGGGAGATTAAAAAGGAAATTTAATAAAATCTCAAGCACTACGTAAGATCGTTGGCATGAGCTCACAGTGAGCGAATGGAGCGCAAGGAATACATAAAATCAGCCAAGTGTATCTTGAGACCAGCCACTGCTTCGAGACTTCGTCATCGTCGACAACACCATCGCCATCGCCATACAGCACCATACGGGAGTATCTTTATCGCAAGCAGGGGGATAACAATTTCGAATTTGTACGTTGTATTTTTAGTTTGTTTTGCCTTTTGTTGCGCAGTCAAGAAAGAGGATACTTTTGTTGCTGCACATTTGCATTCCGAAGTGCTTGCACAGCTGAAAGGCCAGGCCCAACCCTGAAAATGTTTAAAAAGGAATCTCATTGCTCGCTTGTTGCTGCTGCTGCTGACTCAAGTTGAAGTAAGGCTACTGATGTGATTTCTTTAAAAGAAATTATCAAAAATTAAGCAACAATTGAGCCACTTGCAAATGTAAGGGTTTCGATTTTTTATTCGATTACAAAGTACACATTGAATGTATGTGTATGAGTGACGAGTTTGCTATAATTTGTATAAATAAGACTTCACATTTACATATTATTTTGAACAATGTGTACCTTTTTGATAAATATAGAATTTTAATTGTGGTGAGTAGAGAAAGTTTATCGTTTTTGTCGAATTTTTGCTCTAATATGGTTTATAAAGGGCGTATGACACCTTTAAAACTCGATGAAAGTTTGGTTTTTTAGAAAATTTATTGTAACTGTAAATTTTTTGCAAAAAAGTGATATCTTAATACTTTGCACGCAGCTCCATCTATACAGTCGTAAGAAATCTACAAGCAAAATTAAAAAAAGTTTGCACTCGAAAAACCTAATTAACTATCAGAGGTATTTGTGATTTTTTATATTTTTCTTCTGAGACTTCATTAACGTTAGAAGAATAACGAACCCACAATAGGAAAACAAGAACAATCAATTACTCTTATGTGACAGGATAGGTTCTATAAAATTCATCACGGAACTTGTCATGCTTGTCACGGGATAGACTTCATTTAACTCAGCGTGGGGCGTGATAACGTGGGGCATCTTATCGTTATCAATATCTCAGTGTAAGTGTGTTAGACTGATATGCAGAGGATGTGGGTTCGTATCCTAACTGTGTAAGACTCAAAAACTCATAACATTCGAAATTAGTTCGTTTACAATCTTAAAAAAAATTGAATTGCACCGTAATATATTATGCCACTCTTTTGCTTTTTCAGTGCCTGATCAATATAATGAAGTTTCCAAACCCCAAGTTTTGACCTCATCGCCAAATTTTTTGTCGAAGCAAAGAAACTTTTTTGGAATTCTTCGATGTAGACTAGCTCTTTGTAGTCTCTACGTACATGCGTTCTTTTTAGATTAGTTGACAACATGTAATCACATTATTTTATTAAATAACTTTGACTTGGCCCAGAAATAGGTTAAATTCACAATCAACACATCAAATTTTCTATAGGATAAAAAAATGGCAAATACTGAATACGAGGGTAGTCACAGTACCCGGATTTTTGTTTGAAGATAATTACTATGGTAGTTAATACCAACATTTTAAAGCAGCCATCAATAGTAAACGCCCTTAGTAAGTTTGTAAATATGGAAAAAATTGATTATCGTTATGTAATACAATACTTTCATTTGAAACGCTTCGTTAAAGGTACTGTTTTTTCTAACTTCTGGTTAGAACGAAATTTTTCTTTAAGAAATGACTCCTATTCCGATCAGGAAAGACACAACTGATTTCATCATCACCGAACAATGACGATGAACCAGAGACATCTATTAAAAAAAGGATGGCAAAAATGCCGATGGCAAATGGCTAACGAAACGCTGGATTTGGGGAAGAAATCCGGAAAAAAAACAATTTTTAAGAATAAAATAGTTAAGAATTATATTCGTAGGTAAGTTGCAAATATGTTTTGCTTAAAATATACTTTTCAGAAAAAAGTTCAACGTGCAGGAGAACGCCTACTCCGTGAGGACAATTTTACTTTAGATGATTTATTGGATGCAAGATCTGATACAAATAATCTGGAAGATGGCAAATGTATTTTTTTGCTGTAGTCTATTTTCTGATGACTCGCTGTTAAATTAAAAAAAAAATAAGTATTGGGCAATATTTACTGC
Source organism: Tetanocera ferruginea (assembly GCA_958299015.1). Classification (NCBI taxonomy): domain Eukaryota; kingdom Metazoa; phylum Arthropoda; class Insecta; order Diptera; family Sciomyzidae; genus Tetanocera; species Tetanocera ferruginea. The sequence goes on from OY282642.1 coordinate 15,908,834, forward strand.
ATTTACTCTACCGTCGACTTTTCCCATGTTATTACTGAGTGTACTTTTCAGTATTCTAGCATTTAGAAATTTTTCAACTTTGACATGGTTCTTGTCTTAAAAAGAACAATTTTAAAACAAGCAATATTAAGTCTTTAAAGTGAGTAGATGCCTCATCATTAATTTTTTCGAAGTTGCCATATTTCTGAGAGGATTACATTTTTTGTTTTGCACACTTTTTCGAGGGTTTCGCAAAAAAAGAAAAAGTATACATTTTGTTCCAATACATTGTATAGAAGTACATATCAAGGTGTTATCTTATTTGCATTTAACGAAAATCAGACAAATGTGCAAATATATGTTGGTATGTATATAGAAAAGAAAATAAAAGAAATAAAAGTAGCCTGCAATCGCGTTGGAATTTTACCCAAACAGAGAGTCAGCCAGTCAGTAAGTCCGTCATTGCTAAATTGCAATAACGAGTGTGAGTATGCGTGGAGAGGGGGAGGGGGGGGGGCACCATCGCCAGGATGGTGGAGGATGATGAGTTCTACGTGACGATTAATACAACGAATATGACAAACAAACAAGCAAACAGAGAAGGAGCGCTACACAGCAATATGAGAAATGATGAAACCCTTGAGTGCAGGACTGATATTCTTATTATATATTATACGTATATACATATGCATATTGAAAAATACATACATACATATACAGCTGTGGTCAAAATAATAGCAGTGCTTTAAAATTCAGACATGCTTGAATAAATAATACTAGTCTAAAAATGTAGGATCCGGAAAACCCAATATAATTTCTATATGAGCTTTTAACGCTGATTCCAAATCTGTACTCAATTTTTACCGTTGTGTTAGGAATTTCAAGATACAGGGTGTTTTAAACTTTTTATACTTGTCTAGTTTTATTAATCCAGAATCTAAACAACACATCATAAGATAAAAAATTAAATTTTGTATTTTAGAGAAAATATGGAATGTTCCAACGGTATATCAATAACTATCGTTTTATGTGTTGTAGCGGAGCTATAATTAAGAGATCATTAAACGAAATATCGCCAAATTTTGTATCTTTTGTTTTAGCTGAGATATAATCGTCCAAATTTAAAGTGACTGTTTTTTTATGTAAAAAAACACTAAATCCACAGTTTATTTCTAAATTTTAACTTTGGACGATTATAGCTTCGCTAAAACAAAAGATACAAAATTTGGCGATATTTAGTTTGATGATCTCTTAATTATAGCTCCGCTACAACACATAACACGATAGTAGTTGATATACCGTTGGAACATTCCATATTTTCTCTAAAATACAAAATTTAATTTTATATCTTATGATGTGTTGTTTAGATTCTGTATTAATAAAACTAGACAAGTATAAAAAGTGTAAAACACCCTATATCTTGAAAATCCTACCACAACAGTAAAAATTGGGTACAGATTTGGAATCAGCGTTAAAAGCTCATATAGAAATTATATTGGGTTTTCCGGATCCTACATTTTTAGACTAGTATTATTTATTCAAGCATGTCTGAATATTAGAGCACTGCTATTATTTTGACCGCAACTGTATATATATGTTTGAGCACTTTATTTAAATGTGGTTATGTGAGTATCTTGCTAAAGTCTCAAAGGCACCATGTAACCGTTATGAAAGCAAAAATTAACGTCTGCTTAGAGGAAGAAACGCTAGTTACTGCGCATTGCAATTTGAACTCCTTCATCGCTTGGGTGAGATCTCGAGTTCAAGCTCAGCAAATAAAGTTTTTTTATTCTGACATTATTTGAGGATCGTTGGCGACAACTTCATACACAGCAAAGTAAACGTTTATTTTTCTCTTGCTTTTTGTTTGTTTTAAGTTTGTTTTTATAAGTTGGGTTTTACGATCAGGCTTTCCTTGAAACTGACTCCAAGTCAAATTTCAATACGTTTGCATTTTTTTTTGCTCTTGACTTGACGATGATCCTTTACGGGTTGCCATCAAGTTTATTATTATATTTTTTATATACAATATATTGTATTTCTAGCGATCTTTTGACTCATTGTTTCAACAGTACTCATGTGTCCGTGTTTGTTTGTGTGTGTGTGTGTGTGTGTGTGTGTATGTGTCGATGCGTTTCTTTTGGGGTTTTACGCTTGGTCAAGTTGTTTCTTTTAAATTTAATTGCTTTTCCTTAAGATTGCCGTCATTAAATAATTTTCATTACTTTTATTTCTTGATAATACATTTATTTACTTCTATAGAACAGCTAACCGAAAAAGTTTTTGTTGGTTTTGAAATTGTGTGGAAATTTAATGACTGCGTTCGAGTTGTTAAAATAGTTTATTACTTGTTTTAGTTTTTATTATTATTTTCTTGCTGTTGTTTGGTAAACTTCAGTTTGAGCGACTTCAAAGGATAAACTCAGGGCTTATCTTGACAGGAAGATGTTTTGTGGATATTTTGTAGAAGTTTATGGCTTATAAATTTATGTTTGTAATATGTACGTCTGAGGTAGCATTAAACGGTAGCACTTGTTTCAGTAATATATAAAAAAGAATAAGCAATTTGAAATTACCAGCAGAAATATTTTACTACCTCATCATTAGCGTGACCACCAATGAGATTATGTCAAAAATGTACCTTCGTATTTATAATTCCGAATATCTCGGTGCAAAACAAACAATATCAAAACATGATTAGATTTTTGAAATAAAAAGGTACCGCTTTAAATAATAATGAAAGGCTCTCAAAATCAAGTTAAAAAAATTAAAAATGAATTTTTTGACCTTCGTTAAACTTCGTCTTGAATATCGTTGAACAAGTCTTCATTGTCCATTGAATGTTTATCCAAAATTTCAATCAGAGATCTTCTTCCGAATTCAATCCAGAATCTTCAGATGTTTCTCCTGGCATATTTCGCTTTTTTCGAATTTCTTTGACGGTGCTCACACCCAACTCGTTACATTATTCTTTAACTTTACAAATGGCACGGTCGCCATTCAGTTTGTCTGTCAACATTTGCAATTGTCCAAGTACATAAGTGAAACTGATTAATTTTTCTTGTGACCGTTTCTGATTTCTATCAAATGATACGAGAATTTCTCAAATCAAATGTTTCTATAGCATTGATAATGCATCTTGTCTGGTATCAATATTTTCTATGACCGTATCTCTCAAGTGTTCCAGCGCTGAAATAACTCCGTCCAATTGTGTTTATACTGGTTTCACAGCTTCAGCTTCTGAGCTCCACCTAGTTCTACAATGTCTTTTGACCGATATACTCACGTATTCTTTAAGAACGTCCCATCTGTGAGTAGAGAAGGAGAAATGAGTGAAGAGACGCTGTATTGTTTCAAAAACTGTTACTGCTCGGACATTAGGGGCTTTCACATGGTCCAACAAATTGGATAGACATGGCATATTGGACGTCAAGTAGTACCATGCGTAAGCTAAAACGACGGTCGGTCCAACATGTTGGATGAATATCAAAAATTTTTGATTTTTCTGCCGGTTCGTCCGACTTGTTAGACATGTGAACGAATTTTGGTCCAACACGCTGCATTTTTCACATCTTATAAATTTTCAGCGAGTAGGGGAGACTCGTCCCCGTTGTCTCAAGTACTAGTTGTCACAACGCCGATATCTTTTGATTCAACACGTTATCGAATGAAATATCAATGCCATCTATACGCTATTGCAATGTCTAGCATCCCAAGAAAGTTTAAGTGCAGTTAGTTTTGTTTTGCAAAAATTGAAAGAAATTTAAGAAATTAAGTTGGATTTTTGCATTTTTATATTTTTTTAAATTTTGTGTTTCAACAAATAGAAGTGTGTTATATCCAACTTTAAATAAATTTCCAATACATTTAATATTATATTTTGCGAATATTTATGAATTTTAAGATAAAACTTTATATTTAATTTTACAGAACATTGTTAACATTTTTTTCCCAAATGGTACAGGTTGTCACAGCACTTGTGGGGCTTGTTGTCACATATAATTTCATATAACTATTTTGAAATTATTCTATGTTTTATTTTAAATTAAGGAAATATGCCAAGAAATCGCAAACGACTTACAAACCGAGGTCGGACATCTCCAGATATCATGATGCATGCCGAATACAGCTAGTATCAATGAAGATAACGTGGATTCACTATGTGTAGATCGTTGTCGAGCGTCAAATCCAATAATAATTGTCGTCAATGTATAAAATGCAAACGTTATGCACATAATGCATTGAAAGTGATAGTTTAATACATTGCTGGTTAAATTGTCTTTCAGGGTGTGGCAGCAATGACGATTAAGAAGTGTGACAACGGGGACTACGCATTGGGACAACTTACCCCACGAGTGGGGTAACTTGTCACAGACGAGTTAAATTTTTTATCAAGGAAATTTTTTAATTTATTTTAAAATAATATTGGATATTCATATCAGGAATGAAGAATAAAATATTGAATTTATCTTTAAAAGATTTGCAGTGCTATAATTGCTTCATTTGTGGGAGTTACAGCGGTTCATTCAAATTTTGTGACAACTAGTACCACTCTCCCCTAAACAACGTTCAATCAGTGCATGTAAATTACTAACAAACACTTAATGCACGCGTTTATGTGCTTAAAATAACCACATTTTCGTTTTATAAAAAGAAAAAGATTTCCTTTTCATATCCATCTCTTCCTTTCCCTTCCAAACTTGTTCAATTATTAGCGCACCCAAAAATTCTTATGCCATTGCGCCGAAGTGTTCTGCTTGAGAGTTTGTAATTAATGATGTCGTCCAACAAGTTGGATCATTCGAAAGGTCTATCAAATTGTTCCGTTAGTTTTCCATCCGACTTTGTCGTCCAATATGTTAGATCATGCGAAAGCCCCTATTGACGTGAGCTGCGTTTACTAGAGATGAGAGATTTTTTGATTCGGGATTTTGTCACGGTGATCACTAGTAACTGCGGTGATCCAATAGTTTCAAAAACCTAGATCAGTGATTGAATTTTTAATTTTGTTATTTTTAATTTTGGTTCGCCGTTTGCAGCGATACGTGACGTTAGCAGTGATTTTTTGCTTGTGAGAATTGTTGTCTCTGTCTCTCAAGCATAGCTGTTAAATTTCGATTACGATTAGTAATCAATTAGATTATTTTTCAAAAAGAATTATTTATATACATTATATTAATATACATATACATTATATACATTATATTAATATAATATTATATATACATTATATAATCCTTAGGTAAAAAGTTTTTGATTAGTAATTGATTACGATTACAAATAATCAAATTATAATCACGATTACTTTAAATTACGAATATAATCAAAAAGAATCAAAAATAATCGGATTACTTTTAAAGATTATTTTTGTTTATATTAAGAATTTGAGCCAAAGAATCGAAAATACTTAAAAAATCAAAAATAATCAAAAGTAATTTTTTTAAAATAAACGAATTTCAAGTAATCGTGAATACAATTTGATTATTTGTAATCGTAATCGCTTGATTATTGAGCCAAACAGAAAAAAATCTTACTTAATCAATTATTTAAAATTTTTAATAAAAATAATCTAATTACTAGTGAATACGATTATTACTCTTACGTATTTTCATGCTCTTTCACTCACTCGACAAACAACTATTGCCTAAGCAGCATTGCTTTGAATGATATGCAATTTTTTTGTCTCACTTTCACTTCCAGTCTCATTTATAATTTTGCCCATCACTGATATAAAATCACAATATCTCTCATAACCACATACTTAGATATATAATTAATAATAAAATAAAGAACGGTGATTTTAAAAACACGTTCTCTGAGAACGACGTTCTTGAGAAATCACCGGATCGCTCATCTCTAGCGGTAACTCTTTCCAAATTGAGAGAATGATTATCACAAGGAACGAAAACAGCTTGTTCATTCAGGTCAATGATTCTCTGCTGGACTCCTGTATGAATACCGTCCATTGTTGGTGCATTGTCGTACGATTGATCTCTACAATCTTTCAGTATAATTTTTTGCCCGGGCACTAAATTCTCTAGGCACGCCACTGGCTTAAAGTTTCTAATAACCTTAAAAAACATATTTATGGACGTTTACTTTTAATAAGCTTCGGTTTGAACTAAAGATATTGCTATCTTATAGCCTGCAAAGCGTTTCTATTCCTGTATAGCATTCCTCTTTAAAACCAGTTTTATTAATTGAAACTTAATAAAAGCTGGCATAAGTTCTCTAAACGCAGTTGTAGAAAGTAGTTTATTTTATAAGCGTCTTCAACATTTGGTATGCTGACGCACACAATATATTTGTAGTACTATTTTACTAAACCAAAACAGAATTACAAGTGCTTTTAACCACTTTAAGTTTGTGTTTGTTGTTGCACTCAATGTTTTAAATTTTTTCGCATGTTCCATCTAAGTTCTTATATGTTATAGGTATATCCATTAGTGAATAACACTCTCGCATTTTTTTTTTTGATCAAAGTTCCTTAGTGATAAAAAATTGTTGATGGATGAAATAATATTGTGAACACCCATACTGGTTATTTGGCAATTTCGCGGCACTGCATCAATACTATTGAAGTGACGTCATTACAATGTATGTAGAAATTGTAAATAATTTAAATACGAACATTTTGGTATACTATTCACTTTACTATCTGAGACATCTGGTTCCCATGATAATAATTTTTATAGGAAATATTTTAAGTTTTTCAAAAATCAATTTATTTCACTTTTTAATTGTTAATAAAAATATATTCAAGACACAATATTGAAATTTTTTATTGAATCGGTTTCTATCGTTACGCCCTTGTATCCATCCATTGATGTCGTGAAATTTTGTTTTAAAGAATAGAAAAATATTTACAAAATAAAAAAAAAATAATAAACAAGTAAAGAAAAATGTTTTTATTTTTAATATTTTTATTTTAACAAACATTTAAAAAATTATTTGTAACAATACTATCTGTTACAAAAAATAAATTTTGGAAATATTTTCATTTCAGTGTACTGAAAATTTATAAGCATTTATAATTCTGCTTTGGTTTAGTAGAAAACAGTGTTAAGTTCTAACTCTGAAATTAGTGGACTGCAGAAAACAAAGAAGACTGCTGAAGCACAAGTAAAGCGGCTAACAAAATGGCTATATAGTCTGCTGGTAATTCTTTTGATTAGCACTACAATTGTTGCATTTTATTTTTCTTTAAAATTGACTTTAGTTACGCTTATTATATTAATTTTTTAAAATAATACATGATATTTAACAAATAAATTCATAAATAAATAAATAAATAAATGTTTCCAATTAGAAAATGAACGTTTTTGTTTAACTTGTTGTGTGCAAAACGAAACCTTTCGGTAGATTAGACGCGCCGTCTATATAACTATATTTTAAAAATTATTTATCCATGACTTAAATGCATTTGACAATTTTGTGGGAAAATTATCAATACCGTTACTGGGATGTTGACGTTTCTTGGCTTACATAATAAGTCAGAACTAATGAAAATTCTGTTATGGCATTGTTAAGTATATTTAAATGCTGATCTAATGTTCTGATTCGCATTTATTCCAAGACAAATTTAAGGAGAAAAATTTAAATAAATTTTTCAACGACAGAAATACTTTTTCACCATCTTTAGTTGCGAGTGAAATCTGATGCTCACAAACCTTTAAATAGTGATATCGCTTTGCATAGTGGTTCATATTCAAACAATTTTGAAACACATATTTTTTGAGTACTTAACTATAGAGAAGGAAAAAAATTGTCACAATGCCGATTTTTTGAGGGTTATGTTATTATTGGATGATATTATTCGTTCTTACTCGGTGATTTTTTAGAGTTGCGACTTAAAAGAACCAAGTTCCTAATTCTTGCCAACCAGTATGTTGGCAGTAAGCACAAAAATTGCTTGGCACATCCTAATACATTTTTGCGCAAGTCTTAATATATAAAATTCAATTGTCACGCTCCTAGTTAAGATATAGAATAACTATAGAATATAGAACAACTTGAGATATAAAACAGAAAGTACTGAGAAATTATTTTAAAAATAAAACTTTGTTAAAACGGTAATTAATTTACTTTATGCTATATTTCAAACCACTATTGAAGAAACCACTTTTAAAAAATTTGAGAAGAACACAAAATTAACTTAGAATAGTAAAAGCAACATTTTCAGTAGAAATTAGAAATGATATGGCATGTTCTGACATCAGATATTCGGTATTTTGACCTTATAGAGCCCAAGACAATTTTTTTATATATATTTTAAAATAATTGTACAGTCCTGGCAAGTTTTGGCGATTCTTGATACAAAAACAGTGAACAAGTAAGAACAAATACAATATTTTTGGATATTTTTTGGTATTTTTGTCCTAAAGATGTTCAAGACCTATTTTTTGGTTATGACAAAAATTAAGGCCTGAGATATGCTGAATAATTTTTTCAGAAATATTGCAGAAAACATCAAGCACGTTCACGTTACAAGCCATAATATACGGAATAAAACTTTCCCTTGGAGACAAAATTTTCAACAAAAAATTGTATATGAAGACGCGTCTTAATGATGCAGTTCGATTCTGCGATTTCTATAGTTGAAATAGGGTGAAAATTTCCTGTCCGAGTATGACTTTTCTTGCTGTGCAAATATTTAAACTTCAAATTCAACTTGAACAAGTGTTTTGATTTATAAAGTTGAATTTGATTATACACTGAGAAAAAAAACATACTTTAAAATCCAACAAAAAAATTTTAAAATAGCAATTTAATGCTTTTACGTTTCTACAAAACAAAATTTAAAGCAAGTGTGTTTGATTTCCAACTACCTATAAACTCCTTTCTTTTTTTAATTTTCTCATTATTATTTCTTTGAAAAAACAAACAAAAATCTGAATATAATGACAATATTTAAATTTTTTAAATTGGTTTGACATATATAGACCAAATGATAAAATAAAACTAATTTAATTTATATTAACTAATATTGAAATATTTAAAATGCAAGCTTCATCAAATGGAGTTAAAATTTGGTTTTCGGAGGGTCCCGGAGGTAGCTTATTATGAATCTGTTGCCAAAAACTCGGAAAAGCTAAAAAAATGGCATGGAAAAAATTATGCTTTAAAACATTTGTTTTAAATTTTAAAATTTTTATTTTAAATCGTTTTTCATAACAAAAACATTGTTTTAAAAACAAAAACTATTGTTTAGAACTTAACGTTAAAAACAGTTGTGTTTAATTTTAATGAATTTGTTTCAAGCTCTATTTCAAAAACAAATTCGTTAAATATGAACACAATTTCATTTAATTTTAACACATATTTCCCTCAGTGTATGAACTCATATTTACAAAAACAACAAAAAAAAAAAAAAAAATCGAAACAATATCGATACTGCTAAAAGTAACTACATTTTTTCCACACTTAAACCACTGTGTGTTGCCACTAGATGCTATTTACTTTTGAAGTTTTGCACAACTATCAAGGAACGAGTGTCATTTAAAACTAATTTCATGCATTCACACTTGAATTTTTTTTCTGCAACAAACAAAATTAAACGCCGAAAGCGACAATCATGAAAACCTGACGAAAGAATGAAGCTACTGAAATAGCTACTAAGAGCCTGGAGACATGATTATAAAGGAAAAAGTATAAAAAACATGTAAAAATAGTTCTATGTCGATGACCAATAAAGAACTTAAGTCTGATTTCAAAGTTTTGAGAAATGTTGCTTAAATATTTTTAATCGCCATATAAGATCAATCAACACTTCTGCGCAATTTATGTCATAACTGAGGAAACACGCTAGAAGCTCTAAATTTACGTTGAGAGAGATCAAACATTTTGCAAGATTAATAAACGCTCAGAAGAGAGAATTTTCACACTTAAAGTGTGGCTATGTAGAGTAAAAAAAGTGATTTTCCGATTGTGGTTTCTTAAACAATAGTATTTTTTTCTTAAAAATTTTCAATACGTCTTCGATGTCTTTAATTTTAATAAATATGGTTGGTGGACAAAACATTTTTGGCCAAACAAAATGGCAGCCGAAATAGCAATTGTTTTGTATATCTATATCTATTTATTTATATCTATATTTATATCTTTATCCATACTATAAAATAAAATTAAATCATTTTATGAAATATATTTTAACTATCATATATGTGCTTAAGTATACCATAGGGGTATTTTCTTTAAGAAAATGTAACAATAAATATCTTTAAATACAGTTTTTATTTTATTATTGATATAAGTTTTAAGTATTTTCCATTCGTTAGCCGCTTTACTTGCGCTTCAGTAGTCTTCTTAGTTTTCTGTAGTCCACTTATTGCAGAGTTAGAACTTAACACTGTTTTCTACTAAACCAAAGCAGAATTATAAATGCTTATACATTTTAAGTTAATTCGATAGGGAAAAGATGATCGAATTTGGTCAAAGTAGTTGCTCTATCACTCAAATTTTATATTTTATTCTAAATTTTTATATAAAGAATCGTCGGTATTCATTAAAATTTAAATCTTCTCACTTATTACATTTTTAATATTTTGTTTAAAAAAAAATCATAAAAACATTTGAAAATTTGATAAAACTGAACTCTTGTGTTTAAGTTTATTCAAAATTAAGCAACAAAAATACTTTAAAATATTTTGCACAATAAAAAAGTACGAATTTTGTGCTTAGTACCAGCATTTAAATATGTGTCTAACTATTGACATTTTCCCTTTTCTTATGTAGTTAAAACCAAACTTGTTTCCTTTTATGAAATTTTTTTTTTATATTTAAATTAAAAAATTTCCCGGTGGTCTACGTCCAGCCTACCTTTAAAAGAAATAATAATTTGTTGTCATTTTTTTTGAGCACATTAATGTCCATTTAAACTACATCATGTTCACGTCGTACAAACGTCGCGTCGGTTTCTTAACCTCTGCCTCACATGGCAGTGTAATTTTATATTGAAATCCTTTCCGAGAAATGCCCGCCACTACTTCAACGACTTTATTTGTTTTACTTCACTTTATGTTCAACATGCGGCGGAATGAAATGGAATTGTTACTGAGAGAGCACTGACGCTTTGCTAAGCAACACGATCCATGCCATACCAAGCTTGGAGTAAATTTCATAGTGTAGCAATGCATGCATCCTCGTACGCGATCCGTCATAACATAATCCGTTTAAACTCCAGCGGCAAACCAACCTAAAGCGCTTCAAAACATCCATGCAACAAGTAACAAGTCCGTCCATCAGTCAGTCAGTCAGCTATTCATGCAGTCTTTCAAGCGTCCATCAGAAAAACACTCACGTCAAAGAGTTGAATGAACCCGTGTCTTCAGAGTAGGGCACAGCGGGCATTCACTGCTAATGCTCCAATCTGCTGCTGCTACAACAGCTGCTCGCTGCTGCAGCCACAGTGCTCTGGCCGCTCATGTTTAGATTCTAACATCAACATAAAAAACTTAGAAATCCTCAAAAGGAGAAGCAATTCGAGAAAAAGAAAGCACAAGAACTGTATTCGATTGTGTGTGTGTGTGTGTGTGTGCTCAGTCTTCTAATGGCTTTCATTACACGGGAAAGGGGTGGAGGGTTTGGTGACTTTACTTGATTCCTTGTAAATGTGCACCTGATGACGATAAAGGAAAATTACACGCCATTCGAGTTCCTTGCGAAGATTATTAAAGAAGATGAAAAAGAAGAAAATTAATAAAATAGTTGCTTATGATAAATGCGGCTTTAGACATTCTAGTATTATTAAAAAAATATATATAAAACTCTTATTTCAAAGTTTTTATGTTTCTAGATAATGATCTTTGATTTATTGACAAAAATTTGTTTTATTTGTGGAATATTATGAAAATAAACATTAAGTTTTAATGTTTATTTTTCATTTAGTTTCATATTATTTAAGGGCTTACATCACTTGAAACGCTTGAAAAATGCAAGGTTTTGTATGATTTTAAAAGAGCAGAATTTAAAAGTAAACAAAACTTTGTGTTTAATAGCGGAGTCGTTAAGCAAAAATACTCCTATATAAATTATGATTAGTAAGGACTCCGCATACAATTGATTTGACAGAGTCAGAATAAAGGCTTCAAAAAACACTTATGGCTTAGAATGATTTTATTTGAAATTAAAATTACATATTGTATTATCAAATCGATGAATGAACCCTACCCTACTTTATAAAAACAGTCTTTGTATTATGTTTTCCAAAAATTATGATCCTCAATGCTGTTCAGCAGAAATTTAGATTTCCGCTAACGTATTCATCTCAAAAGTTAGAGAAAATTTAAGAAAAGATTGACTATAGTTTGTTTTCTTTTCGATATTAGCACTTCAGGAAGAATTTGTATCCTCATCTAGGACCTTTTTGGAAAAATCGGAAAGTACATCGATTTTATTTTGTGGATTAATTTGTTCTTAAAAATAAGTAAGTAACTATAATCTTCGACTTGGCCGAAGTCAAAGTACCCACGGCCGATTCGTCAGGGTAAAAAATCTTAAATTGTAGCTCTTATTGTATGGGCTCATGTAGCCCATTTTTTTTTTTTAAATGCCTTAGTTTTAATATAAAATATACAAATACCGAATTTTAGTCTTGTAGCGTAAATATTACCTTATAAATAGTTTTTATTATTGTGAGTTATGTATATGGGAGGTGGGCGTGTTCGTGGGTGGACGTCGCCCATATTTCGAACACGCCTTAGTTTTGACATGAAATGAATTAATACGTAATTTTATTTCTGTAGCTTCGACAGAAGCCTCTTTATTAAGTTTTAAATTTTAGGGTTGTATGGGAGGTGGGCGTGTTAGTGGGTGGATGACGCCCATTTTTCTCATACCTCGTTTCTTACATAGAATTAACAAATGCCAAATTTCAATTATGTAGCTTAAATATTAGCCTCTTTATAGAGTTTTCATTATTGGGGGTTGCATGGGAGGTAGGCGTGTTTTTAATCCAATTTATTCCATTTTCGTACTTGATCTTTGTTTTTTAGAAATAAGCTTAAATAATGAGTTTCATTATGATAGCTTGAAAAGTGCGGCTGTAATCGTGTCGACAGACAGACGGACATGGCTAAATCAGCTCTGGTGGTGATGCTAATCAATAGTATACATACTTTTCTATACCTACTACGCCTCTTTATGGGCGTGGGGTATAAAGATATAATTTTTTCTAACTTTAAATCAAAGACGATATTCTTTGTCACAAAGAAGAAATTTCATTGATTTTATTTATTTTAATAAGAACAAAACAAACAAAAACATTATTGTTTAAATTGTATTTTTTGACAAATGACATGTATAGTAAGAATTAAAATTTCAATTATTATATACAAAATTTTTTCTTTTTCACAACCAGGATTCGAACCTACGTCCTCCGCAAGATAGCCTATCACGTTTCCACTGAGATATTGGTAACGTTAAGTTAATTATAGCAAAACGTATTTGAAAACTGATCTCAACATCGAGAAAGGAAAGAAAAGTATATAAGTAAAACCAAAGAAAACTTACTTCGCCGCAAAAACTTTTGATGGTTAAGGGGCCTTCAAAAAACTTTCTTTTAATATTTTAAAATGCCTATAGGTTGAATAAACAATAAGATATCATTTTGTAAAATTAAATAGGTATATATTTTTTTACAAAAAAAAAATTACACCAAAACATTTTTTTTTTTTTTTTTTTATTTACAAATATGGCTACTGGAATTTTTTTAAGAAAACATCAAAAAAACCTTGGCGGGCGTGATTACGACTCATTGGGACATCGGAAAAAAACGGGGTATTTATCAGCATTGAAACCGCCATAGAATGAACTAAAGGGTGGTTAAATTTTAAGGGCCGATGTTGAATGTGAACCACACCTAAACGTCAAGTTTTTTTCTGCATTTCATTTGTCATTTCTCAATTTCAGACCAATTTCTTTCAGGGTTATTTGAAAGAAAAGGTGTACGGCGATAAGCAAGCAACAATTCAAGAGCTTAAAGATGTGATAATTCGGCACATTAACGGCAAAGAACCTCAATTATGCCTCAGCGTCATCGATAATTTGGCCATCGAATGGAGGGGTGCCGCCGATGACCGCGACGGCCATTTGGCCGATATTTTGTTCATACATAATTGAACCATACCAATTATCATAATAAAAAGAAATGACAATAATTTCCTTAATAATTCGTCTTTTATTAAAAATCAACATCGGCCCTTAAAATTTAACCACCCCTTATAATCAGGCGTTTTGACCCAGCTTGAGCCCAAGAATAGTAATACTACACTGAGGGAAATATGTGTTAAAACTAAATGAAATTGTGTTAATATCAAACGAATTTGTGTTTGAAATAGAGCTTGAAACAATTTCATTAAAGTTAAACACAAATGTTTTTAAAGTTTAATTTAAAACAAAAGTTTTTGTTTTTAAAACATTGTTTTTAAATGTAAAAACAAATTTAAAACAAACATTTTAATATTTAAAACAAATGTTTTAAGCTTGATGTCTTCGATGCCAGTTTTTCATTTTTTTCTGCGTTTTCGACACGAGATTCGTATTCAGCGACCCCTGGGACCCTCCGAATACTGAATTTCAACTCCACTCGATGAAGTTTGACTTCTAAATATTAAAAAAATTAATTAGTGATTATTTTATCGTTTATGTTCGTTACTTGCAAAACCAAAATTTCAAAAACTGTCATATTTTTCAGATAGTTATTTTATTGTTTTTTTAAAGACATAAGAAAAATTATAAAAAATGAAGGAGTTGATAGTTGAAATTTAAACACGTTTATTTTAAATTTTGTTTTGTAGAAACGCAAATGCTTTTAGTTTCTATTTTAAAATTTTTTGTTTAATTTTAAAGTATGTTTTTTTTCTCAGTGTAGACAAATATGAGTCTTCTTGATGCGTACAATATATAGTCTCTCGGAATATACCGACGAAAAGATCACAGCTAATTTCGACGCCCCCAATCCATTAAAGACACATGGTAGAAATTTTGGGTTTCGATAATATTCCAGTCTGCTTCACTCATTCAAGTATCTATCCATGGTCTACACCACGGGCTATCTGAGAATCGCTTAGCATTTGAAATGGTCCATGTGTATAAAGAAGACTAATTTTGGAATAACGTGCTTTGGACTGCCGAAACAAAATTTAAAAGGTTTGATCAGTTGGAAAAACATTTGAACGTCACCCCAAATATTAAAACCGGAAGTTTAAAAAAAAAATCATTAAAGCATGGAGAAGGCAGCACAATGGCTTGGAAGCTTTTTCATGGCAAAGCGTTGGGCCATTTTATCTTAAATCAGGAATAATGGAAAAAAATATGTATCCGAAAAATGTGCCAAAGAACAAAAAGTAATGAAAGTCCCCTTTTACACTAGTCAAGAAATGGAAGCAATTTTTCGAGTTCGAAAAACTTGCCAGTACACTTGACTGTGTACCGTCAACTTTTTCCTCTTTCGTCGCTTCCTATTTGCGGCGAATTGGCCTACAAGCTCAGAAAATTGACTTCAATTCTTGACTAATGTAAAAGGGGTAAAAGGAATCGCAATCAACCTTCTTTAAAAGATGGTTTTCTATAAAATTGGAAAATTTATTAAGCAGAAGCCATCATTACCATCATTATATAAACTGGAAAGTGGCGACCGTAAGTGCTAGTCCATTATACTCGGATTCTTATTCCACCGTATCAGATGGTGACCGTTTTCAATAGAAATACATTTTTCTGATTGCAATCACCTCTCTGTAGACAATGTCAAAACTCAGAAAGTAAACAATGGCATATAAAGTTTCTAAGAATATTATTATTATAGCCCGTTTCAAAAGAGAAGAACAATTTCGCGCATGTTTGAGAATAAGAAAATAATTTTGAGAGCGTTCTTCATTCTGATTGGTCGACATTAAAAAAAAAATTGAATATTCTCTGAGCAGAAAAATAAATGAAAAAAAATTAATGTTTATTCCTGAATTTTGTTGTTCATCGCAACTGCGCTGCGGAAGTACTGAATTTTATTTTTCGAAATCAACCAATCAAAATTAAAAAAAAAGGGGGCGTCAAAAAAAAATTTGTTAGCCGAAATTTCACTTCACAATTTATTTCTTGAGAAAATAATTTATTTTTTATGTAATTTGTATTTGATTTCTCTCTCAAGATGCAGGTTCCTGCAGGTTGTCAGTGCAACACCGTACTTGTGCGATCATTTGTTTTGAATGTTTGCGCATTTAAATATATAGAAAAATAGTAAAAAACACTCAAAAAAAGCATAAAGTTCAGCGAACAGTACAAAAAGAGCAAGAAATTACGCTCTAAAAAATTGTCTAGCTTTAAAAATAATTTCTCACTGCGCATCCAAAAATGAAACTAAAAAATGTTCTTCTCTTTTGAAACGGGCTATAGTCGTTCGGAGTCGGCACAAAACATGTAAGTTCAGTTCTCGATCAATTGTGAACACATGTATGATAATCTTAGAATCATAACTCATCTTAGAATTGATAATTAGAAGCTCGGTCAAAGTTCAAATCTCATTCAAAGGCCAAAGAGTGTCTGAAAACTCTTTCTCGAAGAATAGATGTCGTCCCTTGGTTGTCATTGCCTTCCAAAAAAAATTCGCCGCAATTAACAATTCCAATTCTAATATAAAAAAAAAACTTCATAACAGAATAGGTATAATACAAATAACCTTAACTCACATTAGTTTGAAAGAAATTGGCCAGCAGATTCCAACAAACATTTGTTTATCCAGATTAAACTTCAAGCACATTCCTCCTTGTTTATCCTACATTACATATTCCCCTTTTCAAAGATACACCTCTGCGTCTCAATACTCCTCCTCATAAGAAAATCTTTATTGATTAATAGCTGCCATAACTTCTTAGTCCATGTCTATTCAAGCATCAATTTTAATAAACTCTTCAATTTCATTTTAAGTCCAAGCAATATCACACGCCCAATCAGGATAAAAATAACCTGGAGTACAGTCCCCAAGTGGAACAAAAACCCAAGCCATGCTAAGAAGGATCACAGCCAAACTGACACAACAAGTTGAAACAAGTAAATGAACATGAACAAAGCAAAAATAAAAAAATCAAAATAAACTCCAAAAAAAAGAAATATACGTATAAGAAAACATTTTATAGCATAAAAGACAACATCCAACTTTACGATTCTACCAACGCGTATCCTCCACATGCATAATAATTCAACTTTAATAGTAGAAGGACATTCTTGTTTCAACTCCAACGAGATGACAGGCGAGAGCCAATATGGAGGATATCAATGGAAGCAAACAAACTGAGTAACAAAACTGCTGAAACTGGTTTCTGTTCCAACTCCAACTCCTTGAAGAATCTGACGAAACCAGTTTCGACTGGATTGTTGCATGGATGTAGCAATCCGACCAATAACTACCTGACTGGCCTGTTGAATGGATCCACACACATACACACATTGACACAAACATCAGCCACACTCAAAAGGGATATAAGAATAAATATTTTTTTTTATAACGACTTCGACTTTCTGACTTAAACAATCCTTTCGACTTTGTGGCTGGGATGATGTTTATATTGTTTCTTCTTTTATGCGGCATTCTTCGCTGTTGTTACGAGCAAACAAAGAAAATCAACGCATGAGATCGTCCTCCAACAAAAGTGGCATCCAAAACAACATAGCCACGTCCTCGCGCTGCAAGAACGCAAGAAGGGTGCCAAACTAAGCGTTTGTCGTCGTCGTTCGATCATGTGGTGTGTGACGATGGAGCCTAAGGTAAGCAGTGAGATTTTAGACACAAAATGACTCAGTCGGAACGGTCATGTATTCTTTTTTATATATACATATATAAATATGAATATATTTGTACCAACACTTTTTATACCCTACAATGGTCGGCATATACACGGTTAAAAATTTTGGACTAGTTTTTAATCCAAACTTTGGTTTAAAGGAATTTTTAATCCAAAAAGTACTATTTTTTATTCCATACTTAAGTTTAATTTGTTTTTAATCCAAAAAAGTTTAAGTTTAAGACTATTTTTGGACTACAAATTTACATTAAGGTAGTATTTTCATGAAAAATTATTTATGTTACCTAAGATTGAAAACTACTACTGCTACGAAATTTACGCTAAATATAATAGTTAATGTTGTTAAAGCATCCGAAGTTTATTTTTTAATTAAAAGAAACAAATTGTTTCTTAAAATCTGAACCAAAATATTATTATATTCATTATTACATTGAGCAGTGTTTCATAATACATAATAAGGGTATTCATGCAAAGCGGCAAGCTTGTATTTTGGGCAATTAGTTGTTTTTATCAGTTGATTGTGCATTTGGAGAGATATGTCAGCTGTTAACTTGTTAACAGTCAACTTTCAGAATACGTATAAACAGCTGATTGCTGGTTTGTGATATATGTGGTTTGTGTAAACGGTTCTCCATACATTTAATTTATAAGACTGATAAACTTATACGGTTTATATCATTTATGAGAGCATTGCCCATTTGCATGAATACCCTGAATGTTTATATAGTGAAGTTTATGGCAATATAATAATATGTTCACACGAAGGCCTTTTGGCTGAAAAGCCAACGAAAAGCAGCTCTTTATTTGACAGTTCTTCTATGGCGAAAAGCTGAATATTATGTAGCTCACTGACGCGACATTCGCACGGTTTTAATTACTAGAAAAACAAGAAAGAAACAAAAAGAACCAATATGTATTCTAAGAGTTCTAACGCGATGAAAAAGTGCTACATTTTATAAAATATAAAATATTGGCAAGATTTAGTACAAATTAGTTCAAAGTACGCGACAAAAAAATAATCAGTTTTTTTTAGCTCGTATAGAAATATGCAAAATTTAGCATAAATTAAGTTTGAGAACTTTTTTAAATATATATATATACATGCTTATGGAGGTCAAAGGATAACTTTTCTTCGCAGACTTATGAAATATGAGAATTATCTCTTACCTTTTTTTCTCACGAGTTCTCACCTTTGTGGATTAAAAAGTAATCCTTTTATGTTTTTAATTTTTTTGGACTAAAATCTAATCCTTTTTGGATTATAATATTTTATACTTTCTGCGGATTAAAAATTATTCCTTTTTGGATTAAAAAATTTTAAACTTTTTGCGGATTAAAAATAAGTCCGTTTTGGATTGGAAAATTTAAAACTTTTCATTGGATTAAAAAGTAATCTTTTTTTGGTCGTGTCCTATATGTAATCCAAAAAAGATTTAAATTTAGCCCTAGATTTTTAACCGTGTAGTTAAAAAATCAAAAAATGTAAAAATGTTGACTTTATCAACTAAAATATTTCTAACATTTCCGTTGACAGAAAGTGTTTACTTTTGAAAGTGTTTTACCCTAATAACATGCATTAGTAAGATTTATCGTTAAGAATTTATGACACTGTTACTCACTTTAATCAGTATTCTTAAAAAAATTGTATAATAAAATGGAATTGGTATTGTTAAGTCGTACTTGCAGTTCTTTTGTCTGTAGTTCGGCCTTATTTATATTGTCAGATTAAATTTTTTTTATGAATTACAGCATTCTTTTGCATTGGTGAGGAACTTAAGTTCCTTAAAAAAAGAAATCTCGAACATCATATTGCTTGAAATAGGATATACTAGCAGACTACCCGACATGGTTTAGATAAAGTTCAATGTTTCAATTCAAATTTTATGAAGTATTTCACTAGGATTTTTTTTTCCGTTTAAAGAAATATACATTACTAAGAGCACGCATTAAGAGCCTCTTTTTTATGTCAAAGATTACCGTGCTTTTTCGAAAGGCACAAAATATACTCTAGAAGAGATAGATGAAAAGATTAAATGCGAAAACCTAATGGATTCAGATTCGGAGAAAATGGAGGACATTTATCCACCGGAACAAAACGGGGAATATTTTGTTTGCACCAGTCCTGAGCACTTCTTGCTTTGTGTGCCGAAGCAGTCTTGCTGAAATGCCAAAAGCTCTAATGCATGAGGCATAAAATGCATGATTCGGTGTTTTGCACTGATTTTAACGGCTTTATCGATAAAACAAGTAAGGAAAGTCTAAAGTCGGTCTAGGCCGACTATGAAATACCCTAAACCCACTTTTCAAAAATAAAAAAATTTTTATTTTAAATGGGCGTCTCCGTGGGCGGATGAAGCCTATATTTTAATTGCATTTTAATGGTGATGAAAAATTTACACATACCAAGTTTTATTTCTGTAGCTCACAGTTAATGCCTTTATTGTGCTTTCGCTATGGGAGGTGGGCGTGTTCATGGACGGATTACTCCCAATTTTTGAACACACCTAAGTTTTGGTATAAAATACATACATACCAACTTTAATTTCTCTATGACAAACATTACCTTATTTATTGAGTTTTATACTTTTTGGGTTGTATGGGAGGTAGGCGTGTCCGTATGCGGATGACGTCCATTTTTCACAACCATCTTTGTCTTGTCATAAAAAACATTCGTGCCAAATTTTAGCTCTGTAGGTTAAACAGAGGCTTATTTATTGCGTTTTCAATTTTTGCGTTGCATGGGAGGTGGGCGTGTCCGTGAGCGGAGAACACCCATTTTCCGAAGACATCTTTGTGTTGATACAAAACACATATATACCAAATTTTATTGTTGTAGGCTTATTATGAGCTGAGTTATGCAGTTTTCAATTTTTGCGTTGTATGGGAGGCAGGCGTGTTCGTGGGCGGATTCCAAAAATATTCAATAGTGCAGATCCTTGGGTCCATGTGGCTATGTGTACCAAGTTGCATCCAATTATCTCAACTCCTTCTTCTTATCCTTTGTATACGGACAACACACAGACGGACGGACGGACGGATATGGATAGCTCGACTCACGTGGTGACGCTGATCAAGAATATATATACTTTTCTATACCACACTCGCTTCGTTCTATGCGTTTCAAACGTTTGCACAAAGTTAATATACCCTGACCTTTCAGGTTTAGGGTATAATGAGTAAAAAGTAGGAACTAAGCGTTGAAATGACATGTGCAATCGTGGAGAAGCATAATTGTGGTATTTCTGTCAAAGAAATATGCTCCGAGTTACATGTTACAAGGCAAACCATTCACTATCAAATAAAAAAGCACAAAAAACAAATTCAGTAAAAAATTTGCCACGTTCGGGCAGAAAACGTAAAACAACACGTAAAGAAGACCAGCTAATTTTACGAGAGTTCTTAAAGTACCCTGGTTTAACACCGAAAAGCCATGAATTACAAATGAAAATTTTTTCTTAGAATCTAGTAAGCGAACGCACAATTCGCAGACGTTTAAAAGAATTCCAATTCGGTACATATTCCGTAAGAAAAATACCGTATATAACCCCGGCAAATAAAATCAAACGACTCCAATTTGCCAAAGATTTTTCTTTGGCCCGAGTTTTGTGGACTGATGTTTGTACGTTTGAGTATCACGGATCACATAAAAAGAGATTTGTCCGAATTCCAAAGAATTCACGCAAAATAAATAGCTCCAGTCTTACAAGCACATTGACATGGCGGCGAATCGGCTATGTTCTGGGGCTACATTTCCTCTTGTGGTCATGGCGTTTTGGTTCCAATAGTTGGAACGATGAACCAATACAAATATTTGGATGTCTTAAATGATCACGCATTTCCATCTTATGACAAACTTATTGGTGAGTCATTTATTTTACAACAAGATAATGCACCATGTCACAAGAGTAAGTTCATAATGAACTTGTTGTATCGAACTGGCGCGCCAGTGCCATGACGTAGAAGTTTAAACTGGCCGACCCAAAGTCCTGATTTAAAAGTTATTGAAAATTTGTCGGCCTATATTAAAGGAAAGCGAACATTTGCTTGACTTGGACCAGGGAAGAGACTATATCTGAAATAAAATGTCTATGGGAACAAATTCCGATAGATATTTTGAAAAACCTTGTGGAATCAGTCTCAAAACGTCTTTAAAAAGTAATACAAGCTAATGGCGGATATATTTTTTGTTAATTTGTTAAGTTTTTGTCATAAATTTTCTTATCCTTAAGTTGATTTTTGCATAAAGCAGAAGTGTCAAAATAGTTAATAAAACAGTTAGTCCTCTTTGAAATGAGGTTTTTTCTAATACATTTTCTTTATAAGATATTTTTTTTGATTTTGATTCGCGTTTTCTCAAACTATTTAAGAACTGAAAATATTTGCCATTTTTTTTCGTGAAAAATAATGCCGACTACTGTGGAACTGAAAACAATTTTTGATTTCAGTTTATTCAATGAATTGATGAATGAATTTTTTCAATTCATTAAAACTTAACTTACATTTTAAATATGAATGTTTTTTTATGGGTTGGGTCAGTTTGAAAATGAATTTTGTTTTTGCCTTATGACATTGTACAATAAGTCCAGAA
This sequence comes from Tetanocera ferruginea, assembly GCA_958299015.1. Lineage (NCBI taxonomy): Eukaryota > Metazoa > Arthropoda > Insecta > Diptera > Sciomyzidae > Tetanocera > Tetanocera ferruginea. The sequence continues at coordinate 15,931,193 of OY282642.1, forward strand.
TATTCTCCCTAAAGCTTAAATCAACATTTATTTTTGCAAATTGATTGTCATGATTTCCCAAAAAGTTATAACCAATCTTGGTAAAATTTGGTAACCTTCTTCAAGATACATTATCTAGTGCTTGAAATATTTAGATCGTATTTTAACAAATAAGTAATCATATGCTTTGTTGGAGCCGTCGAAACCCATCTGCCCATTAAATTAACTAAACTTCTATTTGAAAATTTTACTCCCAAGAGTTGAAACTTATTGCTGTGATATGAAGCGTTTGTAAAATTTATTTTATATATAAGTCCGAAATTTGATAAAATTCCCCAAAAATAAATCCAGATTGCGCCCCTGGCATCCTCAAACCATGATCAATGCGATATTTTGATACATTTTGAAGGCTTTTTTACTTGCAGGAATATCACACATGTTCGTATACATGCGGTCATTTGTAGGTTGCGTTTTTTTTGCAGAACGAACAGTTTCTGAAGGACAAGAGCGCCTTTCGACACTCCGTGAGAACAGAAATTTTGGATAATAAACTAAGCCGAAAAATCTAAAATTCCTCTTTTACTCAATAACAATCAATCATCTCGTCTTGACTTGAACTATCCCGGGCACCGTTTTAAGCTGGTTTTTCTCCGTATTTTGTGAAAGTCTTCTTTAATCAGCTATGTTGTTTGCAACCCTCAAACCTGATAGCGTACTGTTAATTCTTGTCATTTTGCATAAATATGGAAATTTGCAAGGCCTGTCGAAATTATGCATCAGTTATTGTAGTTAGACTCTATAGAAGCTAAAATTTATAGATGGTTTTGAAATTGTCATTGAAATTACACCAAGATTCAGGATTGTATACATATCGGGCGAAAAGCCGGATTTGTCAACTTAGATGTCCTCAAAAGAATGCAGTCATTGACATCACTTCTTTTGGATTCGGATTTGAAAAAAATGCTAAGGTTTTTTGCATTAGTCCTAGTTTTCTTTACTCAAACTAAATGTGTTTTATTTCAATGCTCTATACCAATTCATTGAATATACTTTGAGTTTTTATGAAGCTGTCCGTAGTTAATTTTGGCTGTGTTGACGAATGTATAACGTTCATTGTCAAAATGCAACGTTTTGCTGCTATTTGTTTCAGCCGCAAAACTTGTGGTTTCTATACTTTTCAAGCCGACTGGGACTCAACTACAAGGTTCATTTATTTATGGCTAAAGAAGTCTGTTCGGGTATTTTTTTTAATTGCTTTGACACGATATTTTTATCTCTTGTTTATTTTTTCAGAAATAGTTTCTTTTCCTCTTAATAAAGGCATATTGTATAAGTCTTAAGGTCATCGATCTGAAAGCCGGAAGTTGTCTCTTTTCTATACTGCCATTAATTTGCATAATATTGACTCCTGCAATTCTATCTAGACCACAGTTCAATAAACTTGAACAAATTCCAGAAATGACACAACTAAAAAGATCAATGAAATCAATAAAGCCGTTTTTAAAACATTTGTCTAAGGAATTAAATAATTGCCCATATGGAACAAGCCTAGATAAGTGTGTGTGTAAAAAACGTACACGCGCTTGCCTTTCGCACATCGCGCCGCACAAACGTCCCTTATAATTGGCTCATACTCGTGTTCAAAGCGTTCCTGTGCCTTTGTCTAACTTATAAAGACCGACAACTGCAAAAGTATCTGCTAGATACACCTAAGCACAGTCGCAGCACGCTTTGCCATTGTCTATTTTTATGCCTAACACAGGAGGCGATGCCTAGACGGACGGACACATGCACGTTGTTGAGGATTAGACACCGATTTCATTGCAATTTTCCATCTTTTCCTGGCTACCTAGGCAAGTATGCGTGAGTGTATGTGTGTGTGTGAAAAACAAAACCACGCACATCCACACGTTAGCAAGCTAGGCGAACAACAACTGCGAGAAGGAAATCCAATGCAGTGAAAACTCCTTCGGTGCAGCGTCCTCTACGTCGAGTTCAATGAACTGCTGTCACCTCTGCTTATACGAAGTACAGAGCGTTTCCCTCTTGTGCCAGGCGATCCACTGCTGCAATCCTTTTTCTCTCTATCTTTCTCTTTTGATTTTGACTTTTGCTTTGTTGTTGCTGTTGTCGTTGCACTGAATTGCTTTACAATGCGACGAAATCTGTTGCATTCAGGCTACCCTGCCTGGGAAAAGTAAAAAGGAGCTGCTTTTGTTGCTGCTGGAGAACTGATCGGCTGTTCGGTTGGATCTTGTTGGCAGCAACAACGTGTGAGGAAATGTAAACATTTGTTGCTGTTGTTGTTCTTGTTTGTAGTATTTGTTGTAGCTTGGAGGATGCCTCAGTGCATTTACGTTGATGTTGGCACTGTTTGCGAAGCCGGTTTAATTTAGTTGTTTTTGTTGTTATTGTTGCTGTGTTGTGAATGCTAAAGTTGCGCGTATCCCTTTTCTTAGGAATCAGTTTTGTTATTGCTGTTTAAGTTGATTTGTTTAATCTTCGTCACTTTGCTTGAAACTGGATATCAAGAGGATTTTCAAGGAATAGCATTGAGATAAACGACTCGATTTTGTGCTTCTTCATAAGAAAGCAAATAAAGAATTAATCTCTTTTGTGTTTTTTGTGATGTTATAAAAAAGTTTTTAAGAAAAATTGTCATGGGTCAACTCGGCTGCATGAATTTAATTATTAAGCTAAAAAAAAATGAAAATAATAAGGAAAGCTAAGCAAACAGTAGTGCATCCTATTTAAGCAAGTTAAATATAACAACAAATTGAGAAGATCAAAGTAATAGAGAGATTTCTGTGGCGGGATACAGCAACCCGTCTACAAAAAAAGACAACTCAAACGGTTTATGCTCTCTACTAAAACCTGACGGAAGCTACACAAAGACTACCAATGTGTTTGCATAGAACTGTCCAACAATTGCATTTGAAATAAACCATAACTCAGTAACTGGTTAGCAGAAATCTTTCTGGTTAATTCATAACTTCCGAAAGAGTGCAATGGACTATATCTTAATTCAGTCTATACAAATCACCAGGACCATTTGAAATCTAGCCATGTTTCTAATGTCAAAAGATATCTCTAGTCTTTCCACTCAGTAGGATACTTCAAGCTCGCCATGCTCTTAATTATATTCTAAACAAATAACCAGAGGCAAGAGTTTAGTTTATATCAAAGGTCTTTAAAAATACCAGAAGAATTACCTAAATCGTAAAAGCCAATCAGCTTGAATTCTTTCGCCTTAAAAACAATGGAAAACATTTCGGAACTTACTTTAATGGAGACTATCTTGAAAAAGATCCCTTTAAGTAGGTGTCAATTTGCTTATCAGACAGGAAAATCCACAGTCGTACCAGCATTATCAAAAAGGCTTTTGAGTCAAAGCAAGTAGCGTTGTGCGCCTTCATAGAGATTCAAGGGACTTTTGACAACATAATACGTTATATAATGCAATCAAAGACACAATGCAAAGACAAAAGTCTCTCCTAAAATTAAAAAAATAGATTCTTACTATATTAAATTTTAAAAACATCGTGCTCGAGCTCAGTGGAACGTGTAATGTCATAACTGCCGCCAGAGGATGCCCCCAAGAAGGGCTATATCATCTTTTTTCTGGACATTGGTCGTTGTTGAACTACTCGAAAAGCTGACCAACCTGGACTTTGCTACTAGAGGATATGCGGATGATTTGGTTATCGCAAGTCTAGGTAATCAAGGGCCAACGATATCGGACAGAATGCAAAGTGCCCTTCGCATTACAAATAGATGGTATGAGGACAAAGGCATAAATATCAATCCTGAAAAAGCCATACTAGTATCTTTTTCTAGAAAAAGCCTTTTGCATTTAACAAAGATCATACAAGACGGAAAGGTGACCTACTACCAAATTCCACGTAGAAATATATGGTTTTGAAGTACGTGTCCTAGGAAGGCATTCCCATGATGTGTGTCTGAAGGTAGCAAAAAGGCAGATTGCCTTGCCAAAAGAGGGGCACCTCGAAAAAGGTTAGGACTTAGAAAACAAAAAGTTTCTGTGCTATTGGAAAAGTTATTATGGAGAGACACAACCAAAGAAATTCACTACTCTCACTAGAGATAAATTAAAGATTCTGCTCAAGATAACCAGATTAAATCTTTAACTTAAAAAACCAACTTGTATGATTTAACTACGATGTTCTTCCTCGGTGTATAATTTATGTATCAAGGACATGGAGGCTGTTAACTTATTTTATAAGCACCACCTTCACCTTTTTTTAACTTTCCACTTGTCACTTTTAGTATTTGCATGAAATCTCTTAATCACTTTTTTAAAAAAATGTTCTAGCACGTCTATTTACACAGTTTCCCCAGTTATTGACTTATATGGGAAAAAAAATAAACCCAATTTAATAACAAATTCAAAGAAGTGTGGAAAGTTAAACAAACCCAGACAAAATTCAATATGATCCTTTATTTATAGTTGATGATGTTGGAGCTAAAAAAACAAAAAAAAAAACTACAGCCAAATTCATTTATTATATCTTGGTTTCAGTCCCTTGCTGCTACTAGTTCTTCTTCATCTTCTTTACTCGCGCTTGCCCTGTATTTGATTTATGATACGATATCGCTGTAAGAGCTCTCCGCTTTGCTGTATTGGGAAATTTTTAAATGAATTCAAATTGATTGCTTTCAAATTTTTCAACGATAATAATGATAGAATCTACGACGACGTAAAGGAAAGAGCGCACGAATGAGGCATCGAAGAATTTAAAGTATTTTCAAGGGTCCAACAGAGTAGCTGTACAAAAATTATTGATTTAACAAAACGCCAAACATCGGTTTGATCAACTTCTGCGGGCTTGTTTATTTTTCTTATGCATACCACACCCCCTGTTCGATGTAATATATATAAACAATCGTCATAAGTGGCTGAAAGAAGAACATGTAGCATACTAAGGGACAATTTTTATCAGTAACTGTCAGTGGACAAAATACCCTCATGTCCTTGTGCTGCTAAAACAGGATCTTTCTAATCATGTATAATGCACCCTTGTTTTTTTTTCAATACGCATTACATTAAGGTAGTACAAAAGGCGCCCACATATTTGCATTCATCAGCAGTGAATTTCTGTCAAAATTACTACTGAATCCGATTTAATATATTTTTGCCTCATAGTTGAGAGAAGCATACTTTTACCCTCAGCGGTGCAGCCGTTTTGAGAAAAAAAAAAAAAAACGAAAATCTTAAAGGGGTTACTTTGCTTGGCTGTGTCCTGGCCTGAACGCTCAGGCAACCCCAGCGTGATCATCACTACTGTTTGACTCGTATATTTTGTAAACCGCTTGACAGATTAAGCACTCGACTCCTCGAGTGGCAAATAGCTAAAATTAGAAAATGACATAAATTGTTCACACCATGCGCTGAAGGGGAGGATTTTTAATGATGCCGATCTTGCTGTTATCGTCACTGTTGATGCTGGCATTGAATTTCAGTAGGCGTTTTTGTTGAGCTCTGCCGTTGGTGGTTTAAGGGTTGAAAACTTAAGATTTCCTTAATTATTGTGTTTTTATTTTGAATCAATTGATCCTGCAACGCCTACGATTTGGTCGCTTTGGCATCCTGTCATATATTTTAGGAACCTATCTCTCTCTCTCAATTCCTTTAGAACAATTATAGTTTTTCATGCTGTACCCTTTGTTGATTCTTCAACTTTGATTTTTGCCTTTTTTTTATTTTTTGTTTTATTGTTTCGTTGTTTCTGTTTTTCTGACGATGCCTCAGCATGAATTTTTATAATCTTGATAATGCCGACGCAGGTTACTGTATCTTCTTCTTCTTTTTCTCATTCTTATGCTTTCAGATAGCATGGTGAGCCTTTCACTGTTTTTCTATTATTTTTCTAATTCTCTTTAAGTTGTTTTGTCCAGCATAGTTCATTGAACTTTATGAATGTTGCACGCGTGATAAACGCGGGGATGTTGTTTTTTTTTTGCCGATAAAAGGTTATCTTGAACCGAGTAAATGCGGCTATTTCTTCTTTATATGTACGGAAAGATTTTGAGGATACTTTGATTAAAGTGGATATTGTTTCGAAAATATTATTAATTTTCGTTCAAAAATGTTCAGTTATTTATCTTGCAAGTTGACAGTTACAGTTCATAACTTAATCCTTATCCATATTGATTTGAAAAAATTTCAACTAAATTAAGGTTTATGCAAATCAAAGTCATGTTGCGAATATAAAGGAAACCCACTTAAGTTGTCCATTTATTTGCATGCCATTGCGACTATTCTACTTGTTAAAAATCTAATACATTTCTGTGTGGCAACTCTGGTTTATATTCTATTGCCTGTTAAAGCAAGAAAATCTATTAGTGGCCGGGACAATGCCCTGGAGAGTACAAGAGCGGAAAAGTTCATTGAACGATTTGTTCAAAGTCAATAGGTAGGAAACAAATAAATAAATAGTGAAAACTTTGAATTGAGCACAAACGAATACGAGTAGTTATAAAGGTTCGTGCACACGCATACATTCTACATGATCCTCTTATGATGACGTCGCCCGCTTGCAGGCAAAATAAAAAAAGGAAAAATAAAAATTTATTTCGATTTGTTTTCTTATCAAAAAAAGTAGGGTATGTTCGAGTATGTCTGTACATAAGTCGATAATTTATTAATTGTGTCGTTTTGCATCCCTCGTCAGACACATTCTCAAAGGGTGGTGCCTCGTATGAAATGAATTTAAATTTTTTCACATGCTACTCGTAACTACAAATGTCAAAATCCTGCGGGTACTTGTTGTTGGTGGTTTGCTTGTGTTATGATCAACAGTAGCAACAAAAGGATTTCTCACATACATAGAAGCACATTTAGACTGAATTGGTTTCTTTTCTTTTTATTAGTTGATGAAATAGTGTAGTTGCTTTCACCGAAATTTCTTCAATTCAATTAAAGCTGCACGCGACTGACTGCATTGATAAATTTATGCAGGACAAGATTGATGCCAATTATGAGGGTAGGATCGATATATTTTTAAATTGGCCATCAATACTACCAACTTCTATATTTTTAAAGATATGTTTAAGAATTTGATTTGAAAAGAAAATGTAATAAAAAACCGACTTGATGAAAAAAAAATGTCGATTAATTTGGAAAAATTCTGAGAAAATTGCTCTTAATGTAGAGTGGATTTTAGTAGTTTTTACCCAATGCTTTAATCTTCTCACGAGCAGTTCGGAAATTGATAGGTTGGGTGGTTTCTTGGATACAACGTTAGAAAGGTTAGGTAAGGTTAGGTTAGAAGTGTCGTGCACTTATGATATGCTTCCGTGGGGGTCTATTGGTTCATTACGAATCCCTTATTTGTTATATTCAACCCATTTAGGTTGTGGTACCCAATAAACCAAGTTAATTTTTGTTCCTATTCACGTAAACCATCCTGTGCTTTTTGTGAACCTCCATATGTCTAGCAGTGGTGTGTTCACAAGCTGCTCCAAATCTTTGAAACATCTGTCTCCTATAAATCGGAGTCGACGATTCTGTATATTTGGGCATTCACACAGAAAGTGGGTGATTGTTTCCGTTTTTTTCGGATCATTACAGCTTCGACAAAAGTGTGGTGCTGCAATGCCATTCCTATTGGCCATCACCCCTATGGGGCAGGGGCCTGTTAAGATTCCTACCAGTATCCGGATATCCGCTTTAGACAAGAGCAAAAGGTTCTTAGTTCAGTTTTCATTTAGTTCTGACCACAGTCTTCTAGATATAATGCAGTCACTTCTGGAGTCCCAGTTTGTGTTTGCATTATCTCTGGATTTGAGGTCTATGTTCCTTTTTACAACGCGTATTGGAATGTTCACTTCTGTAATGTTTCTGTTTGTATCTATTGTTACACCACTTCTTGCCAGCTCATCTGCTTTATCATTTCCTTCAACATTGCTGTGTCCAGGGACCCAACAGATAGTGACATTGTGGGTATTACAAACACTGTTCAGCACTTGTTTACAATTTAGTACCGTTTGAGCTGTTGTCGTTTTTCTTTCTAGCGCTTCTATGACCGCTTGGCTATCTACAAAAATTACTATGCTTGTGGGGGTTAGATTTTTGATGTGCTCCTTTTGCAATTGCATAAATTTCTGTCTGAAAAACACTACAGTGATCAGCAAAACACCCCTGATCCTGAGAATTGGCGATTACGATAAGATTCTATAGTCGTATCTTCCCATTCTTGTCTGCTGGGCATGGATGTGGTGTATTTAGTACCGAATCCCACCCTAGGTATGATATAGTCGGTTGTTCTTTTTGATTCCTCAGTTCCATAGAGATTCAGAATAGATGAATGTCCGAAGGTATTTTTTTTCCAGGCTTGTGATTCTCTTAGACGAACACTTAAGGAACTCTTCTATGGGAAGAAGATGTCGCATCATTTCTATACAACAAATGGATGATGTGCGGTCTCAGGCCCCACTTCTTACCGAAGGTCCTCTGGCATACATAAAGGGCGCATAGTGCTTTTTTCCCTTCTCTCTTTTGCGTTGCGTTTCCAGCCGAGCTTGTTGTCAAGGAAAGCTCCAAGATATTTAGCTTCATCTTCAGAGTAACTCGATTTAGTTTCGGCAGTATGAAGCTGTTTAATTTTCTTTTTCTTGTGAACAGGACGAATTCGGTTTTGATTGCATTCACACCCAGGCCGTTCATTTCTTCCCATATTGATAGCTCTCGAAATTTGTGCTCCCGAAATTTGTTCACTAAATGTTTGCAGTAATTTTCCGCATATTCGGATGGCAATGTCCACGGCACATGCTACCAGTTTTGTTTCGCCAGCTTTAAGTTTGGAGAGGATTTTGTCAACCACAAGTAGCCACAGAAGGGGGATATAACCCCCCTGTGGAGTACCTCTTGTGGCCACCTTCCTTACTACACTCAGCTCCATTTGTGTATTTATACGTCTGCTATTGAGCATTTTATAAATCCATTGGGTAATCATGCTCCTTACTCTTTTTTCCACTAAAGCATTTTTTATAGATTCCGTATTTACATTGCCTTCGATATCTAAAAACGTTGCTAAAGTGCATTCTTTGTGATGAAGGGTTTCTTCTATGACCGAAACCACATCGTGCAGTGCTGTCTCCACTGATCTACCTTTGAGGTAGGCGTGATGTGCACCACAGAGGTTAGTATCGTTCAGAGATTCTCTAATGCGTAGATCTAATATTCTCTCCAGTGTTTTCATCAGGAACGATAAGAGACTGATAGGTCTGTAATCTTTTGGTGTGTATTGGTTTCCCTGCCTTGGGAATGAATACTACTCTCACTTCTCTTCAGAATTTCGTCTGATGCTGAGAAGGGCATGCTGCATCATGGCCGGCAGGATTCCATCTGGTCCCACGAATTTGTAGGGTTTGAAGGATCCTATCGACCATTCTACAGAACCTTGTGATAATGCTGAGGAGTTCCTGCAAGGGTTCTGGGAAGGATCTGTAAGGATTCTGTATCATTTCCGGGTTGCTGGTAGCTCCGTTTTGATCGGGATCTTTGCAACCTGGAAAGTGAGTTTCCATGAGCAGCGATAGCGTTTCTTTTGGATAGCGTTTTACGAAGCCTGTCCGCTTCACTTGTGTTTTCAATGGACTAGCAGAAATTCGTCCAAGATGTTCGCTTTGCTATTCTTATATCTCTTGTGTAGACATTCAACTTGGATCTATAGTTAATCCAGTCCTGCTCTAGCTTGCTAAGAAGGGCTTTTCGTTGAAGTTTTCTGACCTCCGTTCATGTCTTCTTAAGATCACTTGTCCACCAGCTTGCACTGCTAGGTTTGCGACATTGAGACTGGGGGCAGAATTTCTTGAAAGTCTTGTTCATTTTTTTTCCTGATAAACTAGACTGCATTGTCAATAGATGCATCGTATTATTTTATATCGTATTAAAATTAATTTTTATAGAGATTTAAAAAAAAAAACATGTTAGTGAAAATGGCAAAATTTTTAATTTCTGGGATCAAAAGAGTTTACAATTTTTGTACATGTTAGTACATAATAAAGAAGTTAAAGTTTCAGGAATACGTTTTCTATATTTTACGAGATGCCTTGTGAAAATTGTTTTAAAAAATTGTACCTGGAAAGCGGTTTTTTAAAAAACAACAATAAAATTTCAGTTTTTGACAATTTGGTTAATGCATTTCGAAAGAGCTTCCCAAAAATCATTTTGTTATAGCTTTTTTTGAGTCCTTAAAGAATTTTAAGAGTGAACATATTGAAGATTTTAAAACACTGATTAAAATAATGTCTTACTAGAGACATTATATTGTAAATAAAAAAAGCAATAGTAGTCAAAAGACAACCCTTCCACAAATTGATTGTTATTTTTGTATTTAATACTTTTCTTCACGCCCGACCAGGACACAAAGCCTATGTTGTCATCGAATAAAATCATTTATGATAAAAAAAGAATTTATTTCCACAAAACCACTAAACCAACCAAGCGACTAAGTTAAGAAATATCCAGATATCAAAAGCAAGCAACCAACTCATATTTCCTGAAATTTTCATCATGCCTGCAAGTGGATGATGAGGCACCACAAAAATAATATTATATGCGATAATAATGTTTGTTTTGAGTGTGGTTTTAGTTTTGTTATCGTTGTATTATTCCTCGTTGTCAATGTTGTCGTTGCCTTTGGGCGAATATCAGGCTCGGAAGGTATGAAGAACAAGTCTTTGTCGTATATAATAATAATAAAAACGGTTTAAGTGTCATCCAAAAAGGCAAAACCACAAATATTGTTGTTGCTCTTCTTATCAGTAGCAGGACGATAAAAATGTGTTGTTTTTGTTTTTGTTTTTTTTTTTCGTTATAAAAATAAATTTTTCGTAAAAGTTGTAGCAAATTTATTTATAGCAAACGTACATATGTATATTACTCAGCGTCACTAAAATCTACTGTACTTCTAAGCGATTCCTTATTTTGAGAACAATGTGAGAACTCATGGTAAAAAAAACGTTAAAAAATAAGAGTTTTACGGTAGCGATTATTCTGATTACCAAATAAAGTTTTATTATTTTTGATATGTGGGTGGACTTTTGCAAAAAGATTTCAAAGTTTTTTTGGGCATTTTAATAAAAAGTGTCATATAAATAAAAAGTTCCTGTGGTTTTCTTATCATAAAATATTCGTAAGAAGAAATACACGATTTGCTACAGGAGTATTTTTGCCCTTACAAAACTGATATGCCTCTAATCATATTTGATAGCTTATCTCTGATTCAGAGACCGGCTATAGCTGAACTTTTTATGCTTTGTATGTATCAATCGCTGTAGCGTATACAAGGATATCGATCGAAAGTAAATTTATACACACGTACATATCAACACCCATACATATATATACGGAGTAAAGATAAAGTATCATTGGTAATAAATAATGAAATAATTTAGCTCTTGATAAGGATAAATAATTTTAATTATTGTTTTGCTTGACGCTTAGCATAGAAATCCTGTTCAAAGCTTAAGAAACAGGAAGAAGTTGCATTAGAAAAATCTAATTTATTCATTAAATTTCTGTGCATGGGGAAATATTCATGTTATTTTGGTACCTTCTTGATTTTATGGACTAATTACAATAAAGAAAACGATCGAACGATCTTTCATACGATCGAAATTCATGATATTTTTAATTACAGTTTAGACTGAAAGGACAAAATTAAGTATTTAGCTTTAAATGAAGATTATTTTCGGGCGTGGTAAACATAACTGGGCGTGGTAAACACAAAACAAAACAGAACATTTTTGCATATCAACTTGTTTAATTTTAAAACTTTCCGATTGATTCGAGTTATTGGTGCAAATTTTGCTCCTTCAAAGATTTTCTGTAACCCAAAATCAGGAATAAATGAGATACAACAGTTTTTAAGACTGAAGAATTTTTCTTTTTCATTTAGGTTTCTGTACATTTTATTTGTATTTGTAAGATACTCAGCCCAATTATGAAACATTTCCTCCCGGCAGTTGTAAAAGGGAGTTTCCAATTTTAAGATTGCAGATAAATATATCTCATTTTTTTATTTTACACCCATGAATATTGTCGGTTGATGAACAAAATTGCATTAAAAATTTCCAAAAAGTATTTTAACTTTATCATAAAAACGGAAACTCCCTTTTACAACTCCCGGGAGAAAATGTTTCATAATTGGGCTGAATGAGTCGTAATTTAAAATGGCCAAATGCAATGCATCGATATTATGAAGAAAATTTGAATTGTTTTTTCAATAACGTCTTTGTTACACTTTGAATGAGTGGGAAGAGAGAGATATAGCGCAAAAACTTCATATAAAAAACCTATACACAGTGGAGGTGTGAAGGTGGAGGACCGCTTTTAGGAAATGCATGTAAAAAGAAATTGAAATAATTCTTATTTTGTTTTGTTTTTATTTAAGCTCATCCCACAAAAGCCTGAAATTTGCACTTCAGTATCTTTTGAAACATACACATTTTACCGATAACATCCAGGAAAGATGTTCATGTGGACTCCGCGCTTGGTAAAACCATTGTCTATAAGTGGCATTGCCTTTTCAAACGAGAAAAATACTCCATTGAAGACAATGCTCTGACAATTTACGCATCCACGCCAGAAATCATCGAACGGGCAGAAAAACTTCCATTGCAAGGTGCCAATTAAAGAAGCAACTGCTTTTAGAAATGGGAAGACTATCTTAAACAACCAGTTTAAACATCCTCCATCAACAACTTGAGATGACTACGGTCAATGCAAGATGGGTGCCCAGAATGGCTACGCCGCTTCAGATTTTTTTTTATACCGCTTGGATGAGCATGGGTAGGATATTATGGCCCGGATTGTTTCTGGAGAAGAAACATAGGGGCCAATACAGTGGCATTAAAAAGGCATACCACTTTTAAAACGCCCTTCTCAAATACCGGCTGAATATTTGCGATCTATCACTTTGAAAAAAAAAAATGTTTTTATATAGCCTCTAAATAACAACGTTGTTTTGATAAAATTTTGTTGACAGATATGCAAAGTATTATCCCAACTAAAAAACGACTCAACATGTGATGAAAGACATATCTTAGATTAATTTTTGACATCATAGTCATTCCTTTTAATAAATTCTAACGTATAATTTCTTAAATTTTGTTCCAGTGGTAAGACCGAACTCCATAATTAAATTCAACTCGTACACACTGTTTACTTTGTGAATATTGCTTAAAAATTTAAACGTTTTTTTCGATTGCTTCACTATGCATTAATGCAAATAGATACTTTTGTCCTTCATTGAAAATCAAGCTTCTTTGCTGTATTGTGGCTAATAATATTGCAGTAACTTCTTTACTATCAACTTGCAATTTGAGCCCCTATTTTTTTTCGATACGTTTTTTTGTTGTTCCTTTTTTCATTTCTTGCTGCCCTCAAAATCGTTTTAACCTCGTCAACAAAAGCTGCTCAAAATACCACAATTATTATTACCTTGCCATGTTTTTGCTGTCATTTCAAAATACCATCAGCGAAATGACCTAATTCCATTTTAAATTTTTGTAGTTCTTTAAGTTTTTGTCATTATGTTCTACTCAGTTTGTTGTTGTGTTTGTGCTTTTTTGTTTTTGTTTTTGCGTTTTTGCACTTAGGAACTTTAAACTTAATATTTGCAAATTGCAAAAATTTTCGAAATGAGCACAATTTCGGTACGTTTCAGCAAACTCACGTTTTATTGCAAGGTAATTATATGACAAAGAGAAAAAAAAAAGACAACAACAAATGGCAGTTTAACCAAACTAACCAACTTACTACCTTTTTGTTAACTTCACATATTCTTAAAACATATTCTTATGAAATCAACAGAAAAAAGTGTGGAAAGGTCATTGGAAATTATGCTGAGATCAGTTAAAATAAATTTATGGTTGTCTTTAGCTGGTTTGAAGTCTGAAGGCTTCCATTTTTTACAAGCGTTCTTGTAAAACGAGCTAATATAGAGGGCACAGAGGGTATAGAGAACTTTTCATTACTTCGAAAAAATAAAACAAGTTTTATATACTAAATTTCTATTCTATCAATTCTACCAAATTAAAACGAATTTAGTCACTTTCGCGTATTCTCGCACTGACACTGAGTAAATTATGCTTGATATGCCCAGAATATCTCAGAAAATAAAAAAATAAATAAACAAAATATTTCTTATTATATTTTAGTTTTTCTTTAAAATAATTTTATTATTTTATTAATTCTTGGTTTTTATTTATGTAATTTTTTAATTTGTTTCGAATTTTCTTTTTTTTTTATATATCGCCATTTATTTTTTTAATTTTTTGCGTATGTTTTAATTTGTATATTTGATGTTTTTATGTTTATTCACAATTTTGTATTTTTGCTTAACTTTTTTGTTAATCTTCTTTAATTTTTTTAATGTTTTTTTTTTTAATTTTATTTTTTATTTTAAGTTTTTGACTTTAATTTGTATTTTTTTCTTTAGTTTTTTTACGTATTATTTAAAATTTATTTAAATTTTTAAGCTAAACTAAATTATTCTTATTGTATTATGCAAAATACTGTATTATGCAAAACCTTAGCAACTCGTCCTTCCCATTTAAATAGTGTCGAATGTTTTTTAATGCGCAGAAATAAATATAAGAACAGGTTTTCTTTTACAGCTTATATAACTACTCCCACAAACATAAGAAACTTAAACATGTTTCCTTAAGTAACGGTAAAAACCGTGAGTTTTTTAAATAATTTATTATTCAAATATTTTTTGTAAAAAAGTAATTATAATTTTTAAGTTCAATATATTAAAAAAAAAACAATTTGAATTTCAAACAAAAACAAAGAAAAATAAGTAATTAATAACAATAGGTAATGACAATGATTTTCATGTGGCCATAAAAATAGGTACGCCTACAACTTCGATGAGTGTTTGGGGTCATTATCTTGTTGGAACTGCCAAACTAAGGGCATTTCTTCACTTGCGTCAGGCAACATTATTCCTTGTTATATTTCCACATATTCGAATCGGGTCATTATGTCCTGTATACGAAATATTGGGCCTACGCCATAGTGGGAAAAACATCCCCAGACCATTATATATCCGAAACCATGTTTGACCATTTTCCTAGTGTACCGCAGATCGAAATCTTTACCTTTTTGGGCGACGTACATTCCTTGCGGTATCATTAAAAACAAATTTATGCAGGTCTCGTCGCTCCATAGAATGTTCCACTTTTTGCCTCCTTCATCTCCTAACCATGAAAGGCATGCATTTTGGCAAATTCTTTCCTCGCATGTAAGTTTTACCTTACGGGCTATTCTGCCATAGAGCTTTGAATCCACTAACCTTCGTCGAATAGTCCGTGAAGATATTTTGTTGCCTTATTCTGCTGCTAATGTTCTTGAAGCTATAAAAGGGTCCTTTTCGCCATTATATTAATGCGATAGTCGTTTACTGTGGTTTTCAGTTTTCTTTCACGTTTTTCTCCAACTTTTTTTTTCTTTAAAGCACTCACGACAAAATTTCAAGAACGTCCAAGAATTTTGGAAATTGTTCCATATCCATTTCCTCCAGCCCGCATCTCAATAGCAATCCGCTTTTCTTCGGGTATACAATGATCACCGCAACTCATCTAGATACCAAAATAAAGGCTTTTTCCACCATTGCACGTCAAACTTGGAATCGTTAGAAATTATGGCGTTTCTTAAGGAAACATTTCCTCGTCTGAGTCCAGTTAAGCTTACTAATGGTAAATATGCGTTTATCCAAACTTAAACATTCTTTTTCTAATTCTTTTTTCACATCTTCAGGTGTACTTAACGGTCTAGCAATAAAAAAGCTAATGAACTCCGAGTCATTTGATGCAGAGCTAGTCGATGACAAGCAGATTGGATGGAATGCATTAAAAGGGGTTATAAGTGGTCTTCTAGGCAAAAAAACGCTCTCATACCTATAAAAAGGATGTAACTGAGGTGCTAAAGAGAAACTTGGCGTCAATATGTCGTTAAAAATGCATGGTTTAACACTTCCATCTGGACTATGTTGAAAGGCAACTCGGTACGTAATCGGAGGAGCAAGGGGAACGATTTCATCAGGTATCCTTGCAATTTGAAATGCGGTAATTTAAAATTAAACTTTGCTTACAATCAACTGTTTTATACTAAATAAATAGATTTCCATTTTTACAGATATAGAAGAAAGAAAACACCAGATGCGGTACTGGCTGACATTTGTTGATGGTCCAAAACAACATATAAGGAAAGTGATAAAAACGGGATTGAAGATAAAATTTCAAGAAATCGATATAGATCTCTCTGAAGATTATCTTATATTTCATGCCATAACAGTGAAAATTATGTGGAAACTATATAGAAATAACATTAAAATAACATAACATCAAAATAAATGTTTTTTTTTCGTTTTTTTATGTGAAACCTATAAGTGGTAGAGGTTAATTGTCTGGGTGATCCCAAGCAAAATTTTCTGGAAAATATTTTTGGAAGGTTTTAACCCTTGACCTCTCTCTAAAGTTGGCTTTTAGGGCATTTTCAAAAAAAGAAAAGGGTCAAAATTACCTATACTGATTGGGGCTAGAGGGTTAAAGTGTTTCAAAATAATATTCCCCGGAAAATTTTAACTCAGACTTCCCAAGACAAGAACCACTCTGTATTCAATTTTATATATTATTTTTCATATTTTTTAATTTCATTTTTGACCAAAAAATTCAAATTTAAAACCACTGTAAAAAAAATTGTTACGTAGCGGAGCAAAACTGGCTTTGGGCTTTTGTTATTGATGTCAAATACTACGTTTGTCAAATAATACGTCAAATAATACGTTTGAGATTGGTTTGGTTCACTCCCGAAAATATGTGTAGCTCTGTGTAATCAACAGTAAAATTTTTTAATGCATTCTAGGTAAAGTATTTTGGCTCGCTTTTTTGCCTCAAAGTTCTTTTTGGAATATATGTCCGAAACTTTCTGGACTTAAAATGACTAAAGCCCTTCCTCTTTTTTAATAGCATCATTTTCTATCCCTAACGAGCAGCTCAACGAACGAGTGTTAGGCGAACGATATTGTGATTGAATTGAAATCTGTATCTCTAACGAACTTGCTCGCCAACCCTTAAGCGCTGATTATAATAGACGAAACGGAACGTTGTAGAACGTTGAGAAATGTCACTTTGCAATCTATTAAATGAACTTCTTATCTGAGCGTTTATAATAAGATGGAATGGAACGCCACGCGACATTGAGATCTATAGATTTTTGATTTTTGCGTTGCGTTCCGTTCCGTCGAGAATAAACAAATGCTTTTGACACATGCTTAAACAAATATCTTTTTATTTGATTTTCTGACGCCCCCCTTTTATAATGAATTCACATTTATTTTGAACATAATTTTTGGAAATGAAGTTAAAAGAAAGGAAAAATTGATGTTTTCAATGTATATTTGACCATTTTAACGATTTATTCCGTTTCTATTATAATCGTCACTTCGTTTGAAAGCGTTTCATCCCGCTACGCTGACACTTGCCTACGTTCCGTTTCGTCTATTATAATCAGGGCTTTACAGCAAGCTTATGCTTCTTACGTTTTTTGAAACTGTTATACACAAGCAGTTCTCAAATTCAGCATTGCAAGATCAAACATTTCCAAAGTTTTCTCAATTTCATATTTTTTCTTAAAGATTTCTTAAACTTTTGGCTATGTTTCTTGTTTGTTGGCAGTCCCTTTGTTCAGTTTGTTTATTTTTGTAAACAGCTGTTCTTGTTTATTATTAATTTTTGTTTGACAAATTATAAATTTATTCCCAAAAATTGTTTATGTTTGTGAAAGTGTTGTGCTGTGGATATAATTATTGCAGCGATTGCAGTTGCATACGCCAGAAATTCTAAACTGATGGAAGACCATTCAGGATGAAAAGCCGAAGACAACACAAAGCCAGTTGACGCTGAGTAAGTTTTTATTGCATATATTTGAAAGTGCTTCATAGTTTTTGGCCACTGCACGGGGTGCTTTACATATATCGAGAGCAGCACTTGTGTTACACGGAGTGCAGCACTGTTTATATCCATTTTCAACAAAATGTTTATCAACGAGAGCTGCACAACGATAACATAAAAGTGCTCGTTTGAATTTGAAGTTTCTCCTCGTGATTTGACTCACTGCTAGAAATACAAATTTCACATATTTCAGAGCTTTACGGCATCGTTCGCCAGCTGATCAGCTGTTATCGTTTGTTGATTCTGTTCGAATAACAAATTTGAAAACAACGAACGATTAATGCTTTGAACGAGGAGAGTGTTCGGATAGGGATACAGAATGAAGCTATAAGTTTTCTGACAAAGGCCTTAGAGCATTGAACGTTTTCAGCTACTTTTCTTCTCGACGTATTGGGATTTTTTTTAAGAAGAGCTATCACCTTCTTGGCAGCATTAGGTTGCGGTTATAGTGAGCGCCGAGTCAGACAGGCAGGCAGGCAAATAAAGGAGTTGAGATATGAACCGAAGGATCTGCACTATTGAATATTTTTGGAATCCGCCCACAGACACGCCTACCTCCCATACAACGCGAAAATTGAGAACTGCATAACTCAGCTTATAATTAGCCTACAACAAAAAAATTTGATATATATGTGTTTCATACCAACACAAAGATTTAATTTAATACCAACAAATTAATTATAAATAAGCCTCTGTTTAACCTACAGAGCTAAAATTTGGCACGTATGTTTTTTATGACAAGAGAAAGATGGTTTTTAAAGAAAGAACGTCATCCGCCTACGGACACGCCTACCTCCCATACAACCTAAAAAGTTTAAAACTCAATAAATAAGGTTATGTTTGTCATAGAGGAATTAAATTTGGTATGTATGTATTTTATACCAAAACTAAGGTGTGTTCAAAAATTTGAAGTAATCCGTCCATGAACACGCCCACCTCCCATAGCGAAAGCACAATAAAGGCATTAACTGTGAGCTGCAGGAATAAAACTTGGTGTGTGTTAATTTTTCATCAACATTTAAATGCATAAAAAATAAAAGCTTCATCCGCCTACGGAATAAAATTTTTGTTATTTTTGAAAAGTGGGTTTAGGGTATTTCATAGTCGGCCTAGACCGACTTTAGACTTTCTTTACTTGTTGAAGTTTGTTTTATTTCAATTTAATTGGTATTTTAAATATTTTGTTATTCCTTTTTGTTTTAAAATTTAATTTTATTTTTCACATATGTCTGGTGGATTTCATTGGTTAACTTGGCAAAAGTTTTTGTTAGATTTCTATCAATATGTCAAGCTATTATAAGTTATTATATTGTTGTTTATATTAAGTTAAAAAAGTTAAAAAGAATTTCTCGACAAACTTTTTTATGTCTTTAGCAAATTACACGTGAATCTTTGAAACTTTTCAACTATCGTTATGATATATATTCATGTTCAGCTGTTTATTTTTTTCTTCGTTTCTATGCAAGTACCGCTAAAACCCATAGATAGGCGTTAATAAAATCTACAAATCGTAACTGCAAATATATGATAATGTATGAAAAAAAATGTATTAACATTGAGTTCGTTGATCTGTTCGATTTCGATTTCAATTTCATTCATAAACAATCGACAACATATACACTGCTATTTAAGTGACGTCATAAACGTTTACATTTTTTTAAGATATTTTTATTTGCCGTTTATTTTTTTTTTGCTTTGTTATTTTTTGCTTGTAACAATTTTTCAATCTCCAAGACAACTAAAAAGTGGCAACAACTTTTCGATTATAGAGTAAACGAGTTTTTGCTCACGTTGTTGTTGTTGTTGTTGTTGTGCTTTTCTGTGTTAATGCAATCGAATTGCGCATATATAATATTGTCGGTTGCTTTGTTGCTGGTTCTGTTGTTGTTGTTGTTGTTAGTGAACTTGATTCGCTTTTCATTCATTCATAAAAATTCACTTCTCTTAAACAAAAAAAAAATAACAATAATACTATCACCGCCATCACCAAACGCTGAGCTGCGCTGTACAACATCTTGTTTTTTGCCAGTGAAAAAAAAAAAAAATGACATAAAATAAATATACTATCATCTAAAACAATTTGAATGTTTATACATACATACGTAACTCTTCGTAAATAAGTTTCTAAGAGCTCATATAATTATTAACATATATAGGGAAAAGTGTTTATTAATGTTTAAATACTTTAATTCTTCTTCGAATAAATAATGATTTTTATTCGTTAAACGTTAAGCATAAAAATTAAAAATAATAATTATAAAATGAATTTTATTTTTTTGCTCAGAAATAAAAATTATTTTTTATTTTAATCTCAGTTTATAATTCTGAAAAAACATATTCTTTGAGAAAATTCTATACAGACAAAATTCTATACAGAACAACCGAGCAGACTAGACCATGGTTCCGTCGGACGCTACTTCGACTCATCAGTAGTCTCTGGTGGTTCATGCAGTCCATTTTTTTATTTGTTTTTTTTTTGCTCGAAAATAAAAAATATTTTTGATTTTTATTTTTTTGCTCTGAAATAAAATATAAATTTTATTTTTTTTTTCTCAGAAATAAAAATTATTTTTGATTTTTATTTATTTCGTTCAAAAATAAAAATTATTTGTTGATTTGTATTTTTGTGGTCAAAACTAAAACTCCTTATTTAAAAGGAAAAAACTTGGGCATGTGTACATTTTGAAATGTATAGAAAAATTGAAATGTATAGAAAATATGGGCTTAATCTGCACATTGAAAAAGCTCTTTTCCAATACTATTATTGTTTTATGAAAAAGTAGGTTAAGGGTATATCGAAGTCGGGCTAGACCGACTTTAGAGTTTGAAATTGAAAATAATTCACCCAAAGCCATTAAGTTAGGGGATGATATAATGAGCTTCTGGCATGAAAAACGGTTTATATATCCCTTCCTTTGGTCTCTAGCGAAAATAGTTCACAGTGTTCCAGCTACAAAAGTGTGGAACGGTAATTTTTTACACTTCGACAAATTTTAAGTGATGTAATTTGTCATCAGAAAATTTGGACAAAATTTTTTGTCTTAAAAATAAAAATCAGAAAGGTTTTTTTTGATTGTTAAAATAAAAATATAAAAATCAAAAATAATTTTTTTGTTTGAGTTAAAAAGATAAAATCAAAAAGGTTTTTTTTGCGTGAGTAAAAAAAAAATCAAAAATGATTTTTACTTTTGAGTTTTAATATAAAAATCAAAAACGATTTTTATATCTGAGAAAAAAATAAAAAATCATCAAATAATCATTATTTCCAAATTTTTTCGATACTGCTCATAATTATTACGGTCTCTGTTTTGACCAACAAAAAAAATCAAGAATTATTTTTTATTTTTCTATTATTTAATTATTATATATTATTATTTAAAATAATTTTTATTTATGATTTTAAAAATAAAAATCAGAAAACGATTTTTATATCTGAGCAAAAAATTAAAAATCAGCATATAATCATTATTTTTTAATTTTTCCGGTATCGCTCATAATTAATACGGTCCCTGTTCTTAACAAAAAATCAAGAACTATTATTTTATTTTTCTATTATTAAATTGTTAAGAGAAAAAATAAAAATTAAAACATAATTTCTATTTCTGACCAAAAAAAATATCATTTCTCGATTTATAAGTTAATATGATAAAATCAAAAATGATTTTTTTGTTTGAGTAAAAAAATAAAAATCAAAAATGATTTTTGGCTTGATTAAAAAAATAAGAATCAAAAATTATTTTTTTGTATGAGTAAAAAAAAAATAAAAATCAAAAATGATTTTTTAACTAAAGTAAAAAAATAAAAATCAAAAAGCGATTTTTATATCTGAGCAAAAAATTAAAAATCATAAAATAATCATTATTTCTTAATTTTTTCGAAATTGCTCATAATTTTTACGGTCCCTACACTTGTATGAGAGCTGGTCTTAAGAAATTTCCAAACCAAGTGCAGTATCGAAGTAGGCACTGACTTTATTTGCAAAGAAACGTGAACCAATGATCCTCTCGAATGAAAGTCCACATCAACTTCAGAGTCAACGAATCTTGATAGACCTTTTTCGAATCACCATCTGATACAGAAAGTTTTTTCAATAGAATTGAAAGACAAGACAAAGCCACACAGGATTTACATGTGACTTGTTTTCAATAAAATATGTGTTCTCTGTTTCACTGTATCGTTCCATCTCCAGTGTCGTTCGCTTATTCAGTTCGTATTGTGTTATTTTGTGATTCCACCGGCACTTTTTTGCAAGCAATGCATCCTGATAGAATCACTCTCCTTGTTCGTCTGATTCGTTTTGTAAATGTACTGTGAATGTAATGTACAAGTATGTACTAAAATTCCCAAAAATCATTCGCAGTTAAATAAAACCATCAAAAACTGAGTTCTGTTTGTAGCATGAGCCACTTGTTGATTCATCAATCAAACAAAAGGCAACTAGAGTACTACCAATGCTTGTTTGAAGAAGACAACTACATGTATCTAAGCACATTTGTACATACATAAATGTATGCATGTCTGAATGTTGTTGAGTAAGCAACGCTCAAATGCGATGAGGATGAGTATTGAATAAATGCATCAAGCATTAAAATAAAAAAGCTATGCATTGTGTATAAAATCAGCTTCAAATCGCGTGCGCAGCACTTCGTCTCGCGAATCTAGCGAATTGAGTGTAAATCTTGGATGAAATTTATGCAGTCTTGCAGGTTAGTGCATGTGGTAATGGGATGAGTTTTTATTTTCCTCCTCCGTTGTCTCAGGCTCAGTTATAAATAAAAAAAAAATAACAGATACTTTTGCTGTTAATCGTATCTATGGGATTTAAAGGGTACTCAAAATTGTGTCTATTTGGCTTAAACATTAGAGCAATGCATAATTTGGCGTAGTTATTGAAATAAAATTGAATCTGCTCTCCACAACTATCATTTGTCCGTCTTTCTGGCTGGTAGTCTTCTTGCAAATTGTATCTGCAATTCACAAACATGTATTTGCAGTGGTTGCTGTTGTTGATGTTACGAGCACCACGTCTGTTGCTTTGTTGCAGTTGGACTTTTGGGTTAAGTTATAAATTTTTTTATATTTTTTTTTTTTTTGCTCTTGCAGTTGTTGTTTTTCAGCTATTTGAAGGCAATTGCAGTTTTTGTTACTAGCGTGATGACCTTGAGCGTATCTAGCGGTGCAGTCTGTGTATCTATGTGTGTTTGCATGGTTTTATCTGCAAAACACAGAACGACCTGTTGTGGCTGTTGCTTAGCTGGATTACCTAGATACCTCTTTGAGAAACATGTTTAGTTGTTTGTTTGTTTGTCTGATAGAAGTAGTTTTTTTTTTTGTTATTTAAAGTTGTTGTTTTCTTATTTATTTTGCTGTTATTATTATTGTCGTAACTTTTGCTGTGCAGCTTCAAATCAATTCAACTGCATGGGGTACCTCATCAATGAGCTAGTTGGCTGGCTGCATTTGTGTGCCAATTTTATACAAGTGTGTATGATTCTTTTTGTGTATGTATGTGTCAGCCACAGTTGTTTACAAATGATTTCTGTTTAATGCAGAGATTTGCGCTAACCTTTTAAAATCAGTGACATAAACAAGGTTGTAAATTTAACACTCCGCAATAAATATTTTATTTTTGTTTTTTTCTTTGAGCTTTTATACTACATTGTATTATTTTTCATTTTCATAGTTTTAAGGTTTCTTCATGTGTGTCTTTAATGTCTATATACATTAAGTATTTATCTGTAATAGTTTATGTTATCACTCGATTTGAGGGCGTAATTGACTAGATAAGTACGAGGTACCCAAGAAGATTCCATATTAAGATATCATCAACTTTTCTTTATCTATCGAGTTCTATATATCTTATCTATTCCGGAAATTATTGAGTAATTAGTACATCCTAATAATGCTGAGGATGCTCAACATAATGAGAACAGCAGAAGTTTCCACAAGAAGAAATTCGATAAGTTTTAATGGTAAACATAAAAACTTTGATAACTAGTGAAATAAAAAGTACAAGAGGTAAAATCTTTACTTTTAATTTGTTCAGAGTTCAAACCTTAAATGTTTGGAGCTTAGAACGCAATCACAATATTCAATATAAACACTATTATATGATTTGGAACCTGCGAAAAAAATAGAGACAAGTCGAATAACCACATATTACTCCAAATAAGAGCAAAGTTTTTTGCAAAATGTCGTATTTAAGTACATAGTTCTCTACATTTGGAAATAAAAAATTGAAAATCAGAAATTTTATTCTCAATAACGAAAAATGTATTGCAATTCAAGTATTAAGCATGTAGTATTTAGTTGTTAACATTAAGTATTACGTTTAAAGTGGCGGCCATGGTCGCGCCTGCTATGTGTGTGGCGTGCGAACCAACGGATCCCGAGTTCAAACCTCACATCGGGCAAACATTTTTTCAATGGAAATTAATTTTTCTGTTCGGCTGTCATCTCTCTTCACATTGCCATGTAAAGTTTCTTGAGAACATGAACTTTAGCCGTTCGGAGTCGGCATAAAACATGTAGGTCCAATTCTCAGTCAATTGTCCTGAAAGAACTGACTGAGAATTTTGTCTTTTGGAATTATTTGTGATTTCACACGATTGAAGCACAAAACATATTTTATAATGGGGACGGTTGAACCAAACCAAATGATAATGCATCAACAAGGTCTTTAAATGACAATCGACGATTGTCGAGCTCCAATCCTGTGAAACCGTTGAGGCGGCTTTTATCGGCAAATGTCGATGGTAGTCTGAGACTCTGTTCATCTTCAACTTGTTTTAGGCCTTCTTTGAAGTCTTTGTACCAATTGTAAACATTTCTTGACGACAAAGTCGCATTTCCAAAGTCCTACTTCAAAATCCTCAAAGTTTTCGTGGCAGAATATTCATTCCGAAAACAATATTTAATGCAAAATTTGTATTATTTTTGCACCACATACTATGAACAGCAGTCATTCTCGTCGGTATTAGAATCATAAGGGTAGGCTTAAAAACAACGAAATTGAACTTATTTTAAGTCTTTAAACCATGTTTTCGTAAATTTTGAATTTTTTATGCTATATACGAGGGGTCTTACAAAAGATAGCTTAATAGAGTAGAAAAAACTAAACAAAAAAAAATAATATTTCGATACATTTTTGAAGTCGATAAATCCACCTTGAAAAACAGTTTTCAAAATCGGCTTTTTGGAATTTTGCAATTTCATCATTGAAGGTTTTTATTATCTCCTCATTGTTGTTGAAGACTCTTCCTCGCAAAATATTTTTTTTACTTTTGGAAATAACCAGAAGTCGCAAGGTCCTAGATCTGGGGAATAAGGTTCTGGTCGAATTTCTTCGATGCCTGACAGCGCAATAAAGTAGCTTGTTTTTCTAGCAGTGTGGATTGACGCATTGTCATGATGCAAAAAGTATCAGCGAAGTTCGTTGGCGTTTTCCCAATAAACTTTGGAATACTTCTGGCTGGTAAGCAAGTTTCAGTATACCACTTGGCGGTTACCGTCTGACCTTTTTCCAAAGGAATAGCAGCTACAACTTTCTCTCTGGGGAAGTAAACTGACATCATTTCTTTTGTTGCTGACTTGTGTTGATTTGCTTTAACGGGTGAATTTGCACCTTCTGGGCTCCTTACCATGCTTTGTTGTTTGGTTTCAGGACCGTACTTGTTAAATCATGCTTCATCAACTGTTACAATTTTCTGAAAAGAGGAAGACTTTCCGTTTTTGAATTTGTCAAGAATATATTGAACAAAACGCACACGTGCCTCTTTTTGAGCTTCAGTTAAAATTCTGGCCCAGTTTTTCAGCAATCATTTCCTGGGTCTATCTTGGATCTTAGTCAAATTTAGACTTCACCAGCGCACACTTACATCGTCAGTCGCAGATTTTGGACGGCCTTCTCGAGGTTCATTTTCCACAGAAAAATGACCGGTGTGGAATAATCACAAGGGATGGTACATACACTCCAAGCGCTGTTTGGCATTCACTAAATATTTCCACAGGCTTGAGCTTACGCCGAAATCCAAAAAGAATAGCAAACCGAATTTCTCACAGGGATATCCACTGACACACTGCTTCACTAATTTTGCGTTTTCTTGTCTCCATTTTGACCGATCTTTCTGAAAATTAGAGTGATATATCGTAAGATTATAATAAGCAGCATGTAATTTTTGAATTATTAAAAACTTATTATATGACAGCAACTAAGCGAACTTTTGTAAGTACCCTCGTATGCATTATTTGTTGAACGAAGAATTAAGAGCAATTCTAGTGCCGACGATAACGGCATTAATTTTTAAAATATGCTCGCTTTGCTGTTTATTTTCAAATGTTGAACAAACATTTTTGGATTACAACCAGCGATATTTTTTTTATGGTCTTCTTTGACAAGATATACAAGAACAACAACAACGACCACAACAATAACAACTATAATTTCTAAATTAAGTTTGATATTTTTCCTGATCAATAAAAACCAGTTTGTTGCTTTCTTTTATAATTTTTTTGATATTTAATTTTTAGCGAGGCATTACATTTTGTGTAGCCTAAGTGGCCTTCACATAATCAAACTTACAAGGAAAGGTCCTCACATGTCACTCTACGATTTTAATGTGCTTTGGTTATGTTAAATATTCGACAAAATGTAAAAACCGGTTTATCGAAAAACTAGAAAATTTCGATTTTTTAATAATTTCAAATTGAAAAAAAAACCGTTTTGACAGTTTTACGTATGATTATACGTAAAATAGTTCAAAAAACCTGCACAATAAGAAACATTTTTTAAAAACCTGATAAGTTTTGGAAACATGATTCCCCTTGATGAGGTGAATAGAATGTTGTGTAGGTGGGTATGGTCGCAAACGTCTCCTTAGAAGCTGGAGGGATGTATGCAATCCTTCTTATCCCAGCGCAGCTATATTTCATTTAAAAGAGATTCTTTCTTGAAGATTCTTGACTTGAAGACACTGGTTTTTCGAATAACCCGAAATTGTCGATTTAAAAACAACCAGAAATCGGAAAAACCGAAGAATAAGTAAAAACCTGGTTTCTTAAACTCTAGATAGAGAACAAAGCTCAAAGGTTGACATATCTGCTGAGTTCAAGATTTAAAAGGCTTAAAAAATGCTGTCAAAAATTAAATAAAATTAATTTTTTCTCAATAGCTTCAATTTGGTATAAAACATTCACAATAGGCATCATATGAAAAGTATTGAAACTTCACGTCGTTTTCCTTCCGATTTTTTTAAGTTTAAGTTTTTAATAAGATATTAATTTAAAAAAAAAATGAAGAATTTTTTAATTATTGAAAGAGTCTTATAATTAAATTTTAATGATTTTCAAATTTTTCTAAAATTTTGTTCCAAATGTGATAGCAATCACGTTGAAACTCTTTTCAGACAATTCTTTTAATTCTTCAGACAAACTATTCTCCAAAAATCTTTTAAGTTCAACTAAAACATTAACTTGGAAACTCAAATTGTTTACTATTTTTGTTTATTTGATCTGTCTTGAACTGATGGAATCATTAAATATACCAAAGGTGTTTCAGGCAGTTTGTTCAACAATTTGAAATAAAAAAAAAATTCCCTCAATAGTAAGTTTGTGCCTCTTTATTTCTTTTGCCAAATTTACCTCTTTGACAGCCTATTCGCCTTTTTAAAATCTCCATAAGAACAAAAGAAGAAAAACAAATGTAGACCTCATTAAGCAAGTCTTTATTTTCTTTGAAAATGAATTTCCGGCAATTATTTAAAAAAAAACTTGTGCTCTCTCAGCATTATCAATTATTATAAGAGTGAGGATTGCTTTCACAAAGTTTTATCGAACATCTGCACAATGTAGAATTTTCTCAAGAGGTGTAAGGACGCTACAGCTGAACCTCTCTTTCCATCAGTTTCAAAAAAGTATTTCATAACTTAAATTCATAAATATACGTTTTATTTTCCGATAGCCAGCTATATATTCTCTTTCTATGCTTTATTGACCCTTTCGGCCCAAAGTCATTTCTATACTTAGACAAAAACTAGCGAACCGCAAAATCCTGATGGTTGGAAATGAATTCTTTAAACTCTAGCCGCTGACCACACAAAAACGTTGGAAAGGAAGCATGATGTAAAGAAACTACGGAACGTACATATTTGTTTCTACCGTTACAACAATAATAATAACAGCAACATCATCAGTGGTAACAACAAAAACAACAGCAATAACAGCAACACACACACACAAAATAGGCCCCAAGTCAAATTGCAGCACAAAAAGAAGACAACCAAAGAAAGAGCTAACCAAGCAACGAACCCTAAAGGTAATCAAAGCAAAAGGCACCAAAAAGCACTTCATCCGGCTTCAAGGCAACAACAATAATGACAACAACAACAACAAAAGCAACTTTAACAACGGAACATCAGCACACAATACAATAACAATAACAAAAACTTTTTCCTTGCACCCAAACACCATATACCACTCTATTCCCGCATTTTCTACAGATTTGCTCCCTAGACTGACTGATAGACCGACAGACAGACAGACAGACCGACTGACAAACAAAGAAGACATCGAAACAGCTAGTATGAGAAAAACTTATATCGGAAACTTGCTGCCCATAGTAAAGTCATCTTCATCTTCTATTTCTTTGCCAGCATAGAAAAAAAATGTATGCGGCCCATAAAGCGACTTCTTAAAATCCCGTTATAAGTACCTCACATTTACAACAACAATAACAAAACATATTCATAGACCAAGCTAAGTTACGATGAAGAGCCAGAAGATGGCACCGAAGACGAGGCCGATGAAGTCGACTACTTTTTGTTATTGTAGCTACACCTCGAAAACGGAGAAAAAAAAGCCTCGTAACTACAGCGCCTTAAATAGAAACCTCGGTGGACTGACTACACCTTCTTCCGAAGCCCAAATTAAATACAACAACAACAATGGCAAATAACAAAAACTTAGCAACGAAGTGGATCCGCCATCAGGCCAAGACTGAAGCGGTAAGCTTCTGGCAACAGCGACGAAACGAAACTATTACATGGACAAAGCCAACAAGCACAATGGGATGAAAAATGAAAAATTAAATAACAGAAAAACATGTAGAGGAGCAAACAACAACATCTACGTTAGACAGCCAAATAGAAACATGGTAGTAGTGGCTGCAGCGCTGCTTTACAAAGTCGAGTATTTCTGTCAATGTATTTGGTCTGTGGCACTCATGTGTGCGCTGTGTAGCAACAGCGTTGGGCGCGTAATAGTAAAAATAAAAAATCCAGCGAAGCGTTCCGAAACCCAAGCTTCGTCGCATCCAACGCAACAGCTTCTCAATTGAAAACCGCGATAGCAACAGCAACAGCAGCAGCAGGCGACAGCAAAGGCATTTCTAACTAGGTAGTACGTGTAGAAGTAGGGGCCGCTAGCTTTTGGTGTGGCTACAAATATTTATGTAGTTGTTTTTCTTGTTGGTATTAGTTTTATTGTAAATGTTAGAAGGAAACCATCAAGGAAAACCCCATTCCATGTGGTGAGATGAAGTGCCAGTAAATAAGTTAAAATTTCAAATGCTAGAAATGCGCAACATGTGGCTCATGATGATAACTTGTCTGCGCGTAGCAATGCGCATTTTTAAGATTTCAACCTGTTTGCAACTGCATGCTAAGCAGATAGATGATGAAGATTGATGGCTAAAGAAGCGATATTTAAATGTTAACATATGCATGTCTCAAATGCATAAGTGAGTTAAGCCCTATATTGAAAAACGTATTTATAATGAACACTTAAATGAGTAGTCAGTCGATTTGTTAACAGGTGAATGTGACAAAAAAACAACTCTTTTTTTTATCGCATGACTGTTATGTTGACCCTTTTTAATATTAGAAAAAAAAATTTTGAAAAACAACCCTGCAAACATTTTTAATCGCCTGAGAATCTCCAGCGAATCGCTTGGAAGATGAAACGATCGCCGGCGAGCTCTTCTGAGAGTCTTCCGGGAATCGCCGAATGTAAGCAGCTGAGGCCATAAAAGCGATACGCCGGAAAGATTCGTTGGCGAATCGCCAAGAGGAGTCTTAAGCGATTCGACTGGAAGATTCGCGAACGATTCGCCGAGAGGAGTGTTAAGCGATTCGCCTGGAAGATTCGCGAACGATTCGCCGAGAGGAGTCTTAAGCGATACGCCAGGAAGATTCGCCAACGAATCGCCGAGAAGAGTCTAGGCGATTCGCCAAGAAGAGTCGCGAACGATTCGCTGAGAGGAGTCTTAAACGATTCGCCGGGAAGGCGCCAACGAATCGGCAGAAGGGAGTTTTGTTTGTTGCAGAGCATCGTTGTTGAATGTTATAAGTTGTTGCAAGTTTGAACTAGCGGGCTCTTCAGACGTGGTTTTATCCCAGTTTCGTGAAGTTTTTTAAAAGTTAAATTTTTTGATTAATT
Source organism: Tetanocera ferruginea (assembly GCA_958299015.1). Lineage (NCBI taxonomy): Eukaryota > Metazoa > Arthropoda > Insecta > Diptera > Sciomyzidae > Tetanocera > Tetanocera ferruginea. The sequence goes on from OY282642.1 coordinate 15,961,589, forward strand.
TTAAAGATTTTTCAGAACCTGCTTCATATTACAATGGGCTCATTCCATAAAGACGAGTGTGACGTTTCGACTACTTTATCGTGCTGAAAATGGTATCAACCGGTTAAAATTTTAGCAATTTACTATAGGGTATTTTAGAAGATGCCCCAAGGTTTCAAAATGCTAAAACATAATGCAATTATTTATACTAGTTTAATAGTTACATTCGCTTAAACACCTGGGACGGGTGTGACGAGCACAAGTTTAAAAACTAAAAATTCTGAGTTTAACATTGAAATTCAGTCCATCTGCCACAATGAGACCATTTTTGACTTGCAGTTATTAAAATTTAATATATTTTCTGTAGAATACCAGTGAAAAATATTTTGAAAAAATGGCGATAACCATTCTTTTTTAAACTTTTAAATGGGACGGGTGTGACGTAAGATTGTCCCGGGTGTGACGAGTGCGAATGATGTGGGAATTATATATAAGAACTTAATGGGTTTAATAACTTTCACATATTTTTGACATTTAAATCAAAAAAATATGTTTTTAATTAATGTATTAATTTAAAAAAAAAAAATATTTTTTTGCAAAAAATTTTTTTGCATGAATTTTTTATCAAATCAATACCTATACAAATAATTTCAAGTTTTTAATATATTTAAAAAAAAAAAATATTTTTTTGCAAAAAAATTTTCGCATGAATTTTTGATCAAATTAATACCCATACAAATGATTTCGCTATACATGAATTTACGAAGCTCGTTTTAATCAAAGAAATTATTAATATACTTGCAAAAATTTCATTATTAGAAAAAATTTGGAAAACCGTTCCGGGTGTGACCAACTTCTTGTAACGGAAATGAAGAATAAAAATAATTTATTGAATGAAAAAAGTTAACAAATTTATGTAAAACATCAACATCCTTACTTTAGGAAAGTTTCATTCTTATCATAAGCCCATGTTGCTTCTTAGGAAAACTATAGCCTTTTTTGGATTTTGAACATTTTTTGTCAATCGTGCATTCATCGCTTGGGCGATCGAAAAGTAATCCATCTTCCAACGATCGCCGGAATGAGCGAAGGAAGATTTTTAAATTTTTTGAGAATCGCGCATTCATCGCTTCGGCGATCAAAAGGCGATCAATCTTACCATAGATCGAGAGCGGGTACTAAGTTTTATGCTGACTACGAACGGCTTATTTTTATGTTAAAGATATAGATCTGAACGATGTCTGGTGTCAAAAAGATAGGCCCACAAGACAATTAGGGTTTTGGTGCAATTTCCTGGACAACTTAGATTAAGATATTTGTTGATTGGCCATCATTGTTAATATTTGAATTTAAAACCATTGGACTTTTTTGTGGGGATACGCAAAAACTCGTGTTTATGCTTCTAAATTCCAAACGCCATCAGGTTGTCCACCACTTAGTCCGCTCAACATGTTCAAGTTGGGTAAAGCTTATACTGTTCACACAGGTTGGACCAAATACTTTACGAAGAATCTTTCTGTCAAACACTTCCAAAGTTTTTTCTGGCTGGACGCAACTAAGGTTGCGTTTATAGTGAACGCCGAGTCAGGCAGGCAGGCAGACAGGCAATGTGAACAAGCAAGATAGATAGCTAGTTGCATCTTGTTTTCTTTATTTGTTAAAAAAATTAAAATGTTATGCAGGGAAAAGAAACGCTCGCCAAATAAAACGTTCCTAATAAATTGCGCTTCTAAGGAGGATCTTAATCTCGGCTAAGGGTTTCCAGAAAATTTGTGATGTTTTCCAGTACTCGGAAGCAGTAGCTGCAAGTGTTATTAAAAAATCAGACACAAAAGTGCGAAATGAGGAAATACAAAAAATCAGCTACAAGTCGCAAAATAGATCTGATCATTCCGACAATATTCGTTCCGTTCTTTGCAAATGGCGAATATTTTTATGAGATGGAAAGTTACGGAGACTTCTGAAATTTTGCCGATTCTAAAATAACTGATTCTATAGGAACAGAACATCCATTGAGTTCCTAATGCTTCTAATGCATTTTGCTAGGCATTTAACCCAAATTTCCCTGTGGTTGCCATATGGCAACGCACGATAGATACATTTTTATATGATCATTTATATGTTCGAGATAAGGATTATGCTTCTAAAAAATCTTTTTGAAATTCGAAAAAAAAAATTTACGTAGGGAGATTCGGGTTAACATAGGCTAGAAAAAAATTCTGTATTCAAATTTATTCGTTATATATTCAAAAGAAAAAATTTCGAAAACAGTTGTAAAATAAATTGATACATTGACTGATACAAGGCATTTTTTTCATAAAAGTTAAATCTTATCGGATCTCAAACCGAAAAAAACGCGGCTAATGATACAAAAATGGAAGACAACAAAAATTTATAAATTATGTACATGTTGTCGAAAAAAATATCGAATAAGCGAAAAAAAATTGCTGGTAAAAATTGGTAAAAATAATGAACTATGCAATATTAAAAAATTCTACGTAGTATCGAGAAAGTAATTTTGAAAATACTGCAAAATTTTGAATTCTTGTCTCTTTAACATTTGTCTCTTTAAAAATGATGATCGTTCGAATTTAATAACTTAAAATACATGAACTGATACCTACGCCACTTATATGAAAAATTTTAATTCCTTGAAATTTATAAAAAATTTTGTTTACAAAATTGTATTCCCTAACAGCAGCTTCAAAACCTTCAATAAAACCAGTTTTATACGATATAAAGTACGTACGCTTGCTTGCATCCCACGTTCGAGCATAAAGGCAGAAACATGCCTAAAAAATTTCGTGCTTAAAAACATTACAAAAAAAAAAACTGCTGGGATGAACTACGAACCCCTACGCAAAAGGCTAGTTTGTATTTGAAAAAGCTGCTTCGCCACTCAACAATACAAAGCTTTTAGGAGAAAAAGCTACAGATTTTGAATAGAAAAAAAACAAAGCAATTCACTTGTAATTGTGGAAACATATACTTATACACCGAAAAACAAAACAAATACATTCAAATGTTCCAAACATGGAAAATTTTAAATCATATACGGCCAATTAAAGTAGCTGCGTGATGAACAATTCGTGGGAAAGGGATCTTATGTACACCAAGAAAATATCAACTGAAGCAATGCCAGAGAAGGCAGCATTCATAACTCACATTCCACTCAACCAGGAATTTTAAGTAACAACAACTCAATAGCTTAATGCAAATCCTTGGCTTGCAGCTTCTAGCACTGGGTTTAACTCCATAACAATGGGGTGTAAAAACTCCATGCTTCATGAAATGGCTTGATTTAATGGCAAATCAGGCGAACTTTACAAAAAAATCCCACGATCCCCGCGCGACACCTTGTCACTGTGATCCCTTTTACCCGCTAACAATATTTTTGCTAAGTAATTGTTGCATTGTATAAGTTTGTGTGTTTGTGTCGTATGAATATATACATGAATGTGTTAGATTGTGTGTGTTACTGTGTGCAAAGGTATACTGCTAATGTTTGTATGGTAGAGCAACAGCACTTAAAACACCCTCCCACACCCGAACTTTTCATGCTTTAATAGAATGTTATTTTTTTTCTTTTCTATGAAATCAGTGAGCGTTACTGCTGCTGAGCGTTAGACTCAAGGGTGATCGTGACAGAGAGCAAAATAGCAAAGAGAGCGTTATAGAGCCAGGGCTAGTAGTGGAACTCGATCACGTTAAGGTACAACGATCAAGTGTTTAACATGTGGAAATATTTCTGAAACAGCTACCCTTACATATGAAACTACTAGACTTTGTTTGCTGTCAGAGTTGCTGTGTTAATGATGAAAATACAAAACTTGCCTAATTTGTGCTGTTTTAAAATTGAATCTTTGAAATATATCAAAGATTCATACGCGCACTTGATTAATGGTCGCATGAGAAAAAAAAAAAACTGAAAATCAGTTTGTGTGTAACAATTGTCTAACAATTCCGTCATTGATCAACAAGTTTTAAAGCATCGACCATCGAAAGATGATTAAACGATCTTGAACGTTGTAAGATCTCGATCGGACATTTGGAACGTTGTAAGATCTCGATCCGACATGACAATGACTTGGGTCACCAAAAATTAATATAGATAGTCCCCTTAAATTAAAATTTTACCTCGAAAGAGTTTCAGCACTTCAAAATTTGGGTGTCCCAAAAAACAGCCCAAAAGTGGTTTTTTAATAATAACAATGGTATTTTTACTCCGATATATCGCTTGATAGGTCTGAAGGAATACTACAATGTGTTCTACATTTTTTTGGGACCATTTTTCCCAAAGCTTTACTCTTCCAAGAAGAGACAGCAGTTGACAGTACCGACAGTTTCGTCGTCTAGTGACCATTCCCAGAAGCGGAATTCTTCCGAGAAGATCAACAGAACAGCTTTGCTTTCTTTATAAATTCCTTGCCCGAGAGACATAAGTCCATCAGTTAAGTGCAGTTGCCAAACTCCCCGAAGTAATGTCTTACGGCTGTTCCACGGGGTTCATAGTGTTTCTGATTCGCTACGGATGTTAAGATTTAGTTCGTTAGAATCGAACACGCGTGAGAATTAAGAATTCCCCTCCGCGAATAAAAATAAAACCTCTACTTCTTCCTCTACTGCTTTTATTGTCGTAAAACTTGGCATTTTATGCAATATAATTACTGAGACCGTTTTATTAAACAGTTATTTTTGTCTGTTATAGTGATTTCAAAGGTCTGATCTGTGCAAAAATGGACATCAAACGTGTACAATTTCCAGTGATTACGTTTTGAAACTTTCAACGTGGATTAACTCAAAACCAGTACATTGATCAACTTAATTCAACCATAGGCGGTGGTAAAGCACCATTACGGACACTTTTACGGAACCAGTACGTGAGGTTAGCTTAATTCGATTGTTGTTCCGGGAAGCATCGACGGTGTACATGAAACGGTGTACAACATCGTAAAATGACTTATTGTAAGATTGAGATATCCTTCGGTAAAACATTCTAGATTGCATTGGATCCCACATAATTTCTCAAAGCTAAGAAACAATTAAAAGCAATTATTCGAAAATTTTTATCGCGGAGATTACTTACATTATAGATTACTACATTGAAGCTATGCGTTTGTGCCCAAAGCTAAAGTACAGACGACTTTGGGCGTCCTTCAAGACCATGCAGGAATTGAAAGAATGAAATGATCGACAATTTAAAAAAAAATCAAGTGTCATTAGAGAAACGTTGAATTCTGAATGGTACAACATCATTTGATTGCAAGAACTATACGAAGCAATGAGAAAAAACAGTTGTCGAAGACCGATCATTCTTCATCTTAACAAAGCGATACATAACTTTTCGAGCAATTTAGACATGAGAAAATTGCATCCAATGACTTTAATTTACAAATAAATTGCGAGGTCAATTTTTCTACACACCTTTCAAGATACCTCAATCAGAGTGAGAAAATGTGCTCCAAAAATAAATTTCCTACCATGCAAAAGTGTATAAATCTTAATGGAGAATATTTTTAAAAACAATAAGCTGTTTTTATGATAAATATTTGTCCACCACATTACTTCCTTGGGTCAGTGAAATATTGTACATTGTTCTTACTTCTCGAGTAGATTCTTGCAATTTTACAAAGAACTGAATTGAAAGTTTTTTAAACTCAAGATGACGATCGGCAAAATGAGGAAATGAATAGATAGGCATTCAACCTTAGTTCCATTGCAGAGCTAGTAAAATTTTATATATTTTTTATTTTTCCTCCGCCCTTCCCGTCTCATGTGCTTCCACGCTCTAGTGCACTAGATTCCAACCCAATTTGGGTTGGTTTTGCTTTGTAGTCTTATGTTGCAGAAGTCACGAAGACAACGCGTTACTTGTTTGGCTTTTTGTCGATTCTACAAGAGCGTAGTATTGAGGAGCGGCAACGATCCTCGCTAAACCAACCACTCAGCTGAGATACTACATTTAAAAGTCAATTAATGAGTTGAAGAGAACTTCGTGAGAATCGTGAACAATAAAGCTCCAAAACAGAAACAAGCAACGTAGCAAATGCTCTACTGTGCCGAGAGCGCTAAAATTGACATCGAAAGAGAGAGTAAGTTCGGCAGCGAATGGAAGGGGAGCATGGTACGCAGTTAAACAGCCCTCCAAAACAACAACAATATACATTGCCAGCAGTTATTGCACCAACAAGCACTAAGCGAGCGCACTACTGCAATCGAGGACGAATTGTTGCATTGTTGCCGTGTTTCGTAATACGAAATGCTTTGCCAGCATATTCATCGTAGCAGCAGCAGAATGACACGCTGAAGCGTCCGTCGCGTATAATTTCAAAATCTTGTCAGAACTTTCAATGTTGGCTTATCGGAACGCGATCCATTCGTTAATGGATCGAGCAGCAGTAGGCGTTCGACGTGTGTGTGTATTGGTGAGTATTGGTGGCAAAGTCAAAAGTCGAGTGGTTGTTGTTGATTTTGTTGTTCCCGTTGAGTGCCATAAGCCAAGGCAGTGGCTGTATTTGTTGGTGTTTTGAGTCCAGCATAACAAGCGACGACTGTCGATGGTACGACCAACCATCCTACCTGCCTGTCTGTCTAACTTAGTTAGAGAAATCGACAGAGTGCAGAACAAGCACGAGAGAGCAACAGTCTTAACTAATACAAGCAACAGTAGAACCACCACGACCAATACTAGCTGAAAACAATTCCACACACTCACAATCAGCAGACTAAGCAACAGTGTATCCATTTTTCTTGCTAGATTTGAGCAATGTCTAAAAACCAACCACTCGTCAACTCATTCCATTCCATTCCATCCGCTCGTCCGTCCACATCCACTTAAATGTATTTTATTTGATTTCACATCCACCGCATACGTAATCGCGGAGTCGTCGTTGCTTGCGTCTCGTCTCGCTGTAGCAAGTACCAAACAGCCAGCAACCACCGCCACTCGTACGTCTTGTCGCGTCGCCTATCGGTTTGAAACGACTTGAGGCTCGCCACCAGGGACAACGTTACGATTTTGTATCCCTACGATTCAGTTCTGTTTCGAGGTTGTCCGCCGCTAGTGCGGTGGTTTTATTTAGCTTTCGTTTAAGTTTTGCTTGTGTTTATTTTCAAATCTTCATTATTTGCTGCTCAACTAAGTTGTTTTTTTATTTTGGAAAATTTAAAAAAATATAAGATTAATTACCGATAAACAAATAAACGTAGAATCAATTATTAAAACTTGTGTTATCAGAGTAATAAGACAAAAGTGAAAAGATCATAGAAAAGTTTTTCAATAAGAAACAATTTTGAAAAATTATCACATTTAATTAGAGCATGTGCAAATGTATCTGATAAATACCCTGTAATATAACTACTGCTCAAAGGCTTCTTCTATCGAATGCCAACAACTTGAAAATCTGAATATTTGAGAAAAGATTTACAGTGGAACAAGAGTGATCAAGAAAAGAAGTGGACAATAACTCTTGTGTACTGTGAAAAAAATTTAGACGTGTCCAAGAATTTTGAAATTCAGACAAGTGCCAGTCTTCAAAAGCACTCAAAAAAATCATTGAGTGTAAAGGTTAAACATTACTCATTACGGATTACCAGATTAAGTGGATAAATAAAATTGAAGGGTAAGTTCAAGTATTTTGGAAGTGGGTACAAAAAAGTTAAGCCTATATTTCAATGAGAAGAGGATAAGTAGAAAAAGCTTTCTTTTTATGACAGCTGCACTTAATCAGTGTCAAATTCCAAAATTACAAACTAAAACAAAGCTGAAACTGAAAACAAAACTATTAAAATCTAGACACTAACAACAATAATTAAGAGGGCATAACAAAACATCTGTTAATTCTATGAAGAATATAAAGAAAAATTGCAAGTGTTATGATTATTTTTCCCTGACAATTAAAAGTGGCGTTACTTCAATAGAACTTATAAATTATTGATATTTTTCTATTTCTCAAAATAACTCTAGTTCACAGTTCTATAAAATTGTTCAGCACCGTCAATCGTCGCATTCGATCAGTATCTGTATACAAACCTACACATAAAGATACAATTTTACCAAGGCTCTAACAACTTCTCAGTATTCTAGTCGCCTAGAAGTAGTTTGTTTCAATATAATTAGTCAATAATAAGAATAAGAGCTTAAAATTCCCTTTTCAATGACAATCCAAACAGGTTTAACTATGACTTCACAGTCAACAAGTCGTTTTGGTGAAACCCCTTCGCATGTGGGAAAAAAAACCAAACTCAAAGCTTTTAAAGATTTAACGCCAAAGCATCGATCCTCTAATTAATAATTATAGATAGTTATAGATACATGCATACTATATATATATATATATATATCTACAAGTACATACTCGCATGTGTGTATCTTTGATCTGTGTAAAAGCTTGATGACATCCAAGTGTAACTCTTAAATAATATCGTATCTAGCCCGCAGCCAAGCCTCACTGCCTCACTAGCAAAGGTTTCCTACGCATTTAAGCTCTAACCACTTCCTAATCACAGCAAGTTTCTAGTTTTACATAGTATAGATGAAAAAATGTATAGCGTTTCTTAATATAACCAATGGGTACCGATCGACAGCAACAACAACAACAAGACAGAGCAGATACAAGCAAAGCAAAATAAAATAAAAAAAGCTAAATAAACTTTATAGTTTCAATTCCTTTTTCAAATGATTTTCGAAATTGTTTTCCCATTTATGAAATCAAACAACAAACGCAAAGTCGGACTTTTTCATTTAGTATGAGCTGCTCCCCATTTTTTATGAAACTATTTTATTGTGGTTGTAAAGGCAGACGAACGTACAGGGGCTGACAGACGAACCGACTCATGTGCAAGTATATACACATGTATGTATGTGAGAATATGTGGATGAACATAGATTGTTGTTGTTGTTGTTTTGTATAGTGAGTAGTAGTTTTTTGCTTGTTGTTGTTTTTGATATTTTGCTTCGCTTCAGCGATCGTTTTCATTTCCCATTTGGGGTTAAGTTAGCCCCATCATCCACATCGACAGCATAACAGCAGCAAAAACAACAACAAACAACAACAACAGCAATATTATTATGATCATAATAATGCTAACTTGGACCTGATTATGTGAATGTTGTAGCTTGTAGCGGTTGTAGTCTCTGAAATTATATTACATACCGTAGACTTCTCGTTTGAAAATCTATAGAATTTGATATTTTATATTATATTTTTTTTATTTTACTGGCACCAAAGGAATATTGATTAAAAAAAAAAATATAAACAGAAGAATAAATATGTTTAAGGCACCTTTACAGTATCAAGTACAGTATCATGAAACTGTGTAGATGGCGAATTAAAGCTTTCTTAAGGGGTAAAAATTTTAAACATAAATACAACCTGAAGTAGCTTTTACAGCCTAATTCTAGTGATTGACATTTGTGAATGCATTGACAAAACAAACTTTTTAATGTTTTTTTTTTGTGCATGGAGTTGAAATGTCAAAAATTTTTTATATAATAATATTTGTTTGATTTTGATACTTTTTGTCATACAACAAGCTTTCGATTTGATTTCAGACTGAGTAAATTTTATATTTGTCATTAAATTTACAATTGCCAATTCACATGTATTCTCAAGGTAATCTTTTATACAAGTTTTTTATTGTATATGGAGTTGAAAAGACAAAAATATTTTATATAATTATTTATTGTTACCAAAATCTTCTTCTGATGCTGGCAATTTTTGTCAAATAATGAGCTTTCGATTTGATTTCAGATTGAGTTATTTGTACGATGTCAACAAATTTACAATTGTCAATCACGAGAATAATGCTTTTCAATATTTTAATTTTCTTAAATTTTTTTGTAAACTTGAGTGATGTGATAATTAAACGCAAAATTTGTACAATTTTAACACGCGATATCGATAGTGGTATTCACGATGTGGTGTATTTTTGATTAATTCTTACAAAATTTACAATATTTACAATACATTGTGAATAAACCTTCACTAAAGTCTGAAGGTAGTTCATCATTTAGCAGTACGAGAAAATAAAAGAATTGAAACAAAGCACTGAATTATATTACCTTTTATTAAATAAACACACAACCCAGCCAGTACCTTCATCCACGCTGAGTGAAAAAGCTTTTGTGATCAGTTGATGAAATATACAACGAAATTTACAAAGAATACAATTGGGTTTCGTCATTGTATTTTTGCTACAGGGTTGTATTTTGAACATTGTACATTTTGTTTTTGTAATTTTACTTCAAATATCAAATTTATCAAAAATTTATAAAACAAGGGCACATACACCACATTGTGAATACCCCTGATATTTATTTTTAATAAAATAAAGATAAAATACAACGGTATGTGAAGTTTTGAACGCACTTCCAGTTTCTAACATAGATTTCAAAAGAAAAAAACTTCAAAAAGTTCTTATCAAGTGAAGGAATAGGTTATAAAATAAAATTCATAGTAAGGTCTATTTAACTTCAACTAACAATTTAACTTCAAAACTTAAATTGTTGTTTCTTGGTAATAATGAAAGCTTTAGGTATACAATTAAAAAGAAATGCGAATGTTATTAGTACAAATCAGCGGCACAATTATGATCGATTGTATAACGGGGTGTGGTACCTACACTCAGAAAAAAGTTTCTCGAAATATGGTATAGACTTTGCTCTAGAGAATGCTTTTTTTCTAAATGCGATACTAAAAATTGTCTAAAAATTATAAAAAGCTTCTATGAAATAGAGAAATATCTGTCGACAAGGAATAACAGCTAAACTCATTTTCAAAATTTCAGGAGAATATTTTTAAAATTAATATTGCTACCTAATATCAGAATACCCTGACTTATGCTGTTCAGATTTGATGGCCTCGAAAATTAAATTTTCAAGATACAACCATAAAAATTTGCGTACTACTGTATTTCGTTGCAAAAAAACCCAATGAAAGTCATAACCTCACTTTGTTCTAACTCGACTCTAGCGGCTATTCCTTCTCGACACTGATATATAAAAATATATCGTTTTTAGAGAAAAATACTTTTTATTTTTGATTTGATGAAAAGATTTGTTTTTATTGAAGAAAATACTTCCCATAGTGAATTTTTTATCAAAATATAGGACAAATTTTTCAATTTCAATAAATTTTTCTCTATAAATGAGATTTTTTTTGTGCGAGGAAAATACTTATCATCATTAGAGACATTGAAATATTTCCATTTCCTAGAAATGAAGAAATATTTCTTCGAAAATGTGAAAATTTATTCTAATTAAAGAAAATTTTATTTGAAAAAGAGAAAATTGTTATTATCTAAAATCGAGAAATTTTTTAACGGAGAAAGATATGTGTTTTTTTCTGAGTGTAGCATACGACTCCAATAGAAGTTAAAGAACACTATTGTAATTAAATTAGAAAAATAGATTAATATAATGATAACTTATTACCAAATCGAACATGAAGAATGGAGTGTGGTTCCTCTCATACAACACCCTCAATTATAGCGTGATTTTTTGAAACTAATGGAAGCAACGTCTTAAAATTAAGATCAAACAAACAATTCACATATCTCACAAGTATTTTTATTTGGAAGTTATAGCAGCTATAATCTTTACATTAAAACTATAAGTAAATGACTCAGAACTTAGAAACAAAAATAAATATGGACGGGATGGGATACGAAGTGAAGTTCCTTTACCATTTCAAAGGGAAATCAAGTGAAACAAGTGTAGAATGTTCTATGTGTGGCGGAAAACTAAATTAACATGCGAATTTGAATCTGAGGCAAGTGCAATCCTTTACAATAGTCGATTCAAGTTGTTAAGCAATGTCATTCGCAAGCTTCTCTACCACCAACAACTCAACTCAACTCTCAAGTCGTTAATATTGATGGATTTTACATTTCAATTGAATAAGGAAAAAGGGAATAAGGAAAGAAATGAAGAAGTGTTTAAGTGTAAGACCAGAGTCTGGTCGGATTTTGAACCCGGGACTTTTGGGTTGGTAGTTAAGCATGCTAACCACTCTACAGCCGAGGCCGCAAAGTTTTCTCATACATATAGACGATAAGCAGCGGCCATGGCCGTGCGAGTAAACGTATTGCGATAGCACGAGTTCAATTCTTCAGTTGAAAGAAAGTTTTTCAAAAATACAATTTTTCTGATCAACCGACTTGTCTCTGGTGACAATGACAAACCTCAGAGTAAATAACGCTATGTAAAGCTTCTTCCATTGAGTTCCTGTCAAGGACAACGACGTGGGACAGGTTCTTATCCCTTAAGCCTAATGCTCTGTTCATTTGGCTGAAATTTCGCTTTCAACATTAATTTTTTTGTTGCGTGAAAATTCTGACAAATATTTTGTTGCGGAGAAATTATAAAATTTAAGAAAGTCATGCTTTACTTTGCAAAATAGAGCAAAATAAATATATAAAAACAAAATATTTACGAAAACTGTCACTTTTCACATCAAAATAAATAGGCAGTTCAATTCAATTGCCGTGAAAAAATGTTGCAAGAGAAATGTTGCGAGTATATTTCACAGCGGAACAGAGTACTACTTTGACGAACATGTGAAAATTTGCACGTGTATTTAACAGTTATCGTGTTTTGTATAGAGATTCAGGAGGAATCAGGAGAGGACTTTCTTAACAGTCCTAGAACGCACAGGGCAAGAAATTTACCTTTCCAAAAGTTCGTCGGCTAATCCACTTATTTTAAGCACATTGATGGAGGTCCCGTATAATGATTTTGCAAATTTATGAATTTGAATAATGGATCTATGATTTAAATTAAAAATATCAATAAGTTAAGCGTAAAGTTAACGCCCAAGGAAGGTTAAAAAAATAACCTTTAAACATTTATCGTTTGCAATAATCAACAACTCAAAAGAAAGCCATGACAAAACCAGACAGAAATAATAAATATTTTATCAATAATAAGAAGAAAATTCTTATTAAACAATCTATATAAATAGCAAAATAGTACATGATAATTAATTTAAATGTTTGTTACTAGTAGTAATTTAGTCATTGCGACAGAATTTAGCCACAGCTGACAAACGTAGTGTCAGCAAAATCTTTTGCTACCTGTTGCAAATAATATGCAAATCAGTCTTAATATTTCGTAGGTCTGCGTTTTAAGTCAACTTAACCCACTTCACAGAAGGCAGCCGAATAATCACAGCCAAGCACAATGTTTTGCTGTGAGCACAATAATAAAAATATTTTAAACATAAAACAAAAAGAGACGATGTCTTGAAGAGTGAAAAAGAGAGAGAGAGAGAGAGAGAGAAGCAAACATTTTCGCACATTAATTTTGTCGATTGTTAATGAAAATTCATTCGGCTAAAATAAAAATATAATAAAATTCATTCAACTACTAAGTTGTGCGAGGGAATTTCTATTTCTATTGGGTGGCTCAATCAATTGTTCATAGGTGTGAGCACAAAAATAGATGAAGACACTGCGAGAGCGCAAGCAAACGGCGGCAGTCGGCGAAGAGCGTCGAGTGTAACTGTTTAAATTATGAATGCTTAAATATAACTGTGCAAAGAGCTTAACAGTTATCTTGAAAATATAAACACCGCACACCTCCAGCAGCAAAGTTGGCTCGAAGACATCATCATCGTTCGTTAACGTTATGAATTCAATATAACCAATTTTTTCCTTTATTTTTTTTTCCATATTATTTTGTTTTGAGCTAAAGAAATCTTAGCTCAAGTGCAAAAAAAAAAAAAAAGCGCAAATAAAAAGCAAACAATAAAAAGAATGTCTTGGAAGCTTTAACGAAGTGACTGCTTTAGCCTTAATTACATTTTTTTTTTCTTGTGGCTGTGTTGCTGCTTTGGGCTGGCTGGAGTTGTCCTCAAGTCCCCAAGTAACTTCCTCTGGTTTTTATTTTTATTTTAATGTAGTTGTGTTGTAAGTTACTAGTTATCATTTCCTTGCTTTTTAGGGTATAATATTGCTTAAGCTTGTATTCTTGTTTTGTTTTTTTTTTTATGCTTTTGCAACATGCTGACTCTGACAATCTTTACCTTTCTTCTTCTTATTATTGTGTCTTGGATTTGAATTGTTTGCTGTTTTCTTGCGAAAATGTTTCTGTGTTTTATTATTTGTTTTCCTGGGTCACTTGAAACAGCATGTTTTGCAATTGTTGTTTTTATCATATCTACTCTATCTACACCTCATCAGCATTGATCTGTTTCATCTTTCTTGGTGTTCTGTTTTCAACGACTATCTCTTTAAATTAATTTTATTTATTCTGTTGTTTTCGTTACATCAGATATATACAGAAATATATGAAGTAAATGGGAATTATATAATACTATGACATCATATGGTTTATTTACTAACCTTAACTAGTATATAAAAACTGGGTCAATATTTTCATTAAAGGTTTTAAATTCGTCTAATAGCGTTCTTGTTGTACTTTGATAATATGGGTTGTATGAAAAGTGGGCGTGGCAGCAGAGATATGCAGGTTAATGTTGATTGTTCTTAGCTAGTCTTAGAAAAAGAAGAAGCCGTACCATAAATAATGTTGATATTGTGGTATTGATTGTCAATACTTTGATATTGACAGTTATTTTCATGCGTTTTTGGTTTTTGTATTATTATTATATGTATAATGAATATTTAAACAGCAAAATAATCTTCTAAGGAGGATGAAATTTATATGTAGACGGACGGACGGAGAATAAGACAAATTTCTTAAAATACTTGCAATTTTGGCAATGTATGGATATGATACCTCTTTGATTAATATAAGTTACAAAATTTTATTATAAAAAGTAAGACTTACCAATTATGTTATGCTTAGTGATGTTTTAAAGCTTTGATTATCTTAATTCTTTGCGAAACAGGTATACTTGTGCAGTTATTTATTAATATGGGCCGGCCCGGCGCCCCTTTTGACGTTCTTCACTCTAACTAACTGGGATGGAATTGTAAAGCACCTGTAGGTAATTTTCATCAATATTATTAAACCAGACTTCTTCAATGAGTTTCTTAAGATCTCCAAGGATTTTCTCTCCAACTTTCCTCTTCATTACTGACTAGACGTATTCAATTGCGTTACGGACAGGACTGTTTGCAGGGCATTCGAGTGAATTTATTCCCAATTCATTCTTATATTTTTGATCTGCAAAGAAAAAAGATATCAGTTTATTAGAAAATCGTAAAATTATATGAAACAAATTATGCATGAAATCACATTCTGCGTGTTTCAAGATTCTTGGAAGATTTCTCTATGACAGATTTGATCAATACTAATATTCCCAAAACAATCACCTAAAAAATCTAAGTTCCTTATTAACATAGGGAAAAACGGCTCAAGGGCGGTGACCGGAATTATTACTGTACATTGTAAAGTACTCAGGTGTTCCAGAGTACTTCCGTCTTTCGTTAGAAAGGTCAGAAGCGAATTGGTTATCACTTTGATATATTGACATATTCCGTTTTGTATGATCTTTCAACTTTTAAAACAATTGTATGATTTTTCAACTTTAAAAACAATTGCATGAAAAAACTACCTCAGTTACTCAAAATTTCCAGGGACCCTTGTTAATGAACTTAACCCTAGACGGAACTTATTCGTCAAATCGTCGACCGGAGTTTTCTTTACAAAGATAAAACCAGAATTTTTATATAGAGCGCAATTGTCATCGAGTGATAGAAAGAATATCGAAAAAATCCAGTTACTAAAATGTATATTCTTATTTCACTTTTCTTAAAATTTCAAAGCTTCATGGATAAAAATTCGATCATACGAAAAGCAACGATTGTTTTCTTGCGGTTTCAAAAATAGACCAGCACTCTAGGTTATTTACAAAAAGCAATGTTTTTCGGTCTTGCTCAGTGCTTTCGGTCCTTCAACCTGAGTTTGATTACTGATGGTAAAACACTTATTTCGTTGAACTTTTCCGAAAATCGTAGGTTACGAATTTTCAACAAATTGACCAACAATACTATCCATTTGTTCGAAACAGAAAAGAGAAATACATACACACATAAAATCTAAGCGCTAACGAGTCACTACGAAAATGTGGAACATTCAACATATGAACATAAAAAAAGGTCACTGACCAAATTATGCTTGTAATGAAAGAAATAAAGAAGAGGCATTGTGAAAAAAAAAAATAGAAAGAAAACGAAGAACACAACAATAATAAAACACTCTCATGCAAACTCCAGTAGGAAATGTTGTCGACACTATGATGTCCCAACGAATCTCATGGGTATCCACAGCATATCAACATATCGCTCATTCACTCAGTTGTTGCTCACAATTTTAAAACCTTCCTTTTGTTCCAACGATTTTCTACGTCTTCGCTGCTGACTCTTCTATATTCGTACCTGTTATAATTAAAATTTTGGTTGTTGCTGTAGTTGTTTGTTTTTTTTTTTCTGTGATTAACTGTTTCACGGTTTCATTAATGCTCTTTTTATTTGTCAGTGTAAAGCACACTTAAAAAATTTTCATATATTATACGAAGAAACTTTGTATTAACAGCTTATCAATATGTAAGATAAATTTGGAGAGGTTGGTCAGAGAGGAAGAGCGTGATCGTGAATAGGGCAACAAAAGAGATGAGAAGAGAAAGAAAGAGAGAGAAAGAGAGAAAGATAAAAGGCCAAAAGGAATATTAAGCTTTTAATAAAGTACGATGGCATTGTACCAACTTTCCAAATAACATATAGCTACGTGCTCCAACACGTGGCGACAATCACTGTTCTGCTACGCGTAACTTATTCTGCACTTTATGTCGGACGACACAAGTGTCAATTTTATTTTTATACATATTTACTGAGTCGCACATATGTGAAGAGCTATATGATTTCTTACATTGGCAAGACGTCTAAAGATATTGGCACGAATGAATACAGGGATTGTATTAATTCCATAACATTTTAAACTAAGACTAATTTTGAATTTTTGTAGGAACAGTTTATTTAGAGAATAAAGGTGACAATATTGATAAGGTTTCTTTTATTTAGAATTAAAAACCAATGTTCACAAACGTCACGAAAATATTCTTTCTTCCTCCAGATGACAATAAATAATTTTTGTCTTTAAAGAGATGAAGATGAAGAGATGATTATAGAAGTTACTTGGAGCTCATATTCGGCATTCGCAATCCAAGAATGATACAGAAATCCACATGTGTTTTACATAAACACCTGCCGAAGGCTTAATTCTACGGCGCTACCAAATATACTAATGCCCTGGGAGTGGAGGTCTATCTAACGACTCTTCAGTACTGAGGGATACTTCAAAGAATGATACAATCCTTTAGTTTTAAGATTAGACACCTGCTGTGAAGTTTTAATTATATTTTCCCCAATGGCGCAGAGTTCAGGGTTTCATGAAATTAACTCTCAATAGAAGCGTTGACTCTTAGAGCTCAATGCCATGTTAATTTTGTATTACTGATGTTCTTCAAACAATCGACAATTTCGTTCCTATTGGATCTATTTATCTATTAGGAGTTACTTAAATGAATAAATTTTAGGAATTTAATGAAATCCAGACCTTTTTCAGCGCATTCCCCAGCCAAGTTCTTATTGAATGAGAAATTAATTATTTTCCTTTGAAGACATGTGCTCTACTTTATTTAAGTTACAGATTTTCAAAATTAATGCTTTTCTTGGGATTTTTGTAAATTAATTTTTTTTAAATTACATAGAACGCACTCAAATTTACTCATCAGAAACCATTGTAACAATTTGTGAAAATATAATTTGAGGCTAAATATGATCCACCTTCATATATACAAAGCGAGCTTTAACTGAAATCTATTGCATATAGGATATGACAGCCTGGTTATACGAAGCACAACGCCACGCTCGTTGTCTAGCTCAGGACATTTCATAAGTAATTATGATAGTGATCTAGGTTTATTGACTATCCGCGTGCTGACAGTATCTTTTATATCATTTGCTACCGAAACGAAAATATATGTATCCAATTTTAAGCACTTTTCCATGATTTTATAATGACTCAAAGACCACGGCTAAGTACAGATACATAAAACCCTCCTTCTTGTCTCTGGCTTGGGACCGGCGGTGGCAACGAAATTTTCAACTACATGTCTAGACGACAGTTTTGGGTCCCTATACATCCTTTCGTTTAAAAATCTGTAATGGAAAGAAGGGTGTGTTACTTGACAATTTTCAGTTCAGTTTTTTTTTTGCAAATTCTTTCCTGTCTGCTTTATGACAAGATGAAAGTACTGAGTTAAGTTTGTTCATTTTACCTTTTCCAAAAATGGTCCGTGGTTCAAATTTTCCTATTGGAAGTATTTGTTTAAACGTTTTCTGAGAAGCGCTTGTTTGGTTTTTAGTTGCCTCTTCTTTGGCCCAATATACATGAGACATTTAGTAACAAAACTTTCACGCAGAAAAGTCCAATAAAACACTGTTACGTTAAAAAAATGTTGAAAGGTCATGCTTTTAAATCTGTTAAAACTGATTTTGCGAATTTGTTCTCCATGTCAACGCATTACCTTGCAGTACCTGTTAAACGTTCTATGTCACTGAGGAGGTTCATGTGCGTCATCTTCGAAAATCCCCATTCAAATAGCAATCAGTATTTGTATGTTCTAAATCATCACAGTGCATGCAAATGGTTTTGGGGTCAATTATGTGATAAACTGAAAATATGACACTGGGGACTAAAAGGATTTATTGTGTGAGCCTCGTTGTGTGCTGCTACTGCTTAAGCCTTGTACGCTGTCATTATTTCGCTTGCTGCGCCCTAATTCAATTAACAAGCTGTACTCAATGTCCAACAGAAGGCCAGAAATGCTTTTAATAATTCTTTCCTATTTATGCTGAGTGACTGAGTGCTCCCTCCGTAGAGAAACCGACCGACCACCCTCTGCACACACATGCCCGTGAGCTGCCAGGCGACGTTGAACTGGTGAACCTATTAAACACACAAGCACACATGCACACTTAACCGATACACTGCATTAACTCGCGAAAAAAGGCATAGTCAGCGATGTCAGCGACAGAGGCACCCTTAAGCATGTTTAGGGGACACCTTGTTAAAAGCACAAAAAATTAAAAGTTGCACAGTAGATAGAATACAAAATTTCATTGCAAACTTAAGTCAACTCAATTTTTTGCCCCATATAATTTTAGTTGTTTGTCCCACTGTAGCCAACATTTCCACAACAGCACCAATATTTAATCCTATCAAAGAGGATTTTTTCTTACTTTTGCACACGACACCAATACATCGAATACAAACTCTTTCAAAACACGAACACACAGAGACGGTGACAGAGGCCTTACGCAAGTAAGGAAACGCAAGCAAGGAGAAGACAGGAAAGTCAACTCTAGAAAATCGTACAATACACGATAACAGTATTTGTAGAAGTTGTATGGTCTGCCAGCGAAGAGGGCGATGCGGTGGCAAGCGATGCCCACTGCGAATCACGCGCCCTGATTATCAAATACAAACAGTCAACAAGCATGTATTAAGGAGAAACCGTGTGTATAACCGGGACAATGCCATGCGCTCCTGCCTGCCTGCTGGCAATGGGTTGGTTGTTTAATTAATTGCGAGAGAGAACAGTGAAAAAAGCTTTTTTCTTTTTGCTTACTCTCTGGCCATGGAACAACAGAGATCCTCGCGCATAGCAATCGTGTCGATTTTTGGGTGGGGTGGTTGGTGGTAGTAAAAATAATATAGCGCACAAAATATACACCAGTTGGAAAGCCAGCGGAGTGGACGGTAAGGGATATGGCATAGCATGGCTGTAGTTATGCAAGGAAATGGACGATGTGTTGAGGGAAGATCTTTTAAAGAAGCGAATAGCTGCGAATGCGGAGGCGTTTTCGAACGAAAATTTGGGGCGTCAGAGACGATAATAAATTGATGAAGATACGAATATATGTACAAATGCACACATAAAATTTATATTTATTTGTTTTTTAAATATTTTTTTAGTATTTTTTTTTTTCGTTTTGAAAATGTAGGTACTGAAATAAGATCCTTATATAATGCTTTTTATTAACAGCACAAGTTTGTACACTAGAAATTCTTTAGACTACTAAATATAATTAAAATTTTTTTTTTATTTCAATTAAATGTTCTAAGGAAAATCATACGATTCGTTGGACATTCGAACGTACTGGAGATTAATAGAACTTAGTAACCGACAACAGCATTGATGTTATTGTCATTGATGTTATTGTAATGCGGATCTGTAAGCAGGATGTGAACAAGTTTACTTGCATGCTTTAAGTGTTGGCTTAGTGTTCAGTGTTTTTGCTCTCGTTTTCATTATGTATTCGAAATGTAAGAAATACCTTTTCTCTTGTCCGCCGTCTGTTACAAAACTACTCAGGTTCTCACTTACTATGTAAGGTACATGTCATCAGTGATAGAGAGGACATGTCAATACAAATTAAACAGAGTACAGTAATAGTGTAAAATTAGTTATAAGCTCATTTGCTTCAATGGAGTTCCATGCATTCTTAAGTTGTTGCCTTAAATCGGTTAATGATGATGGACAGGATACTCTTAACATCTTATCAAGTGCTTCCCATACCATGTCGATAGGGTAAAGTTATAGAGATTATGGTGACAGACCATATTTTTAATCGCTTCCTCAGCTTCTTTATTTTGACAAAGGTGGAAACTGTGTTTGGGGACGTTATCTTGCTGAAAAACGATTGTACGAAAGATTGTTATACCGTTTTTCGTCCGTCCGATTGGTCCAGCGTGCTTTTATATTCTGATTATCTCATCAATATCATTAACTTTATTTATAAATACCATGACCAAAGGAACATCTCCACACCATAATCGATCTATCATAATTTTTTTCAGAAAATTTCGTATTTCGACTCGTCACTTTAAAACACATTTTGGCACTGTTTCATTCCCCAATTCCGATGCTACAATACAGATGCTCACAATATACGCTTCTTTTTGGTAGCTTTCCTGGGGAGTGGTTTCCTTACAGCTATACAGCCTTTGAGATCTCCACTTCATAAAGGTCTTTCCACTATTGTAAGATAAAAAGGCTTTAGCCAAGTGCTGTTGATGTCAGCTGTTAATTCTGATGCTATTAACTTTAGATTTCTGTTGTTGGTGACCACTTTATGTTAATCCTCCTGGGACCGCTCGTTATTTTTGATCGTCCCGTTCCTTGGCGATCTTGATTTGACCCAGTTTCTTTACATCTTTGAACGGTCGATCATTTTCCTTCCCAGCCAAATTTTGATCTTGTAGCCCTACATAGGCTACGGGTCCTTATACTTGTAAGAACATAATAGACACCAATCAACCTTGTCAAAACTTACAATAACGTGATTCAACTTGTGTATTCAAACTCGTACTTAGTTGTACAAGGGACATACTATACAGACTATGATGTTGTAATAATAGTTGTAAAAGAGCCCACTTTATCTCTTCACAAACAATAAGTTAAAAAGTAACAGAAACAGAAAACATCTGTTGACGGATGGGATAACCGAATGCTGAGAATAAGACAAACTAGCTAACTGAGTGACTGTATAACTGGCCATCCATGAATCGTTGTAGCTGTTTAGTACAAATCAAAGATGCAGCCCACGAGTGCCATAACAACCACTCCTCCGCACTTATCATCTGGCAACAAAGTCTGTCATTAAATTTCTCTAGATGTTGATTAGTTTAAAGCAAAAACAAAAACAAAATAACAATACTCATCTATATCTACAAAAAATATGATAAAAACTCTAGATATATGTACGAAGAGCAGCTTTGTAACAATGTTACGGCTTGAATATATAGTATACCATGAACATCTAATGCTTAAAAAAAAATGCAACAAATGATCGTGTATGACAAAAACCTAGTAATTGCTTCAAAGTGGGGAAAACAGCGACGAGTGCGATTGAAGCTTGAAGCCAGAACTTGAGTCAAAGTTCCTCTGTACCAGACACGCATTTCAGACGAACAAGCATACAATCGCTTGTGACAATTGTTGCCTCATCCATGTGTATCCCAGTCATGTGTGGCAATCGGTAGCTATACTACATCATCGCCCCCAACACAACGCATGGATAGTCGTCGTCGTTGTCGGTCTGTATGACTAGCAAACAGCCTAGTATATATTGTATGTGGGGATATATTTACAAAGCAAATAGCTAACAACGAAACGTGCATGTATCGGAGAACAGGTATAACAACGAGAACGGAACCACGCCGCCGTAGCCTCAAATGTTTTGCTCTAAGTTTGACGATGACTTTATTACAATGTTAATAATATTTGTGTGAGCGTTAAAGATCATGGTTGCCAAGTTTGTGTAAAAATTTGTATTTCTAACAAAATTACAAAATATTTTCTACAAAATTCTTACTTTCGTTTCAAAGAAAGAAACAAGATTAAGATAATAAGTCTTGTTGATACAAAAATCAAAGCATTTGAAACTGTGTCATGGCGCAATTGAGTTAACGCATTTCGCAGTTACATTTCAATGTGCTGGAGTAAGTTTCTAAGCGCATTAATTTTGGCTGCGTTATTCATGTCAAATAAGTTGGTCTAGATACTAAGAAGGGAGTTAGTGTGACAGCGCATTAGTTTTGATCTAGGTACCAAGTAAGACCAAGAGCCTTATTCTGGTGGACGACAATTGTCAATTTATTGACAAGCGTGAAAATTGCTTGAAATCGAAAATAAAACCCTAAAATAAAATCGCATGTTTATTATTTGACAAAAATTTGTCAATTGTCCATTTACAAAATAAGCATATAACAAATAACCCGGAAAATAAATTTACAAATGTCAATCACCAGAATAAGGCTGTAAATATGCCATAGTTATACTAGAACTTATACAAACATACATAACCTAGAACTAACAGCTTTTCAGAAATTTAGAACAGTTCTTTCTCTGAATCGAGGTTTTTTATAATAAGAGGGTTAAAAAATGTAAAGGTTTAATTCGAATATTTAAACGCTTTAGATGAAATCTTAGTCAACAACCAACCGGGTACACTGAGAAAAAAAACATACCTTGCTCCCGTAAAAAATTTTTTTTTTTTGATAATAGCAATTTTCTCTTTTTCAAATAAAATTTTCTTCAATTAGAATGAATTTTCACATTTTCGAAGAAATATTTCTTTACTTCTAGGAAATGGAAATATTTCAATGTCTCTAATAATGATAAGTATTTTTCTCGCACAAAAAATTTCTCATTTATAGAGAAATTTTATTGAAAATAAAAAACTTTTCTTATATTTCGATAAAAAATTCACTATGAGCAATATTTTCTTTAATAAAAACAAATATTTTCTCAAAAAAAAAAAAGTATTTTTCTCTAAAAACGATATATTTTTCTATTTCATGGAAGCTTTTTATCATTTTTAGAGAATTTTTAGTATCGCAATTAGAGAATAGCATTCTCTGGAGCAAAGTCTATACCATTTTTCTCTAAATATGATGCCTTTTTTATCATATTCCGAGACACTTTTTTCTGAGTATAGTGTCAATATTTTTGGCTCTTTTTAAGGAATCGGTTCAATTACATCAACAAAATTAACGTTTTACGCACAAACACATCGTTAACCTTTTGAGAATTCAGCAACAGATAAGGTATGTAGATTGTTGCCATGGATATGTTTAAAATAACTTATCGCCTTGCGATATACTATTTTACTTACAATAGTAAAATATTTTTTAATACGGTGGCAACTTTGTAGAGTATTTGTTGTTGGCTACATGATCGCCTATTCACTTTGCTGTTCTGACTTCGTACAATTGCAACACCATTGATTGTCGTCGTGTGTCCCGTCCCGGCCCCAAGTGATGATGAGAAAATTCCTTTACACGTAGGCAGGCAGCCAAAGTTGCTTTTTTTTCAAAGCTCTGGCAAAGTATCTAACGTCTGTCTGGCTGAGACTACTACAATTACCGAGTCGTATGAATAACAACGTTACAACAGCAACAACAACAACAAGAGCAACAAATATTTTCCATGCACAGGCAGGCACACAATCAGGGCAACGTTGACTGAAGCGACGCAGCCAGCAGTGAAACCATGACGGAACGACAACAACGGACACCAGCCACCACACGATCGCGTTCGTAAGAGATTTTTTTTTATATTTTTTTTCTGTTTTCTACGATTAGTTTGTTGATAAGACAGGAGAGTCAGGAGAGGAAATTGGTAATTGAAAAATAAAAAATGCCGAACAGAAAAAACACGCAATAGGGCAAGGCAAACAGGCACAAATTCACGACACGACTCAGTGACTACGGAACGAACGAACGAAAACCCGATCGAAGTAATGCTAGTCATAGAAGAAAAAATAAAAAACCGATCTTTCATCATACAAAACAAAAACAGGCAGAAACCAATTAGAGGTTAGAGCAATTTGGAAAAAAATAGATAAAAGCTATGATAAAGCACGCAAAGCATGTAATTTAAAAAAATTTTAACCAGCATTTCTTCAGTAAGACAAAAAAACCTTACAAGTAGTTGCTTAAAATATATTTCTTTAAGGCTTTATAGCTGTCAAAATACGTCAAAACCCTGTTTTAGTTTTTTGGCAGAAGAGATAGAACTTTACTAAACTTCATACTTTAGAGAAGATGGAGATACTTAGCATGAAACGCTTTTTTTGGAGACTTGACTCTCGTTCTTTTAAGCTTTAAACTCAAAACTTATGCCGATTTCACTATCAAAACCGTAGTAAAATATAAGAAATTCAAAAGAAAGCATTATAAGCTAAAAGGAATTTTTTTTTTCTATAACCACTTGAATGAAGTAAAATCATTTACTTAATTAATACAACGTTTGGTGACAATTTCTTTGAGAGAAAAACGCTCCGAAAACGTTGATCTCAAAAGCAAATTAAAAGCACTAAAAAGCTTGCTACTAAACTCAAAAGAGTCTCACTAAATTCTCTCTGGAATATAGTTCTCATTTAAACCCCATCTAAATAAAAATTAGTCGCTCATACTACAAACACACAAACACACAAATATGTCTTGAACTCTCCCTCTCTCTCTCTCCCTAGTAAAAGATCTCTGCCTTTGCACATATATGTATACGAATCAACCTCTGCCGTTTTAAATACCAACATGCTCTCACGTATACGTATACGTGTACGTATACGCCAGGAGATTTTGCGCGTGTATGTGTTACTCTTTTATAGGAGGATTTAAATTCCAATTTGTTGCTTTTTCTCCATCAGCGATTGTTGTCAACGGATACGCTACGTAGGATTGCTGAAAGCATAACAAAAAAATTGACTTGTGACTTTTTCGGTCTACGTGCGATCGTTGAGGCGCGAGAGGACTGCTGCGACTGGACTGTTCAGTCGAAGTAGTGCTGTCGTGTTCGCGAGTTGTAGTAGTATAAAGCGGATGTACGAGCGGATAAAAAAACTAAAAAAAAAATTATAAATTGAATTTATACTTTTCCGGTAGTTTTTTTTTTTTTTAAATTCACATCAAAACAATTATTTGTAATAAATTTTTTAAATTGCAATACTTATTTGTGCCACTGTACGTTTGAGTATTAACAAATTTTTTGTGAATTATTTTTATATATGTTTGCATGTAGTATGGAAACACAAGTAAAGCGCTGTTGTCTGTCGCGTTGTCAATTTCTCCCTTTCGTCAGTGATCGTCGTCATTATGGGGAGAGCTCAATACTACCGCCTCCCTCTGAGTGTGAGCATGATCATTTTTTTTTCTCCCTCTGACATGGTGGGGAAAGAAAACTTACAAGCAGGGGAACGACTAGTATAACATGACTATGCTAGGATCTTTCGTTGGGGCGACATATACAGTCGTCTTTAGCTGCTGTCAGGACGTACAGCGCACGAAAGATTTCCATTCAAGAATAAAAAAAGCTTTTAAAGTTAATAATATACTGTGTGTTTCGAGTGCACTTAAGAGCACAGGAAGTGTTAAAAGGCATTTAGTCCATTTTGGGTGCGTGTAATAAATACGATTGTTGTCGAATACGTGCGTGTCGTTCAATGGAAATTGTGGAAGTGTATTGGTATGATGTGGCAAAAGGGTGATCGTTGAGGTCACTACTAAAAATTATTGCTAATACTTATTTTATAGCCAAGAAAAAAAACTTTTGACACCTGACGTAACAGTACAGTGTGTAAGCTCTGCATATTTCACTAGGGCGTAACCCATAGATTTTTGTTAAATACCTTTCAACGAAAGGGCTTTTCAAAGTTTTGAATTTTATTAAACTGCTCGTACCAACTCCTCTAAGAAATAAGAACAATTTTATTCTGCTGACTTGGCACTTTTTTTCACATTCTACTTAATTATTTCCATCAACAAAGTTTACCCTCTGCTTATCATCAACACGAATATCCTATTTTTTTTTTATATACACACGTAAATAAGTATGGTAGATGTTCATAAATTCCACCGTAAAAATATTTTGTTGTTCTCGCAGTTCGTCATGAGTTGTTAAATTAATACGATCTCCACTTAGCTTTCGATACACGAGAGAAATTGTGGAATTGGTGTTGTAGTTAAGTATTGTTTGGCTGTGTGTTTGAGTGGGTGTATGTGTTTGTGAATTGATTCTTTATGAGTATTTCAAGTCTACACTGCAAAGCTCGCGAATGATCTTTTTTTTTGTGTGTTTGTAGTGTCTCTCTTGACAAAACAAGTGCAATAATAACAAAATTATGAGAGCAATAATATAAAAAAAAACACGAAAAACAAAAATTCTCACCCTTCTGGTATCATCAAAGTAAAAAAAAGCAGCACTATTCTTTGGTTTTTTTCTCAAGCTTATAAACAAATCGAACCAATCTCACCTTGAGTATTGTTTGACTTTCAACGTGCTTCCCTCAATTTATCAACAAGTTATTATATATTATAAGATAGATATACAGTGTATATAAATTTCTTTCACTAATATTGCAGATACATCATTCCTGCAAGACGTTCTATCAAATAATAACTAACCACTAACTAGTATTTTTTCTTTTGTGAAACCATACCTGAATTAGTATATTGTGAAAGCTCTTATAAGAAAAGCTCTATTAAGCGAACATCTGATATGAGCAGACAGTTTTATGTTAGTTATATTTATTCAAATTTCATTGAAATAAGTGAATATCTTCCATAATTGGACAAAACCAAAATGGTGACAAAGGATGTCCGCCCACGGATATGTCATATATTAATTTAATTTTTGCTTAGAGCACCAGCTTGATCCTTTTAGATAAACTATTAATTAAATTTTCCAAAGTTTGAGTCGACCATTCCCCCCCAGTAACAGCCGCCCATAAATAAATAAAAAATAAATAAATAATATGTAAATATTATTTTTTTTATAAGACCATGCGGTCTTGCATGGCACGCAGAGGGGCTGTTTTATACGCAATTTCGCGTGCAGTTATAATTGTGAACACTAGGTCTCACCAGTTATAGTTTCGCCAGGATTCACAAAAGAATAGTGAACGACGCCTTCAAAAGTCTCCCCCAACACTCACAATTACCTCTTTAGGGTGCAGTCCCGCTTTTGCCTGGTGGCTAGGAGTATCTTCGCGATGGAACCATTGTGCTAAACGCTTCCTGTTATCATATCGGATCCCTTTTTCGTCACATGTGAAAATTCTGTTCAAAAACGTTTTCACCTTATGTCGCATTAACAACCAAGATGCTGCCTGAAGCCTGAGCATTCTTTTGGTATGCTCGTGTCGAAACCTTCGATAGATATTTTTACATTTTTCATTGCTTTGAGACAGCGACTTATGTCGCTGTCTCAATTTCTCTACCTTGCTGACCACATGGTTCATTGTCGAAGCCAAAATTGCCTTCTCGGAATAAGACAAGTTTTTTTCAAATTTTTCAAGAAGCCCAAAAAGTAGGATTTTGGAAGCTCCTCAAAATAGACATTTAATACGTTTTTTTGAATTAGTTAGATGAGGACCTCCACTAATTAGCTCCTTCTCTTTAAATTTGTTTAATTGCTTTATTTTCAAACACACACATACCGACACTTATTTAAATGTAATCATTTTAGGTGTGTGTGGTTTTTTTTTTCATTCTTGTTGACTCCGTTGCTTTTTGCTTTTTCGTTATTCCTTTCGACTGATTGGGTTCGTGTTTTCGTACTGGATCGCAACGTAATTGTTGCTTTGTATAGATAAGTTTTACCTGTCGTTGCGGTCATTTGTTTTACCTTAGCTCGAGTATGATCTACTCGTTGGGCTTCTACTGTGACGTTCTTCCGCGCAAAAATCTTAAATACAAATTTCGATGGGTTTTTCCCTTGATCTTAAACATGTTTTCATATAATGTTCTAAGGTACACTCCGCTCCATATAAATAGGAACTGCGAAATAAACTGAGGGAAAAGTCAGCTACGGGAATTTGTGACAAGTTTGTTTCTGATCTTAAAATTATAGCAAGTGATGATGATCGAAAA
Organism: Tetanocera ferruginea; assembly: GCA_958299015.1. NCBI lineage: Eukaryota > Metazoa > Arthropoda > Insecta > Diptera > Sciomyzidae > Tetanocera > Tetanocera ferruginea. The sequence goes on from OY282642.1 coordinate 15,989,973, forward strand.
AATTTTTAATTAATCGGTGGGTTTGAACGATGGAACATAGTCATATAGATTACATTACTGTCCACCAATTCGTCAACTAACCTTCTGCATATACTTCACTATATAATAAAAGGAAGTTTGTTTACAATTTCAACTAACCTATGGCAGCTAATCTATCTCTTTATCTGTACTTGACTATATAATATGGAGGAAGTTTGTTTAAATTTTTTGAGCTCCAAATTAATTCTTTAACAATTTTTGGATTGACGTACGCCCTTTTTTGAGGATAAGTGCATTGGCAATTATGAGATATTTGCCAATTAGTATCTTATATGTTGTTTGTTGAAACAAATAAAAAAAAACAACATGATCATGCCATTTTAAATGGAAACCACTAAACTAAATAATTCCATTTAAGGCATAATTGAAGAATAATGGAAATGCAAAATTTGTGTTTTTTTACATGTAATTACATGGATTTGGGGCTCCTAAGTTCGATTCTGAAAAAATTAAGAGTCGCTCTCTAAAGTGGCTTAGAAGTTATAGGGATCAAAAGTTGAAAAATTACTACACATTTGCCTGTTTTTCGATTTTTTTAATAAAATTTAAGCAATATGGATAGCAAGAGGTCATACCATGACCATTCAGTTAGGTATTAATTATAAAAAATCCATTTATTGCTAACTATCCAAAAATGAAAAATTGTTATAAAAAAATCGCGCGATTTTATATAACAATTTTTCGCCTGCGGCGCTTTTTTTCGTCTCAATATACTATATGTAAGTGTACAACAAACTTGAAAAGTACTAGCATTAATTGTTAAAATATAAAACTTTATATATTGTGCACACTTGACTGTTCACCCTTTTACGAAATAACAATAAATAACACACTTCTATGAAAAAATTTATTTTTCTAGTCTCAAAGACAAACCCTTCAAAAGGACAACCAAAATTATCACACCTCAAATTCTTTGAGTACAAAAACAGTTTTATCATCCAAAATAATGCATAGATTTTTATGATTGATAGCTCATTAAAAAGGTTTAAGCATAACCTTTCTTTTGATATCCATTACGTTTACTTATGTTCGAAAACAACAACAAAAACACAGGTTTTTAAGCCCATTTTCATAAACGTTGACCCCTATAACTTCTAAACCACTTGAGAGCGACGTTTAATTTTTTCACCATTCAATTTGTTAGCTTAAAACACACATTTTTAAAAAAAAAAAAAGAAAAAGACCATTTCCACTATTCTTCAATTGTTCCCGTTGACCCCTATAACTTCTAAACCACTTGAGAGCAACGCTTAATTTTTTCACCATTCAATTTGTTAGCTCAAAACACGCATTTTAAAACAAAAAAGAAAAAGACCATTTCCTATTATATACTTTACTATTCTTCAATTGTTCCTACGCAATATAATTCTACTTTAGGGCCCACGTACCTTTATATTTTTCAGATTTGAATTACATTTATTTGGATCTCAAAAGTCTAATGGTGCAAGAAAAAAGGGCGTTCTCATCACTTTTTTGTTGGATAAAATTTTAAACACATTAAAAATTATTTGAATTGATTTTCACTTACCTTAAAATTTTTCTTAACAATTTAATTTATGCTAACTGAACGATAGTGATGTGTCTTTTCAAAATAGCAGTTAGACTATTATCGATCTTTAAGACTAGTCGCACTCTGTTAATTCTAATTTACACGATACAAATCAAATGTGAATAAATCCACGTTTAAGCAGTCAATTTTCTTGCGCATGAAAAGTTGGAAGTAAACAAGGGAATAATTCAATGTGTAAACTCGGCTTTAATCTAACTTTTTAGGATATATAAATTTAATGGTTTTTATTGCTGAAAGAAGTTTATTCCAACGAGCAGAGCTTTAGTTTACTGATAAAAGCTAACCAAAAGGCTTGCGCTTGTCAAGCACAAAATAAACATTTAAGCTCTTAAATTTTTTTAAACAATTAAGCACGTTCAATCAGTCACTTGTTTTAGTTAACTTTTCGTACGTTACTAAAAAATCCACCAATTCAAAGCGTTATATAGGCAATCATAGCTAGGCGTTTGCTCTAACTTATATTCATATAACTCTCGCAATGGAATAAACATATATCGGCCATACTATTATTTGTTTTTTTTAATCGCCATGTTTTCAAATGTTATGGAGATACAAATTTTTGATAAAAGTTATAATCTTGATAATGGAGTTAGTTCCAATATATCATATCGTCGTCATATGTCACCCTGTTTTTGTAAAGTATCATTAGAAAGCTATTGAAAAGCAATTTTGAAAAATTATATGTTTTAATTTTTATGCTAGAGTTGCCAACTTTTTAAAAAAAAATGTAATTTGCTTATATTTCAAAAAGTGCATTTTTGTTTTTTTTTATTCTTTTTATAATTTTAAAAACAAACGAAAATTTCCACCAACAAAAAAATATTATGGCCAAATGATACGTTTTTTTTAATCTCATTTTTTTCTAATATACTTTTAACTATATCGTTCATAAGCCAATCATGGCTTGCATTAGGCGTGGAATGGCCGATCTAACAGTTAAATGATCATTAAAGTAAAAATTCATTCTATAGTATACAACTTCAAGGTCAAAGTAAAATGGTTTCTTACTTTTGCGAAATGTCTATCCTTTACACAAGTTATGGCAGATACACACGTCATTATACAGCGTGCTGAACATTAGAAAATAATTTTTACCTCTTAAATACACGTCTCTGCTTTTTAGTTTTATAGAATGCACAATTAAAATAATTTCTTATGCGCTGATTGAACAATCTGTTATTCATTTCTCTTCCGTTTAATTATAAATTGATAACAATAATGTCTATGCTTACTTTAAACCATGGTAGAATAAAAAAAAGGCGCTATTTGAGAAAAAGTGAGCTAAGTGTCAAAGTCAAAGAATTTTTTCAAATTGCTGTTTCAATCACATAATTGTTTTTGTAAAATTAATAAAAGCAAGAAAAATGTGTTTAGCTAATTGGATGCCCATATGATTTCACCACGTGCAACTGAAGCCATTAGACAAAAAGGGGGCATTAAAAAGTGCTTGGAACTTAGCAAAGTTTTGATATGAAGTAATGCACATGTGAAAAATGCTTACATTAATTATATATAAAAAGTTACATTTCTTTAAAAAATCATGAATTTGATGTTGTTTATAAATAACGTACATTATTTATATTGATCATTTACAGGTAATACGGGTAATTTATAACTTCACAATTCTTCAAGATAGAAATTCATACAAAATATCCCACATGGTGGTTTCACAAAAACCACATAGAAATATATTTTTTTTTAATTAAATTCAATACACTGAAATTAATAAAAACAGAAATGCGTGTATTCTTTATACAACGTTGCATTAACTGAAGTTTCTTTTGGTTTTGTCATAATTTTATTTCTTGCTTTGGCCTACAATCCCATAATGAGCGGCTTTCTTGTTCTTCTCAAGCATTTTGTGTTTTATTTGCTTGTATTTATTATCTCGTATTTTGTTTTGATCGCGTAAAACATCACAATTGAGGGCGTCATACAATATATAAGTATAGTATAGATAGCAATGTTCGCTTGTGTACATAAATTGAGAAAAAAGATTCTCTAAAACGAGAAATAAGGCATCTATGACATTTGAGCATTGTTCATAAGTTTATGTGCTAAATTATGAAACTATTATTGATTTCAAACAAAATTTAACAATATGTTCTTACTCAGCTAGTAAGCTAAAATAAAATAAAGTAAGCAATATTATCCTTTTGTTAATGATAAAATAACTTCATGTATATAAAAACCGGGTAGGAAATCCAACAGAATCAATCGAAAAATAAGTTAGAACTGTGTTCGTTAGTCTCGTTGCTTTTGGAAGATTTTTAAATTAAGCTTAAAATCGCAAAATGTTGTTTAATAATTGGAAGTTTATACTATGTATTTTTAACTAACATCTAACTCTAATTCGTTTCCTGTTCTGCCACTTTCTGCGGTTGCTCTTCGGGCTTCATTAATCTAATAAATAAATCAAACCCACCTGTTCTCTTGTTAACTTCTGCTCTGATGATAGTTTATGGTAAAACACATATGTATTTATTTATTTAACACATTTAAAAGTATTTATTTGTTTGTTTTCGGTCGCATGAGTATTTGTAATATGTATGCATTTACGATTATACATGCTTATTTTTATTATTTCCAATTTATATTCTTCCACATGTCACGAGTAGCACGCTCTCAAGTTCTCTCACGATCAAATGTTTTATGTTCAATGTGCTGCCAGACATGCTTGCCGGTAATAATTTCATAAAAGCTACGACATTCCAAATAAGTTTGCAAAACTGGATTAAAACTGTTCTTTGAAGTTTTACATTTTTACAAAAACTCGAGGTTTATTTTGGCTGAACAATTTTATTATCCATGATATGCAAACTTTTAAATGACGGCACAAATTGCAACCTATGTGCTCAGATGACAATTAAAAGCATGAGCAATATGATATAACGTGAAAAATAAATGTCCTTAAATAACTTTATTTTAAAAGCAGTATTTTTAAAAATCCTCTGTTCATGGAAATCAAAAAATGCAGTGCTTTATTTAAATCACGAACGCGTTGCGAAGTTTTTGCGAACAGTTTCCTTCACGTGATATCTTGGCATTCATTCATGTAGTGTATTATTTATTAACTTTGATTATATTTTTCTTTGTATCCTTAAAATGTTAATAAAAATTTTAAGGATACAAAGTAAAATATATCGCCTTTATCGCCTAGTTACGTCGATAATGACAACTATTCAATAGTCTAAACGACCATCACTTATCAACTAACCGACTATTACAAGTCTGGCAACACCTTTTGTCGTTTCCGAAGTTTTTTCATGCCGCCGTGAATGACGTGTCGTCCTGTTGCTTCTTCAGTTTGTTTTGCTGAATTCGTTATTTTATTTTTTGCTTTTTGATCATTTTAATTGCTTATTTATACTGTTTTAATTTTAGTCACTCGTTTCTCTCATACGTTTCTAAATTTTGCTTAATAATGAATTCACTTGATCTTTGCAATGATCCTTGCCTATTTTTAGAAACTTGCACAAATCTTTTGCGTTCTTCGTTTAGTTTCGGATCGATCCCATTCAACTTGTTAGCACAGCAAGGAATAGAGTTTTTTTCAATTAACATGTTTTGTAAAAACTACTAGATTTTAAACCAAATATTTGTACACCAAAATGATTAGATTTTCACTCCTTTTTCCTATTTTTATTACAGGAGTTTTTGAAAAAGATGTTCATTATTTGATATCAGTCGCTGAATTCAGTTTTGTACATCGAGCCAGAAAAGGACTTTTAATATTTGGTGTGCAATTATATTAAATAATTATTTGAAAGCAAAAAACACTACACAAACACACTTTTCCAAATGAAGATGGCATCTCAAAGATTTTGTCTACGATGGAACAACCATCAAAGTAATTTACTGTCTGTATTTGATCAGCTGCTGCATGCTGAGACCTTCACGGATGTCACGCTGGCCGTAGACGGGCAATACCTGAAGGCACACAAAGTAAGTTGTTCGATAGGTTTTTTTAAAAAAACTTAGCTTTGATTGATTTCAATCATTCAATCACAGATGGTTCTCTCCGCATGCAGTCCGTATTTCAATGCGCTATTCGTCAATCATCCGGAAAAGCATCCCATTGTTATACTTAAGGATGTTCCCTACTCGGACATGAAGTCACTGCTCGATTTTATGTACCGAGGCGAAGTTTCAGTCGATCAGGAGCGTCTTACTGCGTTTCTACGTGTTGCTGAAAGCTTGCGCATTAAAGGCTTGACCGAGGTCAATGATGATAAACCCGTTGGAACCGAACCAACGCCACCGCCTCCACCACCGCAGCTGCAACGCATACAGCCATATTTGGTGCAGCAGCAACGCAACAAAACGCAAAGTCTACTCAATACCAGCAACAGTAACAACAATAACAATAATAATACAATTAGCAACAACAGCACATCTCAGGTGCATACGTCGCATCAGCAGCAACAACACCAACAAACGCAACATTCATTGCTTAGCTCAGCGCTGGCGTCGATGCCTAAGCGGAAACGTGGCAGGCCGCGTAAGCTATCTGGAAGCTCGAATGGCACCGGCAATGACTACGATGAATACGATAGAGATGGCGCAATGAATGTAAGTTAAGATTATTTTAACTCCAACTATTCTTATAATAATGATAATAATTTTACTATAGGATTCTGAATTGGGTGAAAGCAAGTTGGGTAACGATTCCTTCTCCGGCAACGATGATGCATCCGATGATAATCAACGCGAATCATGCGATAACGAACAAGATTTAAATGTTAGTTTATTCAAATAAGTTTAAGTTTAAAACGTTGCTCATTAATTGGTCATATTTGAAATTAGGAAAGTCGCGATTCCATATCACAGCCGAAGAAAGCCAAACAGTCGAAAGACTCGAAGCCACAACTGTCACAGTCAACAGCACAACAGCATAATGACAATGATAACAGCACTTCCGGTAAGTCATACTTGCACATTTTACATAAATTAACGGCTCTCAATGTAATGCATTATTGTAATTAAAACACGTTAAAATATAAATCCCTTTAGATTTAGGTTAATTTTAAATAACACAAAATCACTGTCATTATCATTGAAATAGTTGCGGTACTTAAACTGAAAAATTTGAAATTGAATTTTTTTAAAAAATCTTTTTAGAAATATGTTTAATTTATGAAAAAAAACACTAATTTATAGAAAAGTTTATTTTAATATTAATTATTATTCAGTTTTGCTATCTTAAAGTTAATTTTTTAATATCGTTTCGAGACTAATAATGAAAAATGTTTTGACAATTTGATACATCATAATGTAGTTATAAATAACAGTCTGGCTGGTAAAACTAATTAATGAATCTTAACTTTTTTAAAAAGATTATTATTTATTATACAAGTCGCTGTATTAAAAAACTAAAATAATTTAAGCTGAACTTGATTTTAATCTTAAACTTTTTACGGAGTTGGTTCAAGAAAATACATCCACAAAACTTTAAATTTTTATCAAAATTGGACGGTACTTCATTGGGCACTATTTCCTGAAATAAATTTATTTTTTGTTTTTAATAATTTTTGCCTTAATAGTGTTAATTTAAAAAATTTAAGAAACCTTTTATTGTATATAAATTAATATTTTATATGAAAAGAGTCGAATTAATGGTAAAAGCATTTATTTTTAAAATGCCGGCTCGTTAATTTTTTTATTAGTCAGGCTGTCGATATTAACCCACTTAGCGCAATCATACTGTTATATACTGTAATCATACTTCAATACTAAAAAATTTTTGAAATGTTCATTGAAAAGTTTAGAAATAAAATTTTATTTCAAAAAATTTCCTCGCCATCTGGGTTATATTCATTAAACTTAAGCAGAGAAATAAATGTTCTCTTATTTTAAGTAAAACACTTTCATATTATTAACAAAACTGAAAAATTCATAAATCATTACTTATCATTAGAAAACATTTTTGCACCAGAAAACTAAGTTTGACAACGGTCGTTATGTATTAAGAATTCGTCTAATCGGAAAAGCTAAAAGGGATTTTTACACATACTACTACAACTACCAGCCGTTTCAATAAAAAAATTTTATAAATTATATTCCGTTTCATATGCATAAAGTGAGCATCAAGTGTAAACTCGAAAATAAAAAACAATTAATTCGCGTGTGTATTGAAAAAAAAAATTATTACAATAACGATATTTTCCGTCGGCAGGTGAGTTCCAAAATTGAGAGTATGATGCTTAAAATGCAAAGTAGCGAAAAGGAAGCAAGTTTCTAGTAAAGAAAAAAAATCTAATTAAATCTTTTTTAAAAAAATACATGTATTTATAAACATATATTAATCGGAGCATAGGGATTTATGGCCGACGTGAAAAATATATCAATATCATCACCACTCTATAAATAGCAACTAAAACAAAAAACACCCCCGCAACTACTTTAAATGTCGTTTATTCATATTTATTTTTTTAACTAAATAGAAAGTTCAACCAAATCACATCTAACCATATCTCAAAAAGCACACCCCTTAATTGACAACCTTTAACGTTACGGTAACGCAAATTTTTGTTCAACCAAACAGGAAACGAAACTCGAAATAGAATCTTTACAGTTTATAAATAAATGGCTTCAAATCCCTATAGCTTTTCCGATCGATCACAAGACAAAACCGAACAACTTTCTTTTCAATGTTTTGCTTTTTATGCATTGTACACTCACATTATCATCACATATTGCACTGCCTTAACTCAATCTGGTCATTATTTACAGCAACAGCAATTGTTATTTGTTCAATATATTTTAGATCCAAATGACAGCGATTGTGACGATCAAATGGAACCCTCTTATATGGAACCTCAATTGATGCTCGATGAATATGACGAACCTGTTGAATTTAAATTCGATCCAAATTCTAGCCCTTCGTCACATGATAACAATGCTTCCGCGAATACAACACAACAGGCGCGACAACAGGCACTTCTACTGGCTGCACAGCAAAAACATCAACAACAATTAGTTGAGGCGGCGGCTGCAGCTGCTGCGGCAGCTGGCGGTTTAAAAATGGCCGCTGTTGTGGGTACTGGTGCCATACCAGGCACCGTTACGCTAATGAACTCTATGGTTGGTATTCCCAAACTGACACCCATAACAAAGAGCAACAAGCCAAAGCTAAATAAACGTTCCAAGTTAAAGCAAAATGGTGTCAGCGGTGGTTTAGCAGGACCAGATATAAAGGTAATATATTCAGTTATATATACAGCATAATTTTCTTGTGAAGACCTATGAATCATTTTGGAATGAAGATCTATTCTCAGAAATAATTATTATTGTTTCGAATTGATAAAAGTTGGGTTAACTGAAGAGTGAGTAATTTAGTAGAGCAGACTTGGAATTTATTGATACATAGCGATGCCCCCTATATTTGTAAACCTAAAAGAATTCACTTGGCAATGTGCCGCATCAGTTGAAAAATAAAGTTGGTTGAAATCTACTTTCAACACAAAACTGCGTTTTTAAGGTAAGCGCACAGTGAAAATGAGGTTTATTTTCATGATTCATTTTATGTATGAAGGAATTCAAATAAATTTATATATTTTGTTTTGCGGAAAAGGTTCTTAAATAAACAAACAAAACTTTTGTAACAAAATTTTTCAAAATGCAGTTTTTGCTCATAAGGAGAATCTATTTTACTGTATATAAAATCAGAACGAGACACAGAGAATAAAATATAGGGTATGTAGAAACACAGTGAGTGGTAAAATTGTAAAATCAAAAAACCTTTTTTGTACAAAAATTAGCTGCTCTGAGTAAAATACAATGTGAGGCTGAAGTAAAGGATATTGTAAAAAATATACTACGTTTCGAGAAAATTACATTGAAAGTTGAATTTTCTCTAAAACAACTTATTTTTCAATTTAGGTGCTCGTAACTTTTTGAGTTGTAAATTTATATACCTGGTATCAACAGGGCTGATATTTTTAGATTTCGCAGGGCATGAAAAATGTTACGAACAGCGCTATTGAAATGATCAGGTCATATAAAAGACGTGTTAATGTGGCAACCAATTCACTACATTTTACATTATCGAAAAATCGATTTTTTACGAAAATAAGCTGCTCTGAGTAAAATACAGTTTTGGGCGGAAGTAAAATAAATTTTCCAAAGAAAAAAAACTACGTCATAAAAATTTGGTGTTTTTTTCGAGAAAATTGCATTGAAAATTGTATTTTTTTCAAAAAAAAAAATATATTTTTGACTAGGTTCTCGTAACTTTTTTAGTTGTGACTCCATGGAAAAACTTTGCTTCAATAACTTAAAGAAAATTTAATTTTCTTTTTAAAAAGTTATCATTTGGTAATTGTTGTAGAGATATATTAGTTATGGATTAAAGCGTAATTGCACCTATGTTTTTTCCTCCTAGCTCTCTAGGAGGACGTTTGCGACCACCCCCACACATACAATTTTTTGCTCAAATCATGATGGGGAATCACCCCCTGCATTATTGTTCCCTAGGTCTGGGACACCCTGTATATAAATTAAATAAATAAATAAAACAATCAGAAGAATACTATTTATTACAGCCAACTACATAGTTGAAATCATAAAGTTAGCCCTCATTTAATACGCAGCTTAAATTTAAAAACCCTTCCTGCGAGAAACGAAAAGTTGAACATCATCTCCGTAGGCATTTACATGTGGGAAAAATATTGTATATAAGTATTTAAAAAATAAGTGGGTTAATAACTTATCCTTAAAGCTCTGCACCTATACTGTAAACACCTATACACTTACACTGACTCTCTCTGGGCTCTGTTCGACGAAAAGCAGATAAAGAGGTCAATAGCTAGCTCAGAAGTCATACCAACATTTTTGGCAAAGTAAAGAGCGGTTAACAGAGTCAAATACTTTGAAGAACTGAAGCATTTAAGTTAAAGTTATAAGGTCTTCATAGTACGAAGGCCGAATATCATTAAGTGCCTCTAGAACGGAGACAAGAGATATTATTTTGTGCAAGGAAATTGAAAATCTGATTGAAAACCTGAAAATCATTTATTAATATTTATAGGAATAACGATTACAAAAGAGATGAATGACTTAAGCAAAAATTAGTAAAGTTTAAATTTTTTAGTTCAGAAACCCTTTTGTTTTTTTATCTGTCGTTTAGTTGTCACCATAGGAATTCGAAAATATAACAAAAGAAGGAGTTTTGATAACCTTCAATTAACCCTTAAAAGTCTGATTTTTTTTCATTTGAAAAAAATTAATGTTATAAAACTTGCGATTTTAAACAAGTTTACGACTTTGCTGATAAATGTTTTTAACCTGAATAGATAGAAAACACAAAAAACAAATTCGATAAAAGTAATATAAAGTTTTGGTGGAACTCAACGAAAAAGTTTTTTCCAGGCTAAAAACACAAATTTATTACGAATTTTTGGCATCGAACCTTTGTACGGGATATACAACTCGGGTTTTGAAATTGTGTCTTCCTATCCTTAACAAATTCTGGTACATGCCAAAGTTGCCCAGCTGTATGTCACGCAGCGGTAGCGGAGCTGATATTGGGATAAAGTATCGCAGAAAATTCGACATCAAGATAAGTTGGTCGACGTTTTCCTATTCGAATTTGCGAAACAGATTTCGCCAAACGATGAGAGATTTCGAGTCGTTTAACCATCGGTCGAAAGATCATTGTCAACTTTATTGTCATACTTAGCACCGCTAAGCTTAAAACGATAGTAAAAGTTAGAGTAGAGGGAACCGATTCTGTACAAACGCGTACATAAGCAAGACCTGGATCCCATCTACCGTCGAAGTCGAAATGTCTTCGAGAACAGCTATCGAAGTGGATCGAACAGTTGTCTATGACGGAGTTAATGTCTTGAAGACGGCTTCAAAGACGGATCGATCCGTTTGCTACTGGGTATGTCCAATAGAACTTTATGTAGTTTTATGTTTTACACTCACTTTTTCGTAAAGGACCACACGAGTAACTAGTTCTAACAAATTTGGTTGATGTATAATAAATACTGCTAGTGTGTAAAAAATATCCCAAAACAACAATATTTAATAACATAAAGACAAAGCTAATGAAAATTCATAAAAATGGTCTTCACAGAGAATGTGCTATATTTTCTTACTGTCTTATTTATTAAAAAAAAAAACATTTAATTCAATAAAACTCTTCGTTTTTAGCCCTTTAACAATGATTTCATCGACATCTTCTCCGGCAACTTCATGGGCACCGCCGCACAGGCGCAAGCTAAGCTCAAGAATGCTTTAAGCGGCAGCAACAGCAGTCTAAACATTTCCTCACCTAGCAGCAAAGTTAAGTTGAATACCAGCAGTGGCGCTGGTGATGGTGAATCTGAAGGATCCGTTAGAGACTTTTGCACCAAAGAAGGTGAACATACATACCGATGCAAGGTGTGCTCACGCGTCTACACACACATCAGCAACTTCTGCCGACATTATGTGACATCACACAAACGCAACGTCAAGGTATACCCATGTCCCTTCTGCTTCAAAGAGTTTACGCGGAAGGACAACATGACGGCGCACGTTAAAATCATACATAAAATCGACAATGCATCGTCGGCTGTAGCTACGGCTACTGCATCTGCTTCCGCGTCGGCATCGGTATCTGCTGCGTCTACACCAACGCCACCAGACTTATATGCACAAACGTCAAATCAGTCGGCGGTGCTAACAACGGTTCCAGCGGTAGTGACGCCAATGCCTCCAACACCGCCACCGCCTCCACAGCCTTCACAACCTTCACAGATAGCCACCACAGCAGCTGCTGCGCAGTGAGGTCAAGCAAAACCCGTACCATAGTTTGAATATTTCAAGCATTTTATCAATGTTGTGTTATCATTCTTTCACTTGGCTAGTGGGCATAAGTCTAATAGTAATACAAAAAATGCATAGTTTACATTAGTTAACAATGTATCACAGTAAATAAAAAAAAAAAAGAAAGCAGTCTGCTTTTCGTTATTTGCTAACCTTTAAAAGGCTTCCAAAATATTCCAAAATTCAAGTTATGTTTCATATATGGTAATATTTTATGAAATATTTTACTTAAATTTATTAGCTGTAACATAAAACTGTTCTACTTTTTTCTATATTTTTCAACTGACATACATTTTTTTTAAAAACTTTGGTGGCTGAAACATATTTAATGAAAATTTAAAAACAAACAAATTTAAAATTTTTAACGTTCTAAACGTTGTGAATTCAAAAACTACCTGTTGGACATATTTTTCTTCTTTAGTTATTAGCTTTTTTCACTTTCTTATAATTATTATAGTTCATTTTTTAAACCATTAAAAGTTTCGTAGAAATTTTTGTTTATATTATTTTTCTTTAAATGTTTTTGTTTTTTTTTCTCTCTTCTCATTAAGTTGTGCAATTATATTAACAAATAAAATTATTCACTTAACACTTTTACACATTTTTGGCATTACCAAAGTTGCCTCAATGGAAATGCAATCGTCGTTTAATTTACATTTTAAAAAATATTTGAATTAATTAAAAATTGCTTTTCACTTTTAGTTAATTTGTTCTTCAACTAAAAATAAAAACTACTACCTTGTTGCCTTCAAATGAAGCTAGTGTATAAATTTATAAAAAAAAAACTTCAATATGTTTGTTTTAAAAGAAAGAAAAAGTTAAAGTTTAATATTAAAACAAAAATTTGTCTAAATATCAAAGAGTAATTGATATTTATAAAAAATTTGTAACAAATAGCTTGAAATATTAATTATCTTTAAATATTTATGTTTATTAATCGGAGGCTTAAATTATCGCCAAAGAACTACAGAATACAATTAATAAAATTATATATTAAAAACAATTTACACAAAAGAATTAATAAAACAAAAAAAAAAAAATGTAATGCTATGGCAATAATAATTATTTAAATGTTATAATGTAAAAAAATGCATTAATGAAACCTTGTACAGCAGAAATAAATTAATTTAACTCTCAACTAAATAATAAAAAAAAAACTTAACGAAAATTTTTCGTTCTCGTGTGTGAACAATAAAAATGAAGTGCACTTAAATTTTTCGAATAAAATGTTCTGAAACACAGACTTAACTAAAATAGTAATAACAGAGCCTTAACTCGAAACAAGTAGCGCTTACTTTTTTTTTAACAGACATGCTTTAAATTTGAATTTATTTTAAATTAAAAATGTCAATTACAATAACTGAAATTCCTGCTTGGTTTCAATAAGACTTCATTTCAAAAAAAAAAAAGCAGCAAAAGGTATACAATTTTTAAATAAACGATTTATTATAAAAGTTTTAAGAGAAATCCGATTAATTAAAGCTAAGAATTTTCAAACTTATAGTACAAAAATATTCATTAATAAATAAACCTTTTTTAATTTGAAATTCTTTTAAATTACTTGCCTTTTTCAAACACAATTTGAAGAAATGAGGACTAACGTCTTATTTTATTGAAACCATGTCTTCATAGTTAACGCCTTTCATTAGCATTTAGCAACAAAACAACAACACAAAATTGTGGTTTTGTGTTTCACGATCTCCTGCAATAAAGAAAAGTCATTCGAGAAATACTTATGTAGCCTCATTTGGAATGTACCGCAGTTTGTCTGTAACTTTGTCGCTGTTCAACAACATACTTAGTTCTCACACAATCCATTTGCTAACATTAAAAAACATAACATTTTTAATATATTTATAAAAAAAGAATAATTTATTTGTTTACATATATTTTTAGTGGTAGCTAGTGCAATTTAGTTGATAGTGTTACTTGTTTGTGTACATTTAATTAAATACACACACATACATACACACCCACACAACACACATTTATATGAAAAATAATAAAGTTATACATTACTGTTAAATATACTAAAATCTAATGATTAACCTTTAATAAGCTTAAAATTTCGCATATTTTATTATGAAAGACGAATGATGAATACCCGTTAAGCAATGATTAATAAATACAAAAAAAAAAAACAAAATATCATAAATCATTTAGTATTTTGCAAAATTTATATTAATTACTTTTTTAATATTTAAATATTTATCATATATAATGTTCTTGTTGAAAATTGAAAGGGTTTTTTTCTATTACATCTATTTGTATCTTTTATGAAAACAAAAAAAAAAAAAAACGAAAAAAACAAATAAATCTTTATATAGTTTAAATTAGCAATATAGTAGCTAGTAATTAGATCAAATGTGAGAAGCAAGTTTGTTCTTTTTTGTGAGAATAGCTTAACATATTTAAAAAATATTTACAGCCACATTCTTACTAATGTTGCCGCATTACCGGAATAAAATGCACTGCTTAATATAAAATATATTTGTTTTATTTATGTCATTTGAAATCAAAATTCTACACAATAGACACTATTTGAACCAAGCTTGTTTTTTCTTAGTTTTAAAGAAAAAAATAAAAAAGGGAAATAATATATAAATAAAAAAATGTTTCAAATCTGTACTGAAATACATTGATTTTTTTAATTAATTATATATTAACAACAATTTCATAAAAATAATTTTTATTTTAAACACAACAGAAAATAAAATTCACACATATTTTAAAAAAACCTCTAAATATGTAGTTTAATTTTTAGAGACTTTTTTATTAACCCCATCATAAAACATGTCTGCTGGGCTAATTATAAATTTTCTTTATCACCTAAGCAACTTTGTTGTCTCAAAACACCAACACTCCCAGGACCAATCAACTGGTGCACAGGTACCAAACAAGCCCAGCGGGTTGACAGATGGCTCCAATGAATGAAAATGGAAGATGGAGCGTCAGTGTATTGGGCAGGGCGCGACATAAGGCAGACATACAAACTACCGGACTATTGCAGCGTATGTTTTTGCCATTAGGAAGGTCGCAGAGATAGCCTTTAGTACAAACACATATCAGTCTCAATTAAGCATCTTTGTTAACAGCCAGCGGCCATCAATGACAATTGCAGGAAGTAGTGCAAGGGACTAGGTATCCAAGAAACCCTGTGCCACCTTCTTTGCACATGCCACGCCTTACTTAAATCTAGATTTAAACCCTCAGGCTCACCGACGTTATCGTCACTAAAAGATGCAGCCAAAACTCTTCTAGAATCCCTCCTAAGATTTGCGAATCTGTGAGGATTTTCACTAATTTTTTAAACCCTTTCAGCAACCGGCACCACTAAGGACCGTCTGGTCTTTATGAGACTCCAAAGTGACACAACCGGATCAACCTAACCTTACTTTGTTCTTGAGAAATTGATAATGTGCTAATTTTTTTTGTACGTAAGAATGGAGATGTGTTAACAGCTCTATCTCTTGTGAGTTTTCATGATTGGCTAAATATCAGAAACATGTGTTTCATAAAATCTTCTGAATTAAAGTTTCTTATCATTGAAAATATTTATAAAAAATCTAATAACTTAAAATATGTATGTTTTCTTATTCCAGTTCAACTCATTAATACTTCGCCTGAGTTGTCACAACGACTATTCGGTTCACCCAAGCTGACTACATCGGTCACAACAATGACTGCACTAGTGCAAAAGCACAAACAACAACAGCAACAACAACAACAACTACTCTCAAAATCAGCGCTTGATGTTTTAGATACCGCTACACATTTGCCAACAGCGCTGGGACTTAAGATGCATGTGAATCCACCATTTCAACAACAACAGCAACAAAAGAGCTCCAATAGCTCAGCGAATTCATTACTTAAGCAACAACTGCGCAGCGGCTTAAAAGACGCGGAAGTAAACATCAGCAATGCCGGCACCGCTACCCTCAACAACAACAACAACAACAACAACAATAGTAGTAGCAATAAATGTGCACAGAAAAACTATGAGGAACAGGTTAGCAACAACAATGACTCTTGCTCTGCATTGCAATCGTTGGCCAATGCTGCAGAACGCCAGGCTGCTGCCAATGCCATTAAACCACCAACGGCCAGCAACTTGCATCATCAGTTCCTGCTGCACATGGCGGCTAATCCAATGTTGAACACCAACAATGATTTCTTTCAACAACAACAACAGCAGCAGCAACAACAGCAGCTGCAGCAAGAAGAGATTTTGACTCCAGCCTCGGTTGAGTGCATTTTGGAGCCTTTGAATGACAATCGCTCCGAAACAGAACTGACATTAGCCGATGACTCCGCCGGCCTTGGCTACAAATCACCTGAGCACTCGAGTCTTAATACCAACGATATGAATTCGCCAACATCAGGTACACAAAACTCGAATAGCAATACACACACGTCACGTCCTGTACAACGCAGACGCATACGCCGCAAGGCACAATCTTCGCTAGACGATCAAGCTGAACATTTGACCGAAATGTCTGTACGTGGCCTGGACCTTTTTCGTTATGCCAGCATAACCGAAGGCGTTTATCAGTGCACCGAGTGTGCCAAGGAAGATGTGCAAAAAACTTTTAAAAACAAATACAGCTTCCAGCGACATGCTTTTCTGTATCATGAGGGCAAGCACCGCAAGGTGTTTCCATGCCCCGTCTGCGGCAAGGAATTTTCACGTCCAGATAAAATGAAGAACCACATGAAGATGACGCATGAGAGTTTCGTGTCCAAGCAGGATTTGAGCACATTTCATCCGTTGAATTATTTGATTTCAGCTGCGGCAGCCGGTGAGATTCACTCAACATTATTCCCCTCAACAACAACACAACAGGCTGACAACGAAGGAGCATTGCTGCGAGAAGAACTTACAGCTAACAGTGTTGGTGGTGGTGGTAGCGGTAGTGCTAGTGGTGTTGGTTCAAATCTAGGCATCAATCTTACACAGCGTCAAACTGAAACAATAACGATGACAACGCCAGTTGATGCTTTATTGAAATTACAGCAGGAGCTTATAATAAAAAATGAATACATCTCTCCATCACCCTCACCGCCGCCGCCAGTGACAACAAAGACAACAGTAGCACAAACAACCATAACAACTGAACCGCCCACACAAAGATTAGAGGAAGTGAAGTAAACAAATGCTGCTGCTGTTTACTGAAAAAGGTCACGTTAAAATAAGCTAAACTTTGTTTTGGTTATGTGTTGGTGCACAAAAAAAAAACAGTTAACTACGATAAACATACAATTTGGTTATATATTAAAATTGTTAGCTTTTATTTAAAACTGCACAACTGCAATTAAAGCACAACTAATTTACAAACGAAACTACACAAAAAAAAAAACTACAAAAAACCAACTTTAAGGCACAACCATTACACGAAGAAAGTCGAGATTAAATTCATCTTATAAGATTTACTTAAAAACTTAAACTATTTTATGTATTTATTAAGTAATTAATAATATAAAGAAATTTTGCATAGCTAAGTTTTTGTTACCATATGAAATCCGTCCATAGTAGTTGTGAAAAATAATATTTCTCTACTTTATTGTATAACATTTATTTATTAAAATTATGTACTTTAAGTTAAATTAAAAATTAAAATGCTCTTAAGCAATAGTGACGTCACAAAATAGCTAACTAATAGTCAACTTTAGAGATATTAAAAACAAAAAATTAAAAATATACAAAATTTTACAAACTGATATTGAGTGCACAAGAAAAAAAAAACTGATATTAAAATAAATATAACTTATATTTGTGTGACGTTTTGATTGCCAAAGTGCGCTTAAGCTTATGTTAAAAGATCAACATAATTATAAAGCAATTATTATTGAAAAATAGAAAAAGAAAAATAATTTACATATATACATAATCATTTGATAATTAATTAAAATTTTTTATACACTTAAATTTTGCCATTTTGATCATTTTTAAAAATTGAATTTTCATATAACTTATTTTTTATATATTACCTAAAATATGGCAACATATTCAGAGCAATAACTACTACTACTTTTGGCATAACCATAAATATAGAAAATTCTTTGTGCTTATTATTAACTCAAATTTATTAAAGAAACTGTTAGTTTTTCTAAGTTATAGCATAGTTGAAATTATACTCTTAAGCCACTCAGCGTTCAAGATATTTAAAGGACTGTTTAGAATATTTTTTTTAATTGGTATCTACCAGCTGACTGACTGGTAGCTAGAAATATGTTGTAATAAAGCAATATGCATACACTCATATAAATTATTTGAATATTATATTTAATCTATAGACCAACTTTCTTATAAAGCTTATTTTCTTATTCGAACAAGCTTATAAAAAAATGGTGCTAAGTGCCTGTATTCATTATTATGTTGTATAATATGCAACATTTTTGTATATATTTATTAAAAGACGAAAATTCCAAGTCTTTTTGCAAAATATTTTAAATTTTCAGTTTTTGTTTCTATTTAATACTGTCACGAAACATAAATAAACAAAAATTTATTTAGTTCTTAAGCAAAACTAACTGATAAAACTCTACAAATAAAACCTACTCAAGTCTAAAGTTTTTATAGTTTCATAAAAGTTCTATACCCAGCTTTTAAAACAAGAGATAAACTGTGTATTTTCATAAATAAAAAACTTTGATATTAAAACTTACATCATTTGAAGAACTCAACTCTTCTTTCATGTCATTAAAAGCCATCAACATTTTCAATTTCAAATCTTAATATTCATGAACATATTCATGAAATTTAACACCGTCCGCTTCAGTTAATCAAATCAATTTGTTACTTACTCATTTAACTTTTTCCATGTTCTTTATTACTTATGCTTTAATTAGTTTTTTATTTTTTATTATTTTTCTAAAAAATAAATTTATTTTTATTTGTGATTAGTTAGCTAAAAAAGAAAAAACACAGAAACTGTTGTAAGCTTATTATCAAGCACAAGTATCAATCGGAAGCTTTTAAGAAGCTTAATTATGTTGTGAATAATTAAGATCATTAAAATTTTTATCAAAAGTTGTATAATACTCAAAATATTATTGCGATTTAAGTTTACTTATTATTGTGTGCAATTCAGTTAAGAATGATTTTAAAATATTTAAACATGACTTAAATGTTGTTAATAATTCTGATTAATTAAATAAAACGCGCAAATTATACTTAATTTATAATATAAGTTCTTTAATAACTTTTTTTTTAAAAACAAACTATACGTCTTAATTTGTATTGATTATTAAATGAAACGTTTCGATTTTTCTTTATAACTTAATGCATTTTAATCGAAAACTAGTAAATTATTTAGTTAGCTAACCTCAATGGAAACTTTTTAACCAGATAAACTAACAACAAAATACGCGATGACTTCCAGTGAATTAAAAATCATTATTAACCTTAAGATATATGAAAAAATGTCCTAAAGGTTCTTAATAAAAAAACTATTAAAAATTAAAACAATTTTCAATTGAAATAATTTGTGTTTTTTCCATGAACTCATTTAAAATTAATACATTTTAGCACTGAAATTCATAAATATTTCTTTCATTAATGTTTTAAGTACTTCGTAATTTATTTAATTAGGCGTTAAAACACGTTTACACTCTGGCATATATACAAAATTTGTTCTTAAAATTTAATTTTAAAATGAGTTTTTAAATTAAAGCAAATAATAATGAAAATAAAAGAAAGTTTGTCATTTCATAACTCACAAAGTATGCAGCTTATCTGTGAAAATCTAGAGAAGATTATATTCTGTTGATGCTTCGCATATTATTTCAGGTTTGAGTTAGTGACGTGACGCACTTATTTGTCGTTTTATCCATTCATCCTTCAGTGACATTTTCATTTACAGCTAATATTTATCATTTTAGGTTGATATGTTCTGGAATTGTTGGAAAGTTTTCTAAGAAAATTTGATTGATTTCAATGACGAATGTGAACGATGAAGAATTTATATTGATCCAAAAACAATTAATGAATATAAGCTGTTCTGTAAAACATCTTTGTCGATATGCTCATCGAACATCTAGATATTGAGCATATGAGTCCAGGTTGAAGACTTAATATAATCTTTATTTTAAACATACAATTTTGTACATGTCGTTAAGTCCTGAATAAATGAATTTTAAAATTTTCTCATCCGCAGTTCTTGTCTAAAATTGTTTCCATGACACTTATTAAAAAATATTTTGATTTTTTATCAAGCTGCAACTTACTTATGTTAGTTACTTGGTGCTTACAACCGTCGGTCGATTTTAGCCTCGTCTAAGAATTTTTGCCAGCCTCTTTAACTGTGTGCTTCCTGGCACCAGTTAGAAATTCCAAGCATTGTCAGGTTATCCGATATCAGGTCTTCCCAACGGTTTGTGTTGGGAAGATTATTTGCTACCTAGCCGCCGCTCGACATGACCTACTTAGCGAAGTAACGAAGTTTTTATTCGCTTGACTATATCGATATAAAGCTCTTTCAGCTCATTTTTCCATCGTATTCCCTATTCGCCATTAGCATAGATTGGGCCATTGATCTTACGAAGGTTATTTCATTCGAACGCTGCCAAAGTCCTTTTATCAGCGCTGCTCAACGTCCAGGTTTATGAAGCGTATAGTAGGACGATTTATTGCCTTATGGAGAATGAGTTTTGTTCGTCGAGAGGGGTCTGCTTCTCAATTGCCTTCTAAGCCCAAACTTACACTTGTTGACAATAGTTATCATTCGTTTAATCTCCAATATTGATATCATTGGAGAAATTAATGCTGGATCCCAGGGAAACGAAGTCCTTAAAAACCTCAAAAGATGTGTTATCAACAGTGACGTGATTTTCAAGACGCTGGGACTGTTTGTTTTTTGACACAAGATACATCGTTTATCTGCGTTTACTGCAAGACTCATTCGCTTTGAATCTTTCTTTAGTCTGGAGAATGCTGCAGTGACTTCGTACGTATTATGGCCAGTAGAGTCAATAAAAGAATAACACTCTTATGGAATAATGGAGGGGATAGGTCCTTTCCAATTTTTACTGCGCTGCTGGTGTTACCTAACAAAGACGTATTGGCAACAAACTGCAACGAGGTAAGTAATATTAAAATATCGCTTCACTTAAGAAATTTCAATGAATAGATGACAACTGAATTTTTGAGAGTTTTATTTGCTATTTTGCTAAATATAAAACTTCTTAACCTAAAACAAAGTGAAAACTTAAATTTAAGTTAATGTTTATTGATTATTTGTTCTGCGATACCAAAAACGAGCACGGAAATCGTCAGAACATGTAAGAAAAGCTGGAGAATTTGGTGAATGTGTTATATAACGTACGGGGCCGTTGTGGCCCAGAGACATCAGATTCAGGCGACTGCCATTTCGAGAATTCCATGAACAAAGCGACGTTGTGGCCTCATCAGGAAACAGAACATAATCCTCGGTGTGATTGAAAACCGCTTGAGTGTTGTTCTCCTGTTTACCCGTGGTACCGGCGCCGGTATATGTTTGAACAGGACGACTTGTACACAATTCCCATAAATGAACAATAGAGTCCTTGCCTGACGACAACAGATACTAAATAAAGAAAAAGATGCAATTATTTTAGGTATAAAATATATTTGTTTCCAAAATCTGTGTTGATTTTATTCAATTTAAATTTTCTGGTTTATCGGTAGTTACATATGAATAACTAAAGTTTCCGAGGATAATCGTTGTCGTTATCGATCACTGCGCGTGGCACATTAATAGAAAAAGCAATTTTTGCATTATAACGACATTGAGAATTCGTTAGAAATCTGATGGAATCGTACACCAGAATATGCGTCTTCCCTTATTAATTGCGGATGAAAATATTCATCTTCTTTAAACTAAATTATTTGCAAACTGTATTTAGGCAAAATTGTTGAAGCATTTTTCAGCAAAATTTTCACTTCATAAGGTAAGGTAAGTTACTTATTTGTAAATAATTTTGATGTGAAAACCTGGCAAAAAAAATACTTCACGCGAAATTTTCTAAAAGCTAATTTATAAAGTTGAAGTGGTGAATTTTTTTAGGATTTATCAAGAACCGCTCCTTCAATTACCTTGCCATTGCGTGTAAATTCCAAAGAACAGATCTCTGCACCAGCATGCGCATCAGGTATAGTATTTATACAACGTCCGCTAACGCCATCCCACACTTTAATGGCACCATCAAGACTGCCAGTCGCGTAGAGTTTTGCTGTGGCTGCATATTTGACACAAGTGACCGCCGATTTATGCTGTTGTGATGGTATCGCACTAACAAAACACTGCGATGTGTGTACATCGTACACACGCAGCACATTATGCTCAGTTCCAATGGCTATAAAATCACCGGTTGGATGAAATGAGAGACAAATTACTGGCTCACAATCAGTGAAAACTTTGTGCGCTTTCTTAACCGATGGTTTAGCAATATCGAATAATTTAACAGTACCATCACGAGAACCAGACGCTAACATATGCTCTTTTGGATGAAATTCCAGAAAGGATACCTCATCCGTATGATCATATAGTGTGCGTATAACCGGATGTCCCTGCTGTTCACGTCCCGGATCTAAATCTTCTGGTGCTGATTTGGCCAACATGCGTTCCACATCGAGTATTTTTATGCTAGCATCTACACTGCCTGTGGCTACAAGTGTGCCATCGTGGCTAAAAGCGCCCGCTCGGCATGATTGTTTGTGCGACGTAACATACGCAGTCTCGTAAGATGCTGGCTCTGGAGCCAAAGCTGATCCCTCTGGCTCAAATTCCAAATCAATGCCTGGCAGTACATCATCACGCGGTGCCGGCTCTTTCTCAGACATTGCCTGTACACCTGCAATCATAACGTGCAGTAACCGCTCACTTGGGGCGCATTCATCGGCCTTGACCAACATCGAGAGCTCCATTGCGAACTTTTCTAAGCCATCATACATAAGTTGGCTATAATATTGGATTGTTAACTATTAAAGTAAATGATAACAAATCAAAGTACCCACCTGATAACCAGTCTATAGAGAATTTCTCTATTCTTCACAAAGTTTCTGGGGTCCAAGATTTCAATATCACGCATTTTGTAATTTATGGAGCTATTTAAGTCTGTAAACAAACGCGAAAAGCAAATTTGCGGTGAAAAACTAGGGATGGATATATCGATTTGTAAATAGTCGAATATTTTTTTAGTTAGGCTATAGTCGAAAGTACTATTGGGAATTTTATAAATAACCGTATTTTGTCGTATTGTGCTATTTTTTACAACAGATGTAAAATTGTTGTTGTTGGTTTCCACATGAAATTAATTAACGACGATACAATCACGGGGGAGATTACGATTTCCGGGGCGCCGCGATTTGACGATGGATTCGAAGAGTACTCTTAATAAAAATAAGAATAGCCAAAGGAAATGTTGTGTTATCGATTTGTTTTCGAGTTATCGATTTTTTAAATTTTTTTTTTGCTATAAAGTCTATGAAGAAAATCGGCTATATTATTCTTAATATATAACCGATATTAATGATTATTATATAAAAGGTTTTATTATAGGAGGTATAATATAAAAGGTTATATATAAGGCTTTTAGAAAAATTTTAAATTAATGAAATCTGTTGAGTACTTTGTGTTTTATAGGCATTTTTGTTCAATAAAAAAATATTTTCTTACACAAAACCGTTATTTTCTCAAAAATTACCGTTATTACTATGAATTATAAAAAGTAAATTATTAAAGCTTGAAAATTTATCTTTCATTTGGTATATAAAATATATAATTTATTTGACTTTTTGTGGTGTTTTTTATGATACAATGATTTGCCCTTGTACGGTAAATTGCTTATTTCACTCATTTGTACCTTAGATGTTTGGCTTCCTTACTCCATATTGACGAATATTGCCATTACAATAAATAATTGTTTTTAATGCCGCGTTTCCATGTGATCTTCCAGTATCTTATCCTATCCCATATCACAAAACACTTGCTATACAGAGCGAGATGCATATATGTACATTTTGCTATAAATGTTTGACAAATGGGAAATTTGTAAACAAAGAATAAATTCAATTATTTTTCAAGTGCCAACATGTGTTGTTCAAAATATCGAATAAAATAAGGAACTCCAGTGGAAACAAAGCCGGAACAAAAACAAAAAGAGGAAGATGTTACCAGAAGCCGTCATAAGGCAGCTTGGAATACAGTTCAGTTCAATTCAAACGGAAATATATTTTTAGTTATTTAATTGTTGTTGTTTTCATAAATTGCTTCGATTATAAAAACAATAATCTCAAACTTAACGTCGTTATTAATGATTTTCATTATTTTGTCAAACGTTAACATCGCCACCATTGCTTGAGCCGCCACCTTTCGGAGTGTAGACCGTGGCATTGGAATTTAATTTCGAAGAGCCAAAGTGTTGCCAATGGTGTTGCAACCGAAATGGATACGATGCCAGCGCATTGCTGCTGTTGTTGATTTTATTGTTGCTGATGTTGTAGTGCCGCAGAAAACACCACGTATTCTGTTAGCGCTCATAGTACAATAAACAAGGTAGCTGCAGGGCTATCAATCCTCTCTCTCTCAGAGTCAGAATTGTCAAATTTAATACAAATTATTTGATGTCTCGTTTTGTTGCTCTATTTCATTCAGTATTTTTTGACAGTTCTGACTTTCGGCTCTCAGCCCTGCAGCTACCTTATTTGTTGTACTATGTTAGCGCTGGTAGCATTGTTGACACTTGCATTATGTGGATGACCTCCGTATATGCACGTTTGCTGTTCACCAGCTGCTGCTGCGCCCGCATTTATAACGGTTTACATGGGCGAGGAAGCTCCTGGACCGCCACCAGCTCCTTGCAGCAGTGGCGGTGTATCGTTCATGCGTAGCATTAAACTGGCGTCTGTGCAACTGCATTGTGGCAAACACATCGAGTCAGTTCTTGCATGACAGCAAGAAGTTGAGCAATTTTTGCTTTGATATCGAACACCTTCTGTTCCTTAGAGCGACGACGACCTAGCGGGAAAAGGAAAGTTTAGCTTTTAACGTGGAAAGGAACAGTTACAAACTTACTCTCTACAATTTCAAGCTGTTTTTCTGTGAAATTTTTAATATTAAAATTTTTAGAAATGTCATACAAAATAAAAAATGTCATGCAACTATAAGAACTGTTGTAAAATTTTATAGCATGTGATACACTTTTATGGTAAAAGTTCAAAATTTTGAACTTTTTCTATCTTCTAGTATCTCATGAAATCACAGAGGATATCACATGCCATAAAAATAGAAAATTTATGCTTGTTTCACACTTACATTAGCCAATCCCATAAGATAGGGTTCGCATGCTCATTCTGTCTTACAAAAAAAGTGATTGTGGGAGATCGTAGAAGATTGCATGGAAACGCGGCTTAAGGCAACATTGTAGCTACAATATTTATATGAATTAAAAATTTGTATTTTTTATTCGATCAGTTAATAAAAAAATATACATGTTTTTATCTATCGAAAAAAGGTAAAACTTTCAGCTTTTCAAAAAAATTTATATTTTTAGTATCTTAAAAACGTAAATTTTGTAGAAAAAAACGGTTCTTTTAATTAAAAAATTCAAATCTGATATTTATTCAGTTATAAATTTAAAAACTTTTTTGAAATTATATTTGTATTATATATCGTTGAAGGGCATTCAATTACCTTTCGAATAGCATGACAATCTTTTAGATTCATTGGATATTGGCAAAGATATAGAAAATTTTGTGAACAGATTTTTTAACAAAGAAAACACTTGGAAAATTTAAATTTTATGTAATATAGTGTGGAATTAAATAAAATATGTATATTTTTATATGTCAAACAAAAGGTCTAACTGTAAGCTTTTCAAAAAAATATATTTTTAGTAACTTAATAACGTAAATTTTTTAGAAAATAACGCTTCTTTTCATTAAAAAATTCAACTCTGGAATAAATTCGCTTATAAAACTAAAAATATTGTAGCAATGATATTTATAACAAATATATTTGAAAGGTCATTTAATGACCTTTTAATTATTTAAATTAATAATTTTAATCGTGTACTATTCAATTACTAGTTCTTTCACGTAAAACATGACGGCCTGTTTTAGAAATTCTAAGGGAATTTCACATGAAACTGAAAAGAGTTATGTGCTTAACCGATGTCAAATTTCTCATAAGATGCTGTTTTTGGAGCCAAAGCTGATCCCTCTGGCTCAAAATAAATGATATATATCAGCATCTTCATTCGTTTCGATAACTTATAAATGGATCCTAAAAAAAGTGATGATCAACAGAGTGCACTTCACAACAAGTCGTATTATCATACAGTTTGAGTTATTATCATACAGTTTGAGTTATTAAACATAAAATTATCACGAACGAACCACCTCTTAACACTAAACAATGAGAACGAACAATAAAAACAACAAAAAATTACGAAGTGAAATGAAAAAATTGGTGACTGTGGTGACCGTGGCATGCAGATTAAGTGAGTGGCTTAGCATGCTCGGAGCCCAAGTTCGATCCCCAGTCACAGCGAAAAGCTTTTTCAATAAAAAAAAATTTTTCTGATCGGTCAGCAGAGAGAAAAAAATTTTTCTCTCTGCTGACAATGGCAAACCTCAGAGAGTAAACAATGCCTTCTTGAGAACATGAACTTTAGCCGTTCAGAGTCGGCATAAAACATGTAGGTCCAGTTCTCGGTCAATTGTGTGCAAACATTTATAACACACACAACATAATTGATCATAGGAAGCTCGCTTAAACAGCGTTACCAGTTTTGCACTATAAATAGTGCTTTCGGTATTTTTTGAGCTCTTGCGAGATGCTGCGGGAGAAAGTAAAAATCATCGCTTTATGTGAGAAAAATTCTCATGCGAGAAAATTTTTACCACATGTGCGATTTTTCCCACGCGAGAGAATAAAAATACCGAAATTACCACAAATACCTCACATTACCAAAAAGAGATTTCTACCTACTGTGGTAGAAGTACGCGTGAATGAAATGTGTACAGAAAAGGTTAACTGAGTGAATGCGCTTGTTGATGCATTCTTCATTCTTCTTCATTCTTCTTGTTGGTAGTTTGTTTGTGTTTAAAGTGTTTTCAATATTTAACAACAAAGGAACGTAAATAATTTTAAATAGCAAAGTGAAAAATAAAATAATTATGTCTGGAAGAAAAAGATCATTGTTACATAGTTATTCAAAAACTCCGTAAGATTAAAGTATTTTTACATTTTAGGCGCATTTAAATATTATGAATGTGTTAAAAGAAAAATTATGATGAGCAGTGCGAGGACTGCTATAAGGCTGGAGAAATTTTTCTGAGAAATAATTTTTGAACTCAATAAAGAATTGAATTATTAAAAATTATTGTTTTATTAACTGTTGATAATTAATATGTTGCAATTTAAGTTTACTTTCGTTACAAAATTTCACACTTTGCTATAAACACCGCTTAAAGTGATATTTTAAGCAACTTCGAGGTATTTCATTGACTTGCGGTAATTTTGTGGTAATTTGCACGATTTTGAGGTAATTTGAGGTATTTTATTGACTTGCGGTAATTTTGTGGTAATTTGGACAAATTTGAGGTAATTTGAGGTATTTTTGACGTGTGGTAATTTGAGAGAATTAAATGCGAGAATAAGGTAATTTTGGAGGTATATTCATCTGACAACGCTGCGCTTAAAGTCCTTTCAAGGGCTGAAATGGCCAATTTGTTTTTTTTTTAACGAAAAAATTTGCAATATGTTTTTAACGAAAAAATTTGCCACAGGATTTTCTTTAATATTAACAAAATTTTTAAAAATGGACGAACAGGATGAAGAATATGATATTGCCTTTGTGATGATGGTAATTGAATTATGTCCTTTGTACAAAGGACTGGAGAATGGTACCAAGAACGGAGAATCACGGGTTTAAATTTTAAAAAAGTTTAAATTTATACAGGCGAATGATGATAATCCGAAGGCCTATAGAAGTTTCACCGCATTTTTTGGCGTTAAGCTTTCACATGGGTGTGTCCATATTTTCCCGGTGCCGGTATATACAATATTTCGCCGGCTCGTCCGCACCTTGACTTGAAGTCTTCTTCTTATTTAGTTCTTTGAAATAAAAGTCTCGCAAATCTTTCCATTTCTTTTTACATGTGTGCACTGAAAGATCTGCGTGACATTCGAAAATTGCCAGAGTAGAGTAGTACTCAAAAGTTAAAGTTATCTCAAAGTTTACTTGCGCTACAATTACAGCTCCGAGACAAAGACTTACTACACAGTCTGGGCGTTTCTGTGCACTAAGTACATTTTAACTTTTGATAGCTCATACTACGTACTACAAGCTACACCATTCTGTTCCACGTTTGATACTCACAATATGTTTTTTGGCAACATTTTTTCATTATTTTGAAGTGAAAAATGACAATTGATTTAATTATATTTCTTAATTTGGAAGAGTCAATCATGAATTTATCAGATTTAAGAATTTATACGCAACAAAATTTTCACGAAACAAGTAAATAAATGTTAGCAGCAAAATTTCAAGCAAAGGAACAGTGTACTAAGCACTAAGCACAAAAACATGCTTCAAGCGAAGCCAAAACAAACACGCAACGAGTTTTCAACATGTTGGGATTGCCAGTGATGGCTGAACGCAACCATTGACGGAAACTTTGTTAGGTGGCAGCCTTGTTTTTGTACATTGGAATTTGTTTTATTTTTAATTGTCAGTTTATTGTGACTGGAATTTTTAGATTTTTATTTTTTGTCAACACGTGTGGATAAATATCAATTGGTTTTTGAGCAAAAATATATATTTTACTTAAGTAGAAAATAGTTTAAATAATGAAAATTCGTAAAATTCATATTCGTAAGCATTATCGCTACAGTGTTAACCGAAAAACATTGAACAAAACACGCAGCTCAACTGGAAAAATCAAAGAGTAAACCTTGCACGCAACAGCGTAAAGTAAAATGTAGTATTATTTTTTCTTTTTTTACAGCCCCGCACTAAAGAAACTATGGGAAGACCGCAAACGACCTGGTAAGAACTACTATGAAATGGGCTTGTCATCCGATCCCAATAAAACGGTGGCAATGCCCAGTTTTAAAGAGGATCGCCTCAAAAAGGCAAAAATTGTAAATGGATTCATAGAAGAAGAAATTGATGCACCTGTTGTACGTCCAAGACGTAAGGGCTTCGTGGCGGATCAGTTGGAAGCAGAAGCTAACGAGTTACGTGAGCCTCAGCTAAGGTGAGATCTAAATTTGGTAATTTAATTTATGTGAATTGTTTTAACTTCAAACTCATTGTAGACTTCCCAAAGGTGTTGTTAAACAGCTTGAGTATTTTCTAGACAAACACAAACTGAACTATAAGGCAATGGTGGCCGATAGACGCAATCATGATCAATGGACGTGGAAACAGTTCAGAATGAAAATTCGAAAATTTATGTCCATTCCAGAGCAGTTTGATAAATATTTGGAAAAGAAAAATATGAAAGTAGGGGAATCTCTGCCGTGGCCGGAATATGAATCAGATAGTGAATGGAAATAAAATAAGTATATATTTTATTTTTTTGGTTTTTTTTTATGAAAATGTAGAAAACAAATGGCGACTTTTCATTTTGTAATAACAGTGCATTTGTTTTTTTTTAATTAAATCAATGTTTAAAATCATGTTTTTATAGTACTTTTAGCTCCTTCAATTTTAATCCTTGCCAATGCCATGCCAACATTTGTTTTGATTTTGACATGTTTTTTATGTGTATAAACCAGACTTTGAACAACAAGTCTCCTCTTTTTTTAAAAATAGACTGACACATTGCCCTACTTTTACTGCAAATTACGTAATATAACCTCAAAATATAAAGAAGTAACCGATAAAAAAAAACTGGTTTCAGTATGAAAATTTGGTTTTCGACAATTTAAAAAAATACAGAAAATTGGCAATTGTGAAAGACATATTTATTTGGAGCGATACATCAATGCCTGCCCTTTACTTTTTAATAAGTATTTCATGCAAAAGTGGCCCGAGGCTATGCCTAAGTTGGTCCATTCGTAAGCTCCAATTTTAGCATACTTTTCCTAGCATTTCGGCCGATTTCTCACCGATGGCAGCTGTTATGTTGTCTTCTAGGACTGGCCCCTGTACACGAGGTACTTCACTTAGCCAACAAAAAATAGTCTGGCGGGGTCAAATCACATGGGGTATGTTCGAGGCACTCAATAAATGCGGCAACACTGCGGCCTTTCTACACTCTTGCAACACTGTTGCAGATGCTCAGCTGATACGTTGCTGATATTTTGCGCCTATTTTGCACAATTTCCATAAATTAAAACAAGAATGGATTTTTGTGCAAGTTTAATTTTGGATAGCATAGAAAATGATAAAAGTATGTTATTGAAATTAGAAGTAGCAAGAATTAAGAGACTTAAGAAGTGAAAGTGGATGATTGCAGAGATTATGAAGAAAAGAAAAGTGACGAAGACGATGAATTTTTTTAAAGCCATTCAATTTTATCCTGGGGCTTTACTCTGTATCGCGATTCGAAAGGCAATGCGATTCGAAAATTAAATGCGATTCGAAAGTTAAATCTCAAAATGTAACTATTTCGCATTAGTGACAGTGACTTAACTTATCGTTTCAACAAATATTCAGTTAAAGATAGCATAACTGGCTTTTAAATGTTAAAAATGCGAAAATCAGGGGCCTTACTCTGTAACGGGGTTCGAAAGTTAAATTGTTCGAATTCGGAAATTTGATACTCTGCAATTCGACTTTCGCATTAAATATTTTGATATTTCTTCTGTTTATTCACACTGATTTTCGCATTTTTAACGTTTAAAAGTCAGTTATGCTATTTTAACTGAATATTTAATGAAACGATAAGTTAAGTCACTGTCAGTAATGCGAAAGAGTTACATATTGAGATTTTACTTTCGAATCGCATTTAATTTTCGAATTGCATTGCCTTTCGAATCGCGGTACAGAGTAAGGCCCCAGTGTGAAGAAATGTCAAAATATTTAATGCGAAAGTCGAATTGCAGAGTGTCAAATTTCCGAATTCGAACAATTTAGCTTTCGAATCGCGTTGCAGAGTAAGGCCCCAGGTGATATATTTTCACGCATTTCCGATTGAATTATATTAGTTAATTTATATAGGTGCCGAATAATACTAACAAAATAAAATAAATAAACATTTGTTTTACTTTTCTTCATCCATTATTATTCTGCAGACAAACATTTTGTGTTGCCGCTTTTCCGCATTTCCTGCGCATCAAATGTCAAATTTCTGTTTGCTAGAACGTAATGCTTTTGCTAATGTTGCCAAAAATTAGCATAGAACGTGATGCTTTGACAAATCATGCAACACAGCCGCAGTGTTTGCAGCTCGAACATACCCATGATCTTGCGGCCATTGGACTGCTCCAAAATGTGAGATAAATTCCTCACAAAATTCAACTCTCAATTGGTATTGCGTGCCGTGTGGCATGTGCCAACGTCTTATTGAAACCACATGCCAACCAAGTTCAAGTCTTCCATTTTGTGGGATAACAAAAATCGGTAATCATCACTTGGTACCTTGCTGCATCAAATATTACGTTATGATTTTCATTATTTTTGAAAAATAACGGTCTAATGATGCCACCGGCCAACAAACCGCTTCAAACAGTGTTTTTTTGAAGAGGGTGCATTGGCAGCTCTTCAATTACCACTAGCTGCTCTTCAGATCAAATTCGGCATTTGTGTTTGATGACGTACCCATTGAGCCAAAACTGAGCTTCGTCACTGGAGACAATTTTTCGATAGAAAACAAATTTATAGAAACGACTAGGGTGTTCATGTTCTCGATGTTAAAAGCCAAAAAAAATTGATATTTTAACTTTGATATTGCGATATCTCAAACATCGTTCCATCGATGTCACGAACATATAACCGATGTTATTATATATAAATTGTTATTGACACTTTCACAAAGTATTACATTAAGTTTAAAAAATTTTTCAAAAATCTGTTTAGTTTGAAAGAAGGCGGGCAACATTGATGTTTGATAAATATCAAGAATCGATGTTAAGTTTTCGATATAAACGTCGGTGAAGCAGAAATTACACATGAATTTAAAAAATCACTCCAAATTGATTTATCACACGAATCTGGCAGCTATGGCAATCAATGCACAAATTGTGAATTGATCATAATTTCAAGTCACGTTTAACGTAACAGAGTACACATGTTCTTATAACGTAATCATATGTCAGTGAAATAAAAATTAAACAATTTTTTATTCTTCTCGGTGATATCTGACTGTTAAATTAAAAATCTTCAACTTAAATTGGTTTTTGAAAATGGTAACACAAGCTCAAATCAAAGCTATTGGATGTGTGCTCAACAATAAGGAGCGACCTTTGAAAGAACGCTTCCGTGCATTGTTTACACTCAAGAATATTGGCGGTGAGGGTGCCATCGAGCAAATAGCTATGTGCTTCAATGATGATTCAGCTCTGTTAAAGCATGAGCTGGCTTATTGCCTAGGACAGATGCAGGATAGCAAAGCCATTGGTGTTTTAACCAAAGTACTGGAAGACGTAACGCAAGAACCGATGGTACGTCATGAGGCTGGTAAGTCTTTTTTAATCTGTTTATATAAATATGATAATTAAGTTATTTCTGCTACAGCGGAAGCAATGGGAGCTATTGGAGAGCCAGAAGTTATACCATTGTTGGAAAAATATAAAAATGACCCTGTTACTGAAGTAGCTGAGACTTGCAAAATTGCCCTGGGGCGTGTGCAATGGTTAAAAGATAATGAATCTGTAGATGATAACAATCCATATCATTCCGTAGATCCATCTCCACCGGCTGCTAGTAAAAGTATAGCCGATCTCAAACAAATCTATTTGGACGAAAATAAGGACCTATTCGAACGCTATCGTGCCATGTTCAGTCTGCGCAATTTTAAAAATCAAGAAAGTACATTAGTTTTAACCGAAGGTTTAAAAGATAGATCCGCACTATTTCGACATGAGGTGGCATTCGTATTGGGTCAGCTCCAGGAACCTTGTAGCATACCACATCTCAAGGCAAATCTAGAGGATGTAAATGAAAACGAAATGGTGCGACATGAATGTGCAGAAGCACTGGGATCAATTGCCACGGAGGAATGCATTACAATACTTAAGAATTATATGGCAGACGACAAGCGTGTGGTTAAAGAAAGCTGCGAAATTGCTTTAGATATGTGCGAGTACGAGAACAGCCCAGAGTTTCAGTACGCCGATGGACTTGCGAAGCTACAAGAATAAACACTCAAGAGATTATGCTTTTATTTTTACAATTTTTTTTTTTATATTATTGATATTAATTTTTATTAATGTATAAACATTAAATATATAGGACAAAGTATTATATTTTGTACTGCTCCCACTTTTCAGACACCTCGTTTTTGGGTAGAACCCAACCCAGCGGAATACAACTGCTATATTTTTTATTACGCACCACATAAGAATCCCAAGTGTGCCTTGAAAATTATAGAAAAGTTATTACTATGGAAATAAAATTATGTAATTATGAGCTCACCGTATTCGAAGAAACTCCCTCGTTCGCTCACGTTCAGTTTTTTTGCCGCCAGAAGAATAGAAGGTATGTTCGCTGGCTCCAAAAATCACCTCATTCCATTGGTCTTCAATACGACGTGCCTCGGTACGCTTTGGCGTGTTTTCTAATAGAACAGTATTCCAGATTGCACGCAGACTAACGAGTTTTTCGTGGAATTGTTGTGTTAGCTGTTTATCCTGTGAACGTGCATAGTAAAGCATTTCCAAAAGTTCGAATGTTCGCAAGTAGCGTTGGGCCTGTTGATAGTTTTTCAATTGATGAAACTCATTATCCGGTGGCTGCGGTGGAGGAATGACAGCGGGTGCTGTTATATTTGCTGGTATTTTTTTAGTAGAGCTCAAACTATCGTCGTTTGATGTTTGTTTTATATTTATTGTTGTTGCTCTTGAGATTTTCTGTTGGATCTTTTTACGACGACGGCGTTTAGCTTGACATTTCTTAATTTTTTCTACCAAACGTCGATTTGTTTGTTTTTCAGCATGACTTAACAAATCATTGGTGTTGGTTATTAAATTTTGCCGAAGTTCATCTGTTTGAGCACTATACTTAAGTTTTTCTAATTGGGAGATATTTGCAATAATATTTTGCAGTTGTGCCTTTAGCTGAGTCAGCTTCATGATGCCACGTTGATTACTAAACTAGCGCGGATTTGATTACTGTTTAGTTAATATTTCTGAGTTAATAGAGATTTATTTGTTTAAATAGTTATAAGTTAGTTTTTTTTTTGTTAAAATTAAAGCAATGAAAATTTTAAATCTAGTTAATGTTTTTCTCCTTATCAAGCACTTCTTTAGCATCAGCCAATACCAGCGCAGCTGCTTCGTATTCTTTAGTTTCTTTCAAATCTACTTCTTCCTGCAAAAATTTATCTAGCGCTTCGTATTCCTTTGCTAATCTGTTGAACAAAAAGGAGTAAATCAATAAGTGGGCTATATAAACCAAATACACACTGTGTCGCATATTTAACTAAATCTCTTGGAGATGTGTCACGGGCCCGGTCTTAACGCCGTCTTGACTTACCTGCGCAGAGTATCTGGTATCATCATCAAACATTCTTGTATCACTTCCTGCTGCTTATTTAAAACATGCTCGTCTGCGCCCTCGCTTCTAAATTTTTCCAATCGTTTTTCCTCTGTTAGTACCTCTTTGCCACCTACAATTCTCTCCTTAGCCAAACGTTTAACGACACCAGTTTTTATTGTTAATTGCCTGAGACGCGCATCTGCCATTTCTGCTTTTTAAAAATTGGCAATGTATGTAGGTACGAAAAAATGATCAATTTACTTAGTATTCGATCTTATAACTTTATGATATTGAGCTTAAAGTGATTTTTAATAATGCAAAATCAAGACGTTTTCAAGCCCGTTTTGTCGTTTTAAATGGAGTTATTCAAGTGACTCACCTTTTCATGCCGGCCTCCTCTGTTTAAATTTTTGTCAATATTTTTTTTGGTTATTTTTTGCTATTGTGAATTGGTCACGTCATAGCTAATTTAAGCCAGGGCTGCTGCATAATTAAATCAGCTGTATAAAAAATGTAAACGAGGCAAATTATTACCGGGTGTTCACAGTACCCGAACGAACAAAGATTCCTACGTTTGCTAGAAAACCAAGGTTCGAAATATTGGTTCGCTATAAAATCCTTGCAAACACCATTCAGGCTCTATGAATACTTTGATCGGCCAACGAATCAGGCGAATCCAATTTTCTTTTTGGCAAAGTACAGAAAAGGAATTGTTTGATAAAAAGTGCAAAAAGAACCATACTTACTTCGCTTCCAATACAATTTAATTTTAGTTCATAATTATTTTAACTTTTACTTACATCTATTTTTCAATGCATGTAAAGTAATTTTAAATTTCAATACTAATAAACATTCAAAAGTTTGCAATGAACGAAGATTTTATCGCGACGATTTCTTCGCGATGAATTCTTCGTTTGTTCGGTCACTGTGAACGCACAGTAAAATGCATAATTTTGTAGGTGGGCGTAAAGTAAAAGTAGGCGTACTACAAACTACAAATTACTACAAACATTTATAAAACGAATTAGCCAAATCGGTGCAGCCGTTTTCCGATTTTAGATAAATCGAAAAAGTGGGCGTAAAAGTGGGTATGGTCAATTTTTAATTCCGTAAAAACCTAGGTAGGACTACGACGAACATTTAAAGAAAA
Source organism: Tetanocera ferruginea (assembly GCA_958299015.1). NCBI lineage: Eukaryota > Metazoa > Arthropoda > Insecta > Diptera > Sciomyzidae > Tetanocera > Tetanocera ferruginea. The sequence goes on from OY282642.1 coordinate 16,026,176, forward strand.
AAATTATCCAAAGCGGACCAGCCGTTCGCAACTGATGCAATTACCAACGAACGACATTTGATTTTTATTTTTATAGAATATACATGTTTTGTATAAAAGTACTTAGGCATAAGTTTGTTTTAATATTATTATTTTATGGACATGTTTATTGTATAAACCTTAAAATGGAATCAATTAAATTGTTATTAAAACTAACCAAAATTGGTTGACATTTTTAAAAATGTTAAACTTCTTGGTTGTTTTAAAAAAATTAATGAATAAACTGTCGTTTTTCGCAATTTGATACCTGGATACTTTTTTTTTAAGTGGATACATTTGGATACTTTTCTGACTTTATTATGGATGCTTTTTTCAAAACCGTCGCGGCAACACTGATTAGAGCATTCTTTTGAAAAAAATAATCTGCCTTCACAAAATGCATAATATTGAAGGTTACCACGAATGAACGAAGTAATCTTTGAGAAAAAATTGTTGCGATAAAGTCATCGTTCGCTCCAACAGTTCACAGTGCACGAATTCAAGTTGCGAATATTGGAAATTCGCTTCCTTGTTCGTTCGGGCACTGTGAACGGGCGAATTTTATCGTTATGAATCAGCTTTGATTAATTTATTTGTTTATAGAATACTATGTTTAATTTTTGCTGTTTTTCGAGTTTAATCGTATCAAAATTAATGCATATAAGTATTGAAACTATAATTTATGGCGTTTTCGTTTATATCAAAAAATGTTGCCTTTTCACTGCCCTTGTCTTTTGAGTAAATTCTGTGTTCATTTCTTAAAATGTCGCACTCACACAGGGCAAAAAAGGAGCATTTCCTGCGAAGCTTTCTCAGAGGAGAAAGTTGCCCTGCATATCAGCTGTTCTTTAAACGGCAATATTATAAAATGGGAAATTTTTTGGGAAAAACGAAAACGCCATTATTTAATTTAAATTATCGAAAAAACAGTAGTATGCCGAAAACAGAAAAGAGTTGTTGCCACCTTTCAAATATTTTATAATATTTATTACAAACTAAAAACTTCTTACTCAACTCAACAACAAATTGCATGTTGTCAGTTGTCGAATAATAAAATAATTTATCTTAAATTTCTTTGTTTTCATCTTAATTATGAAAACATTTATTTATTTGTTTAAGTTTTTAGTTTTCAGCTCATTTGTTAAACCAAATTGGCCACTTTCGCAATATGACTCACAGTCATAAAAATATTTTAGTTACCTAACCGGGAGTTTACAGTGCCCGAACAAAAGAAAGAATCTTTTAGCTTTGCTAAAAAATCAAGGTTCGAAACATTGGTTCGCTACAAAATATTCTAAACTTGAATTTCAGCCACTGCGAACACTAAACAGCACGAACTGTTTAGTTTATTTCTAAATTGCAATACTGCGTTAGGTCGGTCGTGCGTTGACAGCTCGAGTAGGGATCAACGTGTTCTTATGGTTAGCTGAATATGTGGGTAATGTTCAGTTTCTATGGTAAAGACATGTTTGCATGGGATTTGTTATATTGTCAGTATAGTTATGTTGAAAATGATTTCATTTTTTAATTTGCTTTATGAAAATGATGAAATGAAAGTTTTGATGAGTTGAGCATTTTATAATTTAATATTAATATTTGTGCCAACATTATTATTACATACTTTGCGATTTGTGTTAATGGGATTTTGTGGGATTTTTTTGATTTGACTGCGTATAGTGGCATCATCTAAGTGATAGACGCACGACATGTCTACGCTACATTATGATTTCAAAATTATAAGGTCGAGCGTTCTGACAGTTCATCTCGTAAAGTCGAGTAAAGTACGAGCAAAGTACGATCAACGCGCGACCGACCTAATAGCCTAGACACATTGACTGCGGCTGCAGCATTGCGTCAAACGTCAAATTTTTTTTCATGCTTTTCTTATGGAAGTGAATGTGGTGAAAATGTTGCAACGACAATGCGTCATTGCAGCAATGTTGCTGTCGTCGATTTAGAACTTTTTCTATTTTGACGTGCGACAAGAGTAAGAATATCGGCATTTGTTAATGTTTTCGTTTAATTTCGTGCTTCTTTTGTGTTTTTTATTGTTCATTCTCATTGTGTTTGTGTTAAATGTTTTTTTTAATGAAAATTCGATGTTTAATAATAAAAATATATGAAAATACGGCGTATCAAGTCAAAGACAACATGCCTACATTTTAATTTTCACCTCGTGTTGTTATGTTGCAGCCGCAGTCAATGTGTCTAGGCTATAACGCGTCTTTACGATTCAGCCATTACTCGGCTACAGTTCGTACGCCACACGAAGTTTTTATTGTGTACGTGTGGAAATATTGACGTCAGTAGCAAATGCTAGTTCAATCACATGTGAATAGAAATTTCATTTTTGCCCGACACTGCTCTTAAGTTTGAAAAATTAACGCCCATGTAACAAATGTGTAACGCCGAGTTAATTAAAAAAGTTTCCCAATTTTTTTATAAATAAAAGATTAAGTTTTTTGTTGATATTTGATGTTCCTGCTATTTTCATTAAAATTTTAAAATCCTAGATAATTAAATTAATCGTTTTATTTAAAAATATTTTTGAAAAAGTTTTGCTGATGATAAAGAAATATTTTTTTATATATACTAAGTTACTTCTTTATTATTACATGTAATATTATATTTACCAGTATCGCCTGGGGTCGAAATTCGAACAATTTTTTTTTTGCCTTTTTATTATTATAAAAAATAGTTGGTGCACTACTTCTCCGCACTCTGATTCATCTAAAAACAATTATCAAAATCGGTTTAGAACCACGGGAGACAATGGTTCTTAGCTGTTTTTTCTACGCCTATTTATATATATTATACTAGCGGGTCTACAGAATAACATAGAAATCAACTGCAGATCACTCTTCTGATATTTTGTAATTAAAATAATAAAGCATTTTCTATAAATCTAAACAATCCAGAGAAATAATCAAATACACAATAAATTTTCACAAAATCGGTCCAGCTGCTTAAGATGAGTTCAGTCACAGCTGAACTACACATGTACAGAAGAATTATATGAATTATATAAAAAAGAAGATGAATATATATATTTTAATATAAAAAAGATGAAAGGAGCAAATCTTAAATTTCTTTATTATGCCCTTAAAATGTTTCAAGCTATTAAGATATCGCCTGCCTTGATAGAGATTCTTTCAACTCTGTTGGAGACACATTAAAATTGGCAAAAAAAGATTGCATTTGTGTGCGTAAAACACAGTTTCATCCGCCACCTGTCCCTTTGCATCATTCCTTGCGTTGCATCATGCTAATCGAATGTGCTGATTTTCCCTTTTCGGCTAATACCAAAGGAAAATTCGTCAAACACTAGTGCGCTCACTTGCTTGCGACTGCATTTGGCAATAAGTGCAAATGTGAGGGCTTTCACTGCAACGGGGACAATAACTGTCGGTGTCTTGGTGCGCTTTTCCAGCGCATGTGCATCTTGGCTATTGCGAAAATCGGCCTTTCCGTCTTTTGTGCTCGAGGTAAGTGGAAGGAATTTTTAAAACGTTTGTGAAAATCTATTAAATTTCAACAAATTATTAAACATCATTAATTGTGCTACAGTCTAAAATTAAACTTATTTTTTACAAACGCTAAAAGTAATTTTATTTCCTTGTTTGTGTTAATAGAGTGAGTTTTATTTGAATTTTAAAAACAGAAGGCAAACCAAAAACGTGTATAAAATTTTTGGCTAAAGTATCAACGTTAGCCGGCCGGTTTAAGAAATTACAATAAATTGCAATAAAAAGAATTAAGAAAAATGATAATAAACTCATAAAGTACATTTTGCTATCATATAGCAGTGAACAAATCAAATTAAAATGGATATAAATTAATATGACTTTTTAATTTCTATAAAAAAACTGTTATATATGAGCTGTAATGTGAATTTAAGAGCATGCAAGGACTAACATTTTATTATCCATGTCCTAAGTTGCCGAATAAAAAATAATTATTTTATTTGCATCCAGCAAAATTTTGACGCATACAAGAGTTGGGCATATAAAGCACACAATAATTAAATAGAATTTATTATATAACGCCAAAAGTTTTTGAATAGTACAATGCAGCTAAATATTAAAAGAAATGGTTATATCTTATATGATACTTTGTGAACAAGCATATTTTGTTAACATGAAAGCTATGTCTCACTATAGGAGTGTACAATTTGCAAAAATTAGCATATTGCAAAATTTCACAAGGTATGTTGTACTCAAAGAAGTACTAAAAAACAGCGATCATGAGAGAGTACAATACATTCTCTACACTACAGTACATTCTCTACCATAAAAGTAATAATTATATAGTCACCAGCTGAGTAGATTTATCTACTACAGTCAGTTTGTCAGTCAACGCGATTACAGCCGAAATGTCAAAGATATATGACTTTATGACCATAAGAATATTATAATAATCTGACGGCTATTGCTTTCAAACAGTCGTCAAAAAAAGTAGGAATGAAGCTCTGTACCACTTTTTGGAAAATATACATTTTGCTAGGGTGCTATTAGACAGTTCTTAACGTCTTTAAATACCGTAAATGCACTAAAAATACCTATACACTAAAAATAAGTGAAATCGACTCATGGTGGTTTTTTTATATATTATTTATGAATAGTTTTTCTTAGTCAACCGTGACTCACGCTCAATCATCCCCTGTTATCAAAAAGTAAGGTCTTCAAATGCGAAATTTATACTAAATTGTAAATATGACAACATTTCTTTGATGAAACACTTTTACCCGTATAATTAAAATAAGAAGAATCAACTTTACTACAGTTCAAAAGAAGACATTCTCACAAGTAGCTAGTTGATATGAATAAAGTGCTCAAACATGCTACATTTTAACCGGTTACTTTAAAAAAGGTAAATTTTTTAAAATGTCTTTAAAACCTAAGAGTGATCAAAATATTTTTTGCCAACAAAAATACACTTACGTTTTTGATGACAGATGCGTCATCATTGTCAAAACTCATTTTCAAAAATGTTTCCTCCATCTTAAACATTTTAGCCAAAATTAATTAGCTGCTAATATTCAGCTGAACAATTGTCAAATTTTTGTATTAGTTGCTACTTTCGAAAATAGCACCCATTTTATTTCGAATATAATTTTTATTCATACCGAATCAAAGCTTTTTGTTGCACTTTTCTTTTTGGTAGTTACTACAAATAACTGAAAATACTACTTTTTATTCATATTGAATTTTATTGTAGGGAAAAATAAAATGTATATTTTATATGAACAATTTGGAGAAGATTTTTATTTTGCTGACGATAACTCGCTAAAAATTTATTTAAAACTCAATATTTTATATTTCAAATTAAACTTTTTCCATTTCAAATTCAACTTGCTACACATCAAATTCTAAAAAGTTGAATTAACATTTTTAACAATTCGAATTAAACTTTTACCATTTAAAATTAAACTAAAAAAGGTTGAATTTGAAATAGAAAAAGTTGTGTTTGATTTATAAAAAGTTTTTTTGTGACTTGTAAAAAGTTGAATTTGAATTGGAAACAGTATAATTTGAAATGAAAAAAGTTTGAATTTAAAGTTAAATAGCTGTAAAAAGAATACAAATCGAAAGTGGGTGACAAACTCACTATCAAGCGTACCAAGTGAAATGTTATGAATGAATAGTAATTAATAATAGTAATTAATAATGTATACAATAAATAATAACTTGGTTCATATAAGAGAGATTTTGATTTAAAACGGCAAAGTCAACTTTTCTTCATTTTATTAAAAACACGAAAAACTGTTATACACGAACGAGTGCACTCAATTTTTTTCTAAACATAAAATTATTTTGATATTGAATGTAATACCACTCTAAAAAAATTAAATTTATACAAATATGTTTCAAAGTTTTTCTATTTCTGTAGGCAAACATACTAAAGGGTGATGCAATAAGGGCTTCTTACTTTGTTTTCTAAATAAAATACACAAATTTCAATGTATTGATGCATATCTTTATTTGGAATGATAGTTCGGTTCCTACAACCAATGTTTAAAAATTATTTCCTTCAAATATTACCCAAGACTAGCACTTAAATGGTCCATTCTATGGGTCCAATTTGCCATCTCCATTTATTTATTATACCCTAAACCTGAAGGTGAGGATATATTAACTTTGTGCAAACGTTTGTAACACATAGAACGAAGCGAGTGCGGTATAGAAAAGTATATATATTCTTGATCAGCGTCACCTCGTGAGTCGAGCTATTCATGTCCGTCCGTCCGTTCGTTTGTCTGTGTGTTGTCCGTAAACACAGGATAAGAAGAAGAAGTTGAGATATTTGGATGAAACTTGGTACTCATGATCACATGGACCCAAGGATTTGCACTATTGAATATTTTTGGAATCCGCCCACGAATTGGAATTGAAAACTGCATAACTCAGCTCATAATTAGTCTACAACAACTTGGTATTTACAACAATTTGGTATGTATGTATTTTATATCTAAATAAAGATGCTTGCAAAAAATGGAGAGCATCCGCCTATGGACACGCCTACCTATCATACAACGCAAAAATTGAAAACTGGATATATAAGCTAATAATTAACCTACAACAATAAAATTTGGTGGGTATGTGTTTTATATCAACACAAAGAGTCTTCGAAAAATGGGTGTCATCCGCTCACGGACACGCCCACCTCCCATACAACCCAAAAATTGAAAACGGAATAAATAAGCCTCTGTTTAACCTTCAGAGATAAAATTTGGCAGATATGTTTTTTATGACAAACCAAATATGGTTTTTAAAAATGGACGTCATTCGCTCACGCACACGCCTACCTCCCATACAACCCAAAAAGTTTAAAACTCAATAATTAAGGTTATGTTTGTCATAGAGAGATCAAATTTGGTATGTACGTATTTTATTCCAAAACTAAGGTGTGTTCAAAAATTGGGAGTTATCCGTCCATGAACACGCCCACCTCCCATAGCGAAAGCACAATAAAAGCATTAACTGTGAGCTACAGCAATACAATTTGGTATGTGTAAATTTTTCATCAACATTTAAATGCATATAAAATATAGGCTTCGTCCGCCCACGGACACAACCATTTTCAATAATATTATTTTTTTTTTGGAAAAGTAGGTTAAGGGTATTTCATAGTCGGCCTAGACCAACTTTAGACTTTCTTTACTTGTTTTTTTTCTGGTTTTGAACAGTTTTGAATCTAGACTCCTCATATAACGAAAACGAATGAATAGGCCATTTCAGCCTTTGAAAGGACTTTGACCGAGCTATTTATGATCAATTGTGTTATGTGTGTTGTTAAGTTTTTGTACACAGTTGACCGAGAGTTGGACCTTCACGTTTAATGCTGACTCCATATGGCTTAACATGTCATTGCTTATTCGCTGAGGCTTGGCATTGTCTGCCGAGAGGTGAGAACCGAACAGAAAAATGTATTTTTATTGAAAAAAACTTTTCCTCGAGGTAAGGATTGAACTCGGGATTCGTTGGTTCTCACGCTACACACTTAACATGCACGACCACCGTCGCCATCAAGACCTAGTATAGCTTAAAGAAAACCTTTTCTGATTAAACATAAGTTCTTCGGCTTAAAACATTTTTTTTTTCACAAAAGCCAACTTGGTAATTCTACTATGTTTTGTCTTTTTTTTGTTTTTGGGTGTAAGAAAACAGCAAAATTATTTTTAAACTTATTTTACTAAAATTAAAAAATGGTGGTTGTTTTAAATTTATTTTAAAAATGGCCAGCACAGACCCTTGCCTTGATTCTGAGACGAACTAAAAGCTATTTATGTTCGATATAATATAAATCAAATTTAAGAGTTATTAAGAGCAAAATAATATAACTCAAAATTAAATGTTATTTTGTGAGTTAACAAAAAAAAAAAGGCCAGAAAAAACCTGATATAACTGAGCGCTCACAATTTCCAAAGTAAGCGTTACCTAACTTTTTTGGATTCTACGCAGAATAGTAACGTTTTTTTTAAAATTTAACATTATTTAATAGACGTTATTGATAACGTATGCTAATATGAAAAACGAACACGCTCAGCCAGACTTAACTAAAAAGTGTGTTTTTAAACTATTACTTAGCCATCGTTGAAACGTGTTACTCCACTTTAAAAATACGTAACGTAACATTTAGTTCATTTGAACTACATGCCACAAATTATATTTTTTTTTTTTTTTCAAATAAAAAGTAAAGTTAGTGCACGCTAAGAGTGTCTTCAACATTTAGCACATTTAGCTGTTTCTAGGGAAAACTCCGTTAAAAATAAATCACATATTAAATGAAACGTAGGCACTCACATATATACCGAGTTAACACACAAAAAGCTATATATACTTTGTTAATATGTATATTGGAATAAACGAAATACGCTGCGTTAAGTTGGTGCAGCCAGACCATATGTTGTTGCAGTTCGCAAAACGAAAAATACTTTGCTTTTTTTTTACCCTGTTTTCCGGTATGACAAAATTACGTTGGTATGCGCAATGTTGCAATCTGAAAAGCTGGTGAAGGGATTGGTTTGGTGCACCAACATGAGAATTGATTTTCATACGTAAGAGACGAGCATATAGAACGAACGAGTTTCCAATGCGAACGAAACAGCAAAACCGTCCAACATTTGGAGGATGTCAACGGAGTGCAGGCAGGCAACAGCAGCAGCTCCATCGTCAGAGATAGATATTGATTTTAAGGGTAGAGAAATTTTCGTTATTATGCAGCGCTAGTGAACAGTAGTTGTCCAGACGGTATTTTCAAAGTTTTTAAATAAATAATTCTAAAAAATAAAAATAGTCAAAAAACAAAATAAAACACTAAAAATATAATTAAATTTAACTTGTGCACTCAGTGATTTGTTTAAATTTGGCCAAAACACAATTATTGGCTATTTGTAAAAATAAACTTATTACTAATAATATTAACTCTTTTGTTAATTAGTTAATGGCTAATGTTTAAGTTTGTCTAACGAGTTTTTAACTATTTCCAAGTTCTACGCCGTTTAATTAAATTTTACTGCGTCTCTTTTATTGTTGCATTAAATCGATAACTTTCTTTATACTTTTCTTCTATTTTAGTTCTTATAAATAAAAATTCGACTGCATCTGAAGCCAACACAAGTTAAAAACACTAACATTGCTTTTTAGTTTGTCTTAATCTGAAAATAAAGATATTTATTGTGTGCAGAGCAACGAATTGGTAGAATCATGGGTAAGGAAAAGATCCATATCAACATTGTCGTAATCGGTCATGTCGATTCCGGTAAATCTACCACTACCGGTCATTTAATCTACAAGTGCGGTGGCATTGACAAGCGTACGATAGAAAAGTTCGAGAAGGAGGCTCAGGAAATGGGCAAAGGTTCATTTAAATATGCATGGGTGCTGGACAAACTGAAGGCCGAACGTGAACGTGGTATAACAATCGATATTGCTTTGTGGAAATTTGAAACGCAAAAGTATTATGTGACCATTATCGATGCTCCTGGGCACAGAGATTTCATTAAGAACATGATTACCGGTACTTCGCAAGCCGATTGCGCTGTTCTGATTGTTGCTGCCGGTACCGGTGAATTCGAGGCTGGCATTTCTAAAAATGGCCAAACGCGTGAACATGCTCTGCTTGCCTTTACGCTGGGTGTTAAACAGCTTATTGTGGGTGTGAATAAGATGGACTCCACTGAGCCACCCTATAGTGAATCACGTTATGAGGAAATAAAAAAAGAAGTTTCTTCATATATTAAAAAAATTGGCTATAATCCTGCATCGGTTGCATTTGTACCTATTTCTGGTTGGCATGGTGATAATATGTTGGAACCATCCGAAAAGATGCCTTGGTTCAAGGGATGGACAGTGGAACGTAAGGAGGGTAAAGTGGAAGGCAAGTGCTTAATCGATGCACTGGATGCCATTATGCCACCGCAGCGACCCACTGACAAGCCCCTGCGTTTGCCACTTCAAGATGTATACAAGATTGGTGGCATTGGAACGGTACCAGTTGGGCGTGTAGAGACTGGCATTTTAAAACCGGGTAAGTTTTGAGGGTGGGTTTGATGGGTTGGTTTGTTGTTTGTTTTTGTTTTTGTCACCCGCATTGATCATTATCGTGCTTTCGACGTCTGGTTGAAAAAACAAAAAAAAAGAAATTTTGTGTGTATGCATTGAAAAGTATAAAATACCTTTCGATTATTAACGAAAACTTATCTCGATAAAAACTATTTGAGGAGTTTTGAAGAGTTTTGAGGAGTTTTTTTGAAAATTGAATTTTTATTTTTTTAAAGATTGCAATTAAAAATTACTGGCCAAAAAACCTCTTAAAACATTAGTTAATTTGAAGTTTTTGTTAATTAAAAAAATGAAATAAAGAACGAGTATTTCGTCACCTAAAATGTAAAAAGACAACAACAACAAAATTTAAAATTTAATTTTTTATAATTATTTAATTAATTTGACTTAACTAAAGCGTCTAGCTTAATTTCAAACTAATACTTCCAAAAATAGCTATTTTTTAATGAATTTCAAGAGAAATATTGATTCTTAAACCTTAAATATGAGCCTTTCAATGACGTTTTCGTTTTCTCTTTTGAAAATATAACAAGTGTTGTTACGTCTTTTTACATTTTAGGCGACGATTTTTACTAAATAGTAAGAAAGTAGTAGATAATGGGTTTGTTCGGCGGAGCGCAAAAGACTGTAATATTGCAACAGTACAAGACCAAAGCGTTTTAAGTAGGATTTTATTGCAACACTGCAAGCGTCAAGCAGTGAGTTGCAGTACAGAAAAGCAGTGTTACTGCATGGCAATATTGCGCTACGCTGAACAAACCCAATACTTTAAATATTGAGTTTAATGAGTAAAAAATGATGTTGGGAGGAAAAGACACAAAACTTTTAAATAATAATTACTTAACTATTTATTATAACTACTAGCATAGAAGCCCGTCATACGACGGGTCGTATTTAAAATAGTTAAATAGTAGCCGATACGACATTTTCCATTCACCTCAAATGTTATTTTATTTCAGTCGTTCTCAATGTCATGCATACTTTTAGGCTTATAATTTTTTTCATATAAAAAGCACTGTAATAGCGAAACAGGATCTGGTTCAGGCTAACATGTTCAGACTATACATAGCAATAACTATAACAGTTTGAGCGATATAGAGCACGGAGCAGGACGCTTGTCTTTTATATATTAAGATATATTTCAAAATTAATATTGGAACAATTTTGTTTATACAAACTGAATTGAAAAAATGTTAAAATTATTTTTGAGGTTGAAAAATTCGGCAACTTTAAAAAATTTGCAAAAAAAAAAACAAAAAATATTTTATTCTTTATTAAAAATTCTGAAAAAAATACTTGATAAACTACTCGCTCCTATAAAAATAGAAAAAGCTTGGATTTCAAAACCTACAGCGGCTCAAATACATGTAACTGAAACAAAAATTATATTTCTTTTCATGCAGGCATGGTAGTTAATTTTGCTCCAGTTAATCTGGTGACTGAGGTTAAATCCGTTGAGATGCATCATGAGGCTTTATCGGAAGCTTTGCCCGGCGATAATGTTGGCTTCAACGTAAAGAACGTCTCAGTTAAAGAGTTGCGTCGAGGCTATGTTGCGGGCGACTCCAAAAATTCTCCACCCAGAGGCGCTGCTGATTTCACCGCTCAGGTTTGTACAATTATTACAATAAAATTCAATAGTTTTGAAATAATTTAGCACAATTATATTGTTTCACAACAATAGCTTCAAAAATATAACTGTCACCGTGTACCCAGAATGACAAACAGACAAATTCTTTGAAATTTAATTTTATAAAAAAAGTTTCTCAAAATTCAAACTAAAATTATTTTTAAAAATGTTTTTATGCATACAAATTTTCAAGAAAGCTCTTATTTTCCTCTTAGAGGGCTTTAAGACTTTACAATCGCTTATTGTATAGAAGTTGGCAGTTTCTATCATTCCACCATTCAATTCTCGTATGCAGAATTGAACCTCCTTTAGTCATTTCATACTTTTCAGTGATGATTTTCAAAATATCACCATTGAACAAAATGGCGGATATTAAAATGCAACCTTGTGATTTTTAAATCAAAAAGTTAAGCTTCTGCAAAATTTTAAAATTTTGTGCTGACACAATTTTTATATTTAAAACAAACTTAATTAGAAATTTTATTTTAAAAACTTATCTTTTTACTCTTTAAGCCTTAATTTATTAAGTGCTTTTATTACTGACAATTTTTCTCTCTACTTGTTCCATCTAAGGTTATTGTGCTCAATCATCCTGGGCAAATTGCAAACGGTTACACACCAGTTTTGGATTGTCATACCGCTCATATTGCTTGCAAATTTGCTGAAATCAAAGAGAAATGTGATCGTCGTACTGGTAAAACAACTGAAACTGATCCAAAGGCTATAAAGTCAGGTGATGCTGCTATAATCGTTTTGGTACCAACTAAACCACTTTGCGTTGAGAGTTTCCAAGAGTTTCCGCCGCTTGGACGTTTTGCTGTGCGTGATATGCGACAGACTGTTGCTGTCGGTGTCATCAAGTCGGTAACATTTAAAGAAACGACTTCGGGTAAAGTCACAAAAGCCGCTGAGAAGGCCCAGAAGAAGAAATAACTAGAGTGCCATCAGAATAACCAGCCACAACAGCAAATAAAAATTGAAGGAGAACAACATGTTTTGCCAACAGCAAAGAAGCATGAAAACAAACAACTAAAACATCAAAAAACACAACAACAAAAATATCTTAACAATGATAACCCCAAGAAAAAAACATTAAATAAGCATATATTAAAGAAAATACTACAATTAATCATTATCAACAAGAACATAAATGATATGAATATTAATAGAAATTCGAATAACAATAATAATAATAATAACAAGGATATCGATTACTCAACTATAGAAAGTAATGTTTTGTTCAATGTGAGCAAAAACAAAAAATATTCTCCTTACTATACCTTCATTGCATACAGTTATTTCAAAAATAATAATTCATCCATGTCATCATCACTCGCAACAGTCGCCAAATCACCAACAACAACTTTATCATTATCATCATCGACATCGTCATCATCACAATTGATATCAGCAACATCACGACTCTGCATGCAGCAAAAAGTCACAGACATCATTCAACTGACAGCTGTCACCTTTTTAAAAATCATACTAGATATAAAATGCTTAAATTTTATTATATACTATATATACTTGTATCTCATTCTATATCGTCATCGTAAATCATTTCGTAGGAAATCAGCTGAGCAAGTTTTCATGTTGCCAATATTATTGTTATAATTTCCAGGAGCTACTTTTTAGTTTATATTTTCGCTCTGCTCATCTTCTGCACGACCCACCTCATTATGGAACGTCATGAAAATTTTAACACCATTTTAACTGTTAATTGAATATAGTTGTTATTTTAAAATACTTAATATAATGTCACTTTTAATGCCACTTTCATGCTTCATATTAACTATCAGCTCCATGGTACTAAGTTTTTTTTTCGTCATTATTGAGTACGCATTCACAAAATGTTCTTCATGAAGCAATACGAGCTTATAAAAGTTCACTCACTACCATTTAGAATCATATTTAAACAATATATATTTACGTTATTTATTACCATTTTACCATTTGATAAATTTTAATCAATTTAGAAGACAAACGAATATTTATTAATTATTATCGTAAGTTTGAAGTTTTACATAAGAATGAGTGGTTTAATCAACTAACTACTATTTTAATTGGCTTTTTATAATAATCCTTTTTCTTTAATATTTAAAATTATAAATTATTACGTTTTTTCTTTTGCTTCCCCATCACAAGGAACTAAAATTAAATGTGTGCAAATTGCAATTAAATTCAATTCAATTGATATTAATCAGCATTATATTAATTATGTGAAAATGATATAATATATATATAAATATATATTAACATTTGTAATAGACTTAAAATGAATTAAAAATTCGACACTTAAAGTTAGCACATCAAAAAAGACAAAGATTTTAAATCAATGAACTTAGAAACATGCAAACATGATCAGTCAACACTCGGCTGTAGGCAAGATCTTAAGATTCCAATACATGATGCAATAAAAATAATTATTATTATTATTGAGTGATTGTAATGAACTTGAAAAACATCATCAAATTATATTGAGAATAAAGAAGGCTTAAACACATACATACATACATATTTCATTATATCACTATAAGTGATTGTTTTATTTTTATGAAGTTGATTTTGGACTGAGTAAGTATTAAACTTGAGTGAATGTGTGTTTTTAACATTAAAGTAGCATTACAATATAATAAATAATTTGACCTATTCCGCGCAATCTGTTATTCTGTTACGAATTTTCTGTTACCAATTGTAAAGGATGTCGACCATAAAAGATCTGTTGTAATTGGTATTCAGCACTTCGATTTTTTATCGCATCCTGTTATCAGTCTTCAAAAATAAAAATCTATTACAATTCCGTTAACTTCTGTTATGAAACAACTAATTGCTGTCATAAAATTAATCAGTGTTCATAAAGATAAATATATTATGATACAAGCCGAAAAAAGTAAGTAAATAATTCAAACAATTAATTGGATTAAATAAATCGAAATTACCGTATAGGAAAACTCGAAAGGAAAGTAACTCTAGCAATGTGGCGCGATGGTCCCGTCTGTTTAAAACTTACTTTTAAAACGCACACACATATTTCTTAATTATATAATCTGACATTTGCCTCCTTTTGAGCCATTCTTTCTGAAATTCTATTATTAACATCCATTTTTTTTTGTTCACTTTCTAAAATTTGTTACGATAAAAGACAGAAAAATGTATCTGTTATTCTGTTGACGTTCATAACAGATTTTATTGCAGATGTTGTCATGCCGAATACCAATTTAACATTTTGTAACAGATTTTTTGACACTTCGAAAAATCTGCTATGATTCATAACAGATTCCATAAAAGATTATCGTTCAGAATACTAATTTTGGTCTCGTAACAGATTTTTTGACAGCTAAAAAATTTGTATGGGAAATCATAACAGAATTTTTTCATAACAGATTGCGCCGAATAGGCCCAAATGTGTTTAACAATTTAATGATAGACCCCTTTTCCACTCGGCAATTTTTCTTGCTAGCAAGTCGAGTTTGTTGGCATCGGGACGTGACGAAAGGGGATAAGTACAGACTTGCTCGTACCGGCAATTTTTCTTTTGTCCTGCTCTTTCTTTGAAGTTTCACTTTAGTTTTATTCAGAATTGCTCAAGAAAACTTGCTGAGTGGAAACGCAAATGGCAAGTTCAAAAGAGAATTGAAAACTTGCTGGCAAGAAAAATTGCCGTGTGGAAAAGGGGTCATAGTAAAAAACTTTCACAATTTTACAAAAAAAATAAGTAATTATCCATTATACTATACTAGCTTTGCAATGTCACTGATGCATTACAACAAACGTGATTTTTTGTCATATATAGGTGTATAAAATCAATAGCAAAAATTCATTAAAACGATTTGTGTTAGTTACAAAACTAGTGCAACAACAATTTACAGAGAATATTTAATGTAAACCGATATTGAGATAAAATTTATGCAACCAATACCAAGAATAATCCTTTACATACCTTAAGTAGTGTCCGACCGAAACCAAAATTTTGGCCGAAACCGAAACCGAATTTCGGCCATTTTTGCAATATTCGGCCGAAACCGAAACCGAAACTGAATGTCTACTTGAAAATTGTTTTAAAAAACAAATTATTTTTTTTAATTGTTTTGTTAAAAGCTTTCAAAAATATAACAATTGAAACATATTTTAATAACGTATATATACGATAAATATTCTTTTGCCTTTATTCATAAAAATTTACGAGCCTCTTATAAAGCCTTTACAAAAAAAAATCTCAAAAACAGTATTCATAAACGTCCAATAACGACAAAAATCTCTTATAAAGGCTTCTTAAAAGAGTAACCTTCAATAAACCCTTGATAAAGCCTTTTTAAAATTTTTACTCTAATGTGAGCACAAATATTGTCAAAAATACTTCAAACTGTTTCAAAAAATATGGAAACATCGCAAAACATTTCAAAATATTGAAAATAAAAATTATAAGTGACAATTTTTTTCAGAGAAGAACATAGATTTAACATTTTTTTGACTGTTTGCATGTCAAAATATTGATAAAATTATGACAAATAAACAAAAAAATTATTGAATTTATCAAATTCACGGAGAAAATTTTTCAAAACTTTTTCAATTACATCATTTATTGATGAAAATTAATTTTCCGTCCAAAAATGTCGACGGGCCACCATGTAGATCCCGGTGAAATTCCTTATGAAGAACATTCACATTCAGATGATATATCATATGATCATGATCCTATGATAGAGTCGCCAACTCCTGTACAGAGAAGTCGCTGCGCATCGCCTGGCGCAATACTGGAGACGCATAACCTAACCCTTTTACAGGGTCAACATTTGAATTACAACGACAACTCTAATTATACTGTTGTTAAGAAGAGAGCTAAGCGTTCTAACATTGGAGAACTTAAAGATTTGGATGTATCGGATTTCTCTCCCAACACAACTAATCGATTTGCTGCCTTGGCGGATATTACCATCGAATCTGCTCCTCAACAAAAAAGAAAACAGCCGGTAAGTTCAGTTAATAATGATGTGGCAGAGCACTCGAAAGCACAAAATAAATTCTGTCCTCCGATTATTATATATAATGTAAATGTAAA
Organism: Tetanocera ferruginea; assembly: GCA_958299015.1. Taxonomy (NCBI): domain Eukaryota; kingdom Metazoa; phylum Arthropoda; class Insecta; order Diptera; family Sciomyzidae; genus Tetanocera; species Tetanocera ferruginea. Next base: position 16,042,950 of record OY282642.1, read on the forward strand.
AAAATTGATAGACCAACTTAATGAAAAAAATCCAAATATTGATTATAAAATAATTAATAAATCTCAATTTAAGACTAAATTGTATTTTAAAGACCCTCATCATCATTCTGACATGATGTCTCTTCTTAGGGCACAGAATATCGAGTCTTTTTCATTCACTCCCAAAAGTCTCAGACAAATTAGTTTGGTTCTTCGAGGTATTCATTACCTCTCAGACCTCGCTGATATCAAATCTGAACTTGACAGTATTATTCCGAATACTGTTGAAAAAGTTACTAAATTTACAACTCCTTATTCTATTCAAAATAATATTAATACAGGTCTTTTTTTAATTACACTTTTTCGTGGAAAAAAGTTTAACGATATTTCAAAAATTAAAAAATTAATGCACCAAATTATTTCTTGGGAAGCTCCAAAGTCCAGGAGCAGAGAGATTCAATGCAAACGTTGCCAGCAATGGGGCCATATTGCAAAAAATTGCAACAGAGCTTATCGTTGCGTTAAATGTGAATCAAAACATGGACCTGGTGATTGTTCATTAAATAAAGATGCAAATCCTCAACCTTTTTGTATCAACTGTGGGGAATCCGGTCACCCAGCTAATTGGAGAGGATGTCTGTTCTACAAGGACTACATCAAAAACAAAAAACAATTAATTTCTGATGCAAAAGAGAAAAAACAATTGGCTTTTACTAATGTCCAGAAAGCTGTGGCTGGACAATCAGTTGCTGTGAAGGGTCTTACTTATTCCAGTCTTTTTAAAACTTCACCAAACCATGAATCCTTCGTTTCTCCTGACATTCACGATGGTGTTAACCATCATAATTCTGCTAAGCCTTCAATTATTGACGAATTTATAAAGATTGCTAAGCAAATACTCAATCCTGAACAACCAACTCTTGAACAAAGAATTGCAAAATTTTTAAAAAGCATTAATCATCTCTCTAAAGATGACGTTAAGAAAGAGTGTATTTTACTCTTGAAAGAAGTTTCTTTTAGATATGGAAATATATAATAAAAAATTGTTATCCTTTAACGTAAGATCACTAATTGACTATAGTAGAGTTATTGAACTTCAAAAAATTATTGATATTAATAAAATTGATATTTGCTTTCTCCAAGAAACACATTTATCTTACGGTGTCTGCTTAAATAATTATAATTTTCTTAGAGATTATAGCTCTCAAGGGGTTGCTATTGCTATAAAAAAAAATTTTAAATATTCAATTGTTTCTTTTTCTGATGTTCTTTTCCCTCATATTTTCTTGGATATATGTGTTTTAATTGGAGGACTAAAAAAAAAGTTATTAATTGGTTCAGTTTATATTCCTTGCAATTTTTCACGTGATGCTTTTTCTGATGGTTTAGTTTCTATTGCCAATCGGTCTTCAAATTATGATGGTTTAATAGTTGGAGGCGATTTTAACGCTAAGCATGGGTCTTGGAATGATAATGTCAATAATTTTAATGGTATAACTTTCTTTAATTGGCTCCAAAATCATACTCTTACGTTCTCAAGAATTTGTGACATATCACCTTCGTTTCCAAATGGATCTTCTTATCTTGATCATTTTATATTTTCTACAAATTTAATAGATAACATTAATCCAAATTATTGTATCAAGAGTCTTTCTTCCTTTTCTGATCACTATCCCCTTTCCTTAGAAATTAACTTAAAAGATATAACCTTAGAATTATGTCAGCCAAAATTATTTGTTTCATACAAAAATACAAATTGGGATGATTTTCGTAATAATTTAACATCTACTATCGAAAATAATTTGCCACCAAAAAATAAAAACTTACAAAATTCCGAAATTGACTCCCATATAAACTTTCTAACCTCCTCAATTAATTCCATAAAAGACTCACATAGTGAATTAATTGAATATAAAAATTTCAATAACATCTTTTTGCCGGATGCAATTAAAAACTTATATAAGATTAAAAATCAATGGCAACGTAAACTTAAAAAAATTTATCATTCAAATTTTAATAGAACTTCGCATGAATATAAACTTCTTGCTGTTCAGATTTCACTTCTTCAAACCATAATCAAACAACAAGTAGAAATTCATAAGGCTCGTGAGTTTGGTAAGAGGCTTAAACTTATAAAACCTGGTCCAAAAGCTTACAAGGAAATATTCAATATAATTAGAAAGAAAAAAGATAAAGTTTGCTCCAAAATTGTTTTTGAGAATAATTGTTATATTGAAAATTCAGATAAAGCTGAAATTCTAAAATCTCATTTTGAAAAAGTTTACGAAAAAACAGTTCCTGACAGACCTGATGTATTCGAATTAGAATCTGAAGTTCTAACTACTCTAAATTCTTATCCTGTATCTATTTATAATTTCAATCCGTCTTTTACTTCGTTTTCTCCTCCTGATAATTCACATTTTGTAAATACTAATGAAATATGTCATGTTGTTCAAGATCTTAATACAAAGAAGTCTACTGGACCTGATAATATTTCAAACTTTCTTATTAAAAAAATGCCTATTATTGTTTTCGATTTTCTTACAATTATTATTAATAACTGTATAAATAATGGTTATTTTCCAGACCCTTGGAAAATTGCTAAAATTATACCTATTCAAAAAAAAGTAAATTGCTTTGAAGTGAATAATTTCAGACCTATTTCTTTACTTTCTAATTTTGGTAAGATCCTTGAAAGAGTAATTCAAGATAAATTAGATAATTATGTTAATGCTCAATATATTTCTGATTTTCAATTTGGTTTCAAAAAACAACATTCAACGGTACATGCTTTATTAAAATTCCAAAACGATATAATTCTAAATCTCCGCCAACGAAAATGTACAGTGGCAGTTTCTCTGGACATAGAAAAGGCCTTTGACAAAGCTTATCATATCGGTATAATATATAAATTAATGAAAATTGGTTTTGATCCTTCTTTTATAAAAATTATTAGGAGTTTTTTGAATGATCGCAAATTTTTTATTAATATTGATAACATCTCCTCAGATTTTGGTAAAATTGAAAGTGGTGTTCCTCAGGGATCTATTATGGCCCCTCATTTGTACAGTATCTTTATTTATGATTTTCCCCATGTCTTCAATGATTCTACCGGTATTTTATACGCTGATGATTCCCTAGCATATGCTCATGGCTCTACTCCTAATGAGGCTCTCACTTTGGTTCATTCCCATTTAGAAAAAATTCATGAATATTATAAAGATTGGGGAATCAAAATAAATACATCCAAATCGGAAGCTATTTGTATAAGGAATCCTTCTGGCAAATGTCATAGAGCAACTGTACCACAGAGTAAAAATTTAAAATTATCTCTATGTGGTTCAGACATTCCCTTTAAAAATGTTATAAAATACTTAGGAGTTTCCTTTAATAATCGCTTAAGATTTAATATACATGCTAATTTAATTCTTAAAAAAGCTAGAAAAATATTGGGAATGTTCTCTAGCTTAATTAGAAATAAATATCTGCCTATTAACTCTAAATTACTTATATACAAAATTAGTATACGATCGGTTTTAATGTATGGATTTCCAATTTGGTTTACTATCTCACCTACAGTAGCACAAAATCTTGAAAGATTTGAGCGTAAAGCATTGAGATTTTGCATTAATAAAAATTTTGAATCTTTCAGTAAACGTTTTTCCAATTTTTATGTTTATAATCATGGTCAAATGTAAATTACATTTCTGCTGTTGGAATAATCAATGAAAATATAGATTTTACTCTGAATTCGAACTCTGCCACATTACTTTTACCTGAACTTTATCGTAGAGCTAGTCCTAACGTATATAGAGGCTGAATTAATAACTTAATGTTATGATTATTTTAAGTGTATATATGTAAATATTAGTTTAATTCCAGTTCTTGTTAATTTTTTGTTTAATTAGTTTTAAGTATTATTTGATTCAACGTCAATGTTATTCAAAAATGGTATGAGCATACATTTGATTTCCTTGTCTTTTTGCCTTTGCATAACTTCATTTTATTGTAATAGAATAATTTTTACTGTTCTATGTGTGTCATTCTCTGTCATCTTTGCTTATTTCATTTGTAATTGATCTGAAGTCTCAATAAAATTTACTTTACTTTACTTTATCAAATTCACAAACCATTCTTGACACTGTTCCCATTTCAAATTGAGAGTGTTCCTATTTTAACAAATAAGCTGAGACAATATTTTTATGAATAACAAAATTTTAAAAAGCATTTTATCTCTAAAAAGCTCTTTGACTATTGAGCACTTTAAATATATTTCAAGATATTTTTATGAATAAGACCGTTTGAATATTAATGTTCAACTTTAAAATAATAAATAAAGAGTTTTGTGCTGGACCCAACCCACACGGTCAATCAAATGACTGAATTTCACGTTTCTGTTCTATACTTAACCCCCTAGCCACACGTGCCAGTAACAGTTCGAAAAACTCAATACATTCTCACTTTTTCACTAATACAATCACACTTTGACATCGACAGCCAGCACTGGCAGTCCACTGGCAACAACTTTTACAGAGACAGTGAATTTTGACAACCGCAGACAGTGGAATCGAAATAGGAAAAACAGTGTTGCTTTTTCTCCCTATACTATTCCAACTTGAAGTATGTATTTTTTTTTCATGCCTTGTAGTGAAATAAACGTGTAATTATTTTAATTACCATTGTTTAACTCATAAAATATGATATGAAAAAGTTTTTTTTTTGAAAATATTTTAATAAATATATTGTAAATATTTGAAATCAACATAGCATTTTCCCCATTTAAGTTTTGTGCTGTTTTGGAATTAAAGGCATCACTGAATAAAAGTAAACAAAAGAGGAAAATTATCGAATTGTTGCTGGAACCTTTGACTTTTGCAAATGAACTTTCACTACCACGTGTGGCCGTAGCGTAATTTGTTGCTTATTTCGAAACATTTTCGAAATTAATACATATTTTCCACTGCCAAGACATTACTTTCACGTGTGGCTGCAGGGTAACACCATTAAAAATTTTGATGAAAGCGAACTCACATCTACCATTGAAATATATGTAAGAACCGAATTAGTAGTGTCCGATCAAATATTCGGTTTCGGTTTCGGTTTCGGCAATATTGATGCCGAATAGCCGAAACTGATTAAAAGGGCCGAAACTAGCCGAATCCGAAACCGAATATTCGGTCGGACACTAACCTTAAGTAACTGTTACAATCGAAAGATTTTTCTGCAATTTTCAGCACTTTGCATTCCTTTGCAACCCTGACCACAAGTGTTCTTTATGTGGTTTTCACAACTTCCAACTCGTGAGCCGCACAATGTGGCGGCATGAAGATGTGCAAGGCCCATGTTAGACGATGTCCGTTTGTCCGACGGCAATGAACACTTTTTACTCTCTTGTCCGCTGGTTGGTCACACCATATAAAATTTAGGGCGGGCACATTTGACATTTCACTCAGTTTGAGTACCTTATTCTACTGCACTTTATTTCGTGCACTTTGAAAACAATTACTTTTAAAAGCAACGTAAACTTTAAATATTATAAAATGTTTATAAATAAATTAATTCTATGAATAATTTTATTTGCCATTTCTTGCAACACTATTGCCAGTCTTGTCAATATTTTTAATAATATAATCTGCAAAAAAAGAGTTAACAACAATATTTTTCCTTTATCTTATAGTTTATATTTTATATTTTTTATTTTATTCTTTATATCTTATATTCAATATATTTATTTTTACATCAATAACAATTTATGTTATATTAAATTATTTGAATTTTTTTAAATTTTTTTCTTTTGTGCATCATATTTTATAAAACAAAATTATTTATTTTTATAAATAGTAATAAATATAATTATTAAATATTTATGATAATTTAAAATTTTTTAAATCAATACTTATTTTTAAGTCAAATAAATACAAATCTAATTTTTGTATTGCATAAATTTTTTGTTCAAATTTTTAAGATTTATTAATGTTTTTTTCGTAAGTTTTTTTATTCATCCAATGAAGCTTTTAATTTTTTGCTCATAAAGATAGGTAAAAAAACTAATAAAATCAAATGTAAAAGGATATACAATAAAAAAATTGATGAAAAATAAAAAAAAAAGTTAAAAATATGTGCCAGCCGTGGGATTCGAAAAAATTTAATTTTTGCAAAAATTAGAAAAGTAATTGCTTTGCTGCACTGTTGCCATTTTTCGCCATTGCTAAAAATAGCATCAACATTTACAACAATTATGCTCTTGCTAAATTCTGCCCAGTTGCCATTTTTCACATTCGCTAAAATTTGTGCCATTTTTCACATTCGCTAAAATTTGAATCAACTTTTGCAACAAATGGTAAGCAAAAACAACAAACGCAACAACAAAACAGTTGTCATTTTGTTGTTTTCTTCACACACATGTTGACAACCTTGTGTCCATAGAGGAGTATGTTTCATTCTGACTGCCACAGTGCAGCATGCTTACGATCTGGCTGGCAAAGCAACATGTTTCACTTCAAGTGGCTTCGTCACCTTCGTTCGCGAAAATGTTTTTGGTTTTTGGTGAACATAATAAATGGTACAAAAAAAAACATGTCTAAGCTTAACGCGATCACAGCGCCACACATACGTGATGTGAAGAACGATTGGTTTAAGATTTGGACATAAACAAAAATATTTGACAGCCAGACGACATCATGACCTTAAGCAATTAAAGCAAGAAACATTAGTTATGAACTTCCTGGCCGTGATATCAAGAACTTTAAGTTAACATAATCCTTATCCACATTTAATTGAATTGTTTGTATGAAAATTGGATGTGGATGTGGATGTGGAAAAGAATGACGATACAGTCAATTTTTTAAAATCATTGGTCAGACAACAAAAATTTGTTAAATAATATTAAGATTTATGTGCACAAATAACAAGCGGTTTGTAAACATGCTATCACACAAATCAAAAATTTAGCACACTTATAGCGCCATCTAGTTGTACTTTACCTGTTAAGCGTCATCTTTATGTTGTTTTTCATCAAATGCCTATCAATAAACCACAGCGTCATGGCTGCCAACGTTACGCTGTCGAAATAAATGCCCGCCATTTAAAAATTTTCCATCGAGCGACGAGTGCGTTTTTTTTCTGGTTTGCCTTCGTTTTCGCTGTCGGTCAATAACGAGTGAGCAGCAACACTAGTGCGGCTTTGTTCTTCTATTACGTTGTGTGTGAAGAAATATTCTTTTATTTTATCAAATTTACATGTTTTTGCGCAATTTTAAACGTTGAAACTAAACGCAAAAGCCAGTTAAAGCCACAAATAATAGATATATAATAAAGTTGCAACGTCACAACACTGCAAAGTGCCGAAATTTTCAATTTGAAAAATTTGTATGTGAATTACGCGTGTGTTGTGAATCATTCGTTAAAAGAAGCAGCGCAACAAACAGCAAAGCGAAATATTTAACTGAAAACAAGCTTAATTAAAACTGAAAAAAAAATGTCTGAAGTAGCAGCAAATAGTGAAATTCAAGAAAATTGCGTGCAAGCTAAAAATGATGAAGTCGTTGAGCCAGTTCCAGCCAACAATAGCATCTTGAAAGAGGCGTCGTCAGCGGTTGTTGAAACAACGACGTCGTTGGATGCGACGGCGGCGGCGGCAGCAGCATCAGAAGACGAAGTTGGCGCTACGCCACCTAAAGAGAACGCTGCAGAGACGGCAGCAACATCACCCAAGGTTGAAACTAAAAAGACTCCCGTGAGTATCTAAACAAAAAATAACACATTCGTGTTAATATTTATTGCAAAATTAAAATGTGCGCGCTTTGTCGCTGCTTTTCTATTAACATCAGTTACAGTGCAGCAGAGAACAATCTGGAAAATGCAAAGTTGTCCATGGTTCGCGCCAAAGTTCTTATATACACATTTTCGTGTTTTCGTTTTTGTGTTTGTATTCATTCATTTTATTGGCAAAAAGCTCAATCAGCGCCGGCTTGCTGTTTTTATTTAGTGATGTATATTTTCTAGCCATAATCGTGCCTAAAATGCTGTGCATGAAAAATTTACGAACGCGTCTATGCGCTATGTCGCTGCTTCAACGTCGACGTTAACCTTAACGGCGCTGTTTGAATTCTGTCACCTACTGTATTCGCTCGTTTGTACGTCTGTCTGTCTGTCTGTTTGACTTGTTTTCATTATCTCTTAACTTTGCGCGCGTTCCTCTTGCTGAGAATTTTTCTTCGTTTTCCCACACATTTCGTTTTTCCTTTGATTTCGTTTGTTGATGTATTTTTCGTGCTCATTATGTTGCGTTGTTGTTTTTTCTGTGTTGTGTTTTTTTTTTGTTGTTCGTTGGTATAACTTTTGTGTTTTTGTAGTTTGCTGTACCTTTTATGCTCTGCGTGCGCTCGCTGCTTTAAATTAGTTGCTCACCTAAGTTTTTTTTTTAATTTTCGTCAAGCGATGCCATCTGGTTAAACTTAAAAGTTTAGCTAAATCGATGATTTAAGCAATTCCCACAAGTACTTTCTGTTTTAAAATGCATATTGTGGATATCTATAAATAGGTTAGAGCAATACATGTGTACTTTTTTCCATTCATGTTTATATTTACAGCTCCATTATGAGTAATTTTCCTCCGGGAATTGGGGAACGAGTTTTTCATTTCTTAAATAGTTAAAAATATCAGGTTTAGTCTTTATTAAACTCATTCATATAGGCGGTTGAAAAATTTGCATTAAAATTTTTCTCAAAGTTCTTGAGAACAAAAACTGACTTTTCCAATTCCAGCGCTAAAATTATTTAAGTAAGACTGGTAGGTTAAATATAATTGTTTCGTTAATCTAATCAATGTGAATCTAATTTTTACGGCTGTATTCATAAAAATTTATGAATAATGAAAAAAATAAATGGAATAATGGCTTCTTAAATGGGAAACCTTCAATAAACCCTTGATAAAGCAATTCTATTTTTAAATTTTTACTCTCATCTCAGCACAAATATTGTCAAAAATGCTTCAAACTAATTCAAAAAATATGAAAACATTGCAAAATATTGAAAATTAAGGACAACTAGAAACTTGTTGGACTGCGAGGGTTGACTTTTAAGTTTTGAGATAAACAAATAAAAACAAATACATATTTACAATAGGAAATGTTTTTTAAAATGCTTGAAGAATTATTCGAAGATTTTTTTTTTAATGATTGTTAAATTAAGCAAACGTGTTTTTATACATACTTATTTCTTATTAACGCAGCAATTCTAATGGGATTTAAATAAAATTATATGCATCCACCCTTGTTTATCTATTTAGATATTGTCTGCTGATGTGCTTAATTTTACTTGCTTGCGAACAACAAGCGTGCAGCCACCGGCATATTAACTAGTTAAAGTGTTAAAATATTCATTAATTATTATAAGCACTTTGAGTTGCAGCATATAAAGTACAGGAACAGTTGAAACCCTACCGAACCGTATCATTACTACGATTGAAGTAGTAATATACTATGAAGTAGTCTAGGCGATTGAACTATTTTTCATAATGAAATTTAAACCTTAAGTCGAGACAGTGAAATATATTATTCCTCAATTTCTGTAATTAAATTTAAAATTTAATAGTTTGCTGAACATAAAAAAATTTAAAGCAATGTAGACCAAAACAGGTTGCCAAATCTTTTTATATTTTACAACAAATTTTAATATGAAGAAAATTTGTTCAGTATTTTTTAAGTGTTTATACTATTTTCCTAAGATAACACATTGCTTTATATATATATCATTATTAGAGCATAAATATCTATGTTCCAAATTGCTTGACAAAAAATTGACAAAAAACAAAAACTTTGTTAACTGCTTTAAATAAATCTCACCCCAACTTATATTTATTAAATTCAAATTGACTTCTATAGAGTATTCGAGCGATCCCAGTTCAATTTTGAAAGCCCAATTGTGCCATTGAATTGAATTTGTTACTTTTTCCGAAAATCCATTATTATTATTTATTTTAAAAGGTCGTTTGCTTAAAGCGTATTTTCAGAAGCAAAATTATTTCCTTTAATATTCGCTCTGTGAGAATATTCCGCAGGACGATGCACTGTTCAGCAAGTTTTTTGTTCACAACAAAACAATTCAATATTGCTAAATGCAATGCTTTTTTATTTCGAAGCTTCAAAATATAAAATAAAATAGTTTAATAAAAAATAATTTAAAGTTATCCTAATTTTTTTGTTAAGACGTAATTAACGTTGTTAATTGTCATCACTTTATTTTTACAAAATATGACCACGACATACTGCGATTTCAGTTATATTTAAACTATGGTACAATAAGGCGTACCATGGATTCAGTAAGAAAAGTGAAAATAATTATTCTTTTTGATTTTGTCGTAAAATTTTTATAAAATATTATGAAGATTTGTTTATTTTTCCTTTTATTTTGTCCTGATTTTTAAATGGCACTTTAAATATCCAATATTTTTTTATCATTAAAAAGAACTAACAAATATTTTAATAAAAGTATTTTTATGTATTCGGCTATAAAAGGATTGATCTCTTTCCCAATTACAATATTGCTACACAGGATTAATCTGATTCTCCCATACAATGTTTTAATACATGCCCATCTGATCCTCACTGACAATGTTTTCATTTAGTATCTATGTATGAGGCTATGACAAGACTTTATAAATGTTAATAGAATTTCGATACAGAATAAGGATGTATCCGTCATACATTGTATTGGGGAGAGTACATTTTGTACTTGTACTTGTCATGGGTCATTTTACCACTGTGAAGGTAATTAAGTGAAAGAGAGAGAAAGTTTTTAATACTCTTATTGAAAGTGTTTAGATTTAGAGCGCAAAACTTCATAAAAAAAACATGCTAAACGTCCTGTAGGTGGTCAGTGATTCCATCTTTATTAAAAGTTCTATTGTTGCCGACAAATTATAAATAATTTAATGGAAATTAGAACCAGTGAGCCATTTAAGACGAATTAGGCGTTATGTTTCATTTGATGCGTAATGTTGAATTAAGCGTAATGTTTCAAAATACCTTAAATATGCATTTAATGTAGTATACGCGATATGTGTTCAAAAAGCAGTGAGAATGACTGAATGAAAAAGGGAAGTAAACTCTTATGATTGGATGTATGATTCTTTACGTCAATACATTTTAAATATATTTTTTCTAAAGCAATGGCTTACAACTGGTAAAAAGAGCCTAGTCCGGTAAATATGGGGTTGTTAGAGGATTTCAAAACTAGTAATTTTCCATGCCATTGATGTGTTTCGAAGCTGAACCCATAAAGGTGAATGGTGAAGTCATAAAGGAAACAGGATCTTCTTGCAATGAGCTCTCTGAAATCATCTAACTAGCCTCTTAAAGTATATATTAAAATTATACCTTTTCCATATAACTGAAAATGAAATCTGGCAACACTTAGTCCACATGCACTAACACTTAACTTGAGATGTGAATGTTTTCTCGTTAGCGCAGCCTTAAGAATTCCATGAAGCTCATTGTTAAATGTAAAATTCTTAATTTAATTTGCAAAAAAAGAACCAAGCCAAAATTAAAAAATTATACATATTAATATGTATTATTAAAAAAAAAGCTATTTGTATATTTACACATTGGTGCATAACAATCTCCATATGATAATTTTTCTTTAAAACTCGTTTCATCAGCCTCTGATCTTCACTTATCAGTTTTTATTGATTGATCTCTCCATGTTTAACTATAAAACCTTTTATAATTAATTTAATTATTAAATTTTTAAATCTCTGTATCTTATATACATACATCATGTTAAAAAATGAATTTACCCACTTATGCCTTACTACACATATTTTTATACAAACATAAATATATTTATTCAATTGCAAGTTAAACTAATTTCCTATGTTTATATTTTCAGGTCAAACGCACGCCTTCAAAACGCATGTCATTCATTGAACGAGCTCAAAAAGAAAGCGAGGAACTTGTTAAAAATTTAGGCGGCAGTTTAGAACTTGAAGGTGGTAGACGCACACGCTCAAGCACACGTGGTACCCCAACACGCTCTGCGGTCGTTGCAACGCCACCACCAGCAAAGAAATCCCGAGCATCTCCGGCAGCAAGCAGTTCAACAGCAATAACACCATCACGACGTGGACGTGGGCGCAAAATAGACACTTCAAGCGATCCAACAGATGTCGAATCAACAACAGAAGAGAATAAGAAAACCGAAGCAGCAGAAGAGGCAACTAGCGGTAACGCTGCTGATAATGTGAGTTTTTCGCAAATGACCATTTTATTTTGAATTTATGTTTTAACACATGTTTTGTTTTTACAGAATGATGCCGAGAAATCAAGCGTAGAAAACGCCGAAAACTCTGTCGTAGATGCGGCTAACACAGCCGCGGCTGCTGAAGAGCAGGAAGCTTCAGAAACTGTAAAGACAAATGATGATATCAAAACAAACGCTACAGCTAGTAAGTCTGAGGACTTAACTGATGCTGCGCTGGAGTCAATACCAGAAGAGAAACAAAATAATATTGATCATAATGTTAGCGAGGAGCGAAATGACTCACCAATGGATACTGATGAAGAACCAAAGCCTGTCAGTGATCCAGAGACTATTGTCACTGCTACTGTAGAAGAAGTAAAAGAAAAAATAGAGCCCTTAAAGGCTGCTGCAACCATATCATTAGCAGTTGAGCCATCATCTTCAGCAGCTGAAGCCACAGCCAGTGTAGAAGCTATAGAGAAACAGCCGACGCCAGAGCCCATGGAAGTTGATTCTTCCAGTTCAAAAGACAATGAAGAAGATATTGAATCTGCGCCAAACAGCGCTGAGGATGTGGAGAAAGAGTCAGCAGTTGTAGTAACTGATTCAAGTGAAGCATCGGTTGTAGAAATTGCAGATTCGTCAGAGTGTGGCCTGCCAGCAGTGGAAGTAACAAAACCTGTTGAAGATAAACCATCTAACACAGGTGCGGAGAGAGATTCAGTTTCTGGATCTGTCACGGAAACGCATAATGCTGAACCTACTTTGGTTAACGATCTTAAAATAGCAGTGACAGCCGATGTGGATCCTGCAGCCGCTGGTGAGCCACAGGCTACAACAAATGCAACGTTGGAAACGACCACTGACACCACCAAATCAGAAAATGATTTATGTAAGTTTGATAACACAGTTCAAAACTGATTGCGACATAGTAACTAGGCATATTTTAAACTAAAACGCCATGCTGAACAAAGTTTTGTTCAGCATGGCGTTTTTGTTAATTTAAACAAAATTTTGTTAATTCAAGAAGAATTTTTTGTTAATTCCGCCCTTCTAGAGCATTAAGCAATATGATCAGCATGTGCTTTCTATTTCAAAAATATGCCTTGGTTGCTAAAATACTATTCAAGTGTGTAATTATTGTTTGTATTAACAATTGAATGGTCAGACTAATGAGTCGAAACAAATTGTTTTTTTTCTTACTTTTAGGTGAGCCCAAAATTGTTTCTCCGCCAACAACTGATGGTGCTGTAGCAGCGACGCCGCAGTATTGCAATTAAAATCAAATACAAATCCAACGCCCAAAACTCCCCGCCTGGAATGTTTTATGTACTTTTTGATCTATATTTGCAGATAAATATATGAGTTTTTATATGAAAACGCATTATACAAAATGTATAATAATAATAATAATAATAATAATTATATAATAGTTATATACAAATATTATTACTATAAATAAATAGTTAATAATGCAAACAATAAAAACAACAATCAGACATTGTTTCTTTATTCATTTTTGATTTTAAAAATGAAGAATTGCAATAATCATAGCAAAGAAAATTTAAACAAAAACAAATTGTCGCTATTTCAATTTGCAAACGTACGTTATCAGTTTAAAAATTAAGAGCAATATAAATATGTTTAGATGACTTTTAATAAAAGTTTTATTATACTAGAATAATCATAACTTGAAAATATCAAAATTAATGTTTGCCATTTTATGATTTCAATCCTTTTATAATATATATGTAAATATATACATATATATGTATGTATACATTATATATTTAAAGTTTTCTAATTAGAATAACTTGCATATTTTTTAAAAGCATGCAAAACAAAACAAAATAAATGAAACAACAAAAAATATTTTAGGCTAGTTACACACTTTAACAAACTGAAATGTTTGTATAAATTTTATTTTTAAACATTCATTTACTGTAGGGCAAGGTACTAAATACAACAAACACTTTATGTGTACAATAACATTTGATTGCAATAAACAATTATTTGCTAGAAAAATAAAAGCGTTGTACGATCACGTCTGCTATATAAATGTAAAATTAAAGCAAATATTCCGATCGTGCACAGTGTCTGGCATGTAACCATTGTAAGAGTAAAATTTGTATGAATATGTTAAAATCAGTAAAATTTACACAGTTGAATTGAAAAGAAATTTAAAAATCTTGTTGATGTAAGTCTCAAAATATTCTTCTACATATGAAGTGCATGCTAATAATTAACATTTTAAACTGTAAGGAAGGCATGTATTGGAATTTTAATTGTTTTCAACGAATGACATCGATGCAAGACAAACAAAAATGTAATCCATTGAATTTGTTACACATTAAGGGTTTATTATAATTAATTCATGCATTGTTTTGTATCTTCAATAAGTTACGTATTGTTCAGATTTTTGAATTTCCATTTTCTTTTGTAAATAAAATTTATATACAAAAAAGGAGAAGATGCGTCGCAACACTTTGAATATTATTTTTTGTTGCTCTTCGTTAGATCCGATGGCTGTTTGATGATATCTAAAAATGGTAAAGTTTGAAGTTTGCTACTGTATGTTATTTTTGTAATTTTGCTGAAATTGTTTGAATTGAATTTCACGCTTGCTATTTTTATTTTATCTATCTAATATGTAAGTTGAGTGTATTTTGGCTTGTCGAGATTTTAAGTATAAAAGGCTATTCTACCATGATCGAGAGTTTAGTGTGAGCAACACATTTTGTAAATAGACTAAAAATAAGAATAAGAATCTTATAATTTCGAATAGAATATCAACCAAATTCATGACGAATGATATCTCTTTTCTCGTTCCTTCTATTCTGAATTTAAAATTGTCGGAAATTTTCTCTGCTTAGCCTTTCCTGCAATTGTAAAAAAACTTCGAAAAAAGGAAAAATTTCTAGGGTTAAAAAGCAGGTAATACGAATGTTAAAGTAATGGAGAATGAGATGACCGTCGATGTGTCTTTTTTCGCCAGTCATTATGAAAGGAGTTTGAAGAAAAATGTAAGCATTTCAATATTTTAAAAGCAAATTGGTATTTAAATGTTATTTTTAGATCGCAAAATATAATAAGCAGCAAATTACAATTACATTGCGCCCAATGGGCACAAATTCTGGCATTTCATGCGGTTTCTATATGGTATGCAAGGACGAGCTTACTCGATTTGGACAAAATGCGGAGGCCAAGCTTAACTCAGCGGGGCCACCACTGAACATTATTGTTGAATGGAAAAAGGTTTGCTATCAAAAATAAAAATTTGTCTCAAAATTTGTTCAATTAATTCTTTTTAATTTTCTAGGTGTGGGCCGACCAGAAGTTATATGTGCGGTAAAAAGCTGCACAGAATTTAGAAATAGCACAGAGGGGGGTTCCAACAAAAGTTATCTCTTACTGACGAGTCCATTTATAAACTTATCACCATGAAGGAAAGCGTGGATATTGTAGATCTGTGAAGATTTGGACTTGTTTCTTATTCACAAGAAAAACAAAATTCAGATGAAGTAGTTTCCAAGGAAGGATTAATTGAATGGTTAGAGGATGAAATATTAGAATTTTCACAACCACCAGTTATAATTTTTAAGGAGCCTCCATAAAAAAAGAAAACAGAAAAAAATCTGAATCTGCTCAACAATAGTGTTATCAAGACAGTGACATATGTGGATGACATGGTCGTTATGGTATCAGGACTGTTTTCTTCCATACTCAGCGAGATTATGGAGGGAGTTTTGGATAAACTCAGCCACTGGGCTGCTTGCTGCGATCTAGGAGTGAATCCTAGCAAGACAGAAGTGATATTGTTCACCACAAAAACCAAAATGCAGCACTTCAACAACTTTTACCGCGTTTAAACGATCTAATACTTTCTTTATGCAGCTGTGCTAAATATCTGGGACTGACACTAGATTCGAAACTCGGCTGGAAATTAAATAGTAAACAAGGTGTCAAAAAAGCTCTTATAGCCTTTTACGCCTGTAAAAACATTCGGCAAGAGATGGGGCCGCTAATTCTATGGTTTGACACTGCGGTAGTGCGTTCGATCATGCCATATGGTGCACTAATATGGTGGCCTGTACTAAGCAAAGCATACAATATAAACAAACTATCCAGAGCTCAGCACTCTGCATGCGTAGGCATAGCGGTTGCAGTTCGGTCATGCCCTGCTGATGCGCTGAACGTTCTGATTCGCTTGCTTCCCATTGACCTGCAAATTAAACTAACAGCATAGAACAGTGCAATCAGACTAAAGGAGTCTGGCAACAGGAGGGCGAAACCGTACGTGCATGAAAAATCCTAAGTCTACTGACACCGGAACTCGCGATTACCAGCACAGAATACATTTCCAATCTCGTCTTTGCAAAAGCATTCGCTGGCAGGTTCCCAACCAGAGCGGAATGACGCAACAGGGGCCCAGCTGCTATCTTCGGTAAAACCTTCTACACCATCTACACCGATGCCATAAGTCGAGCTAACACAAATAATCTAAATGCAGCGATACAATCAGATAGTCAAGCGGCCATCTGAGCTTGACGAGAACAAGACGAACTCGCCAGGTTAGTTTCTTTCCTTAATGTGCTAACAGCGGAACCAGTTCTAGTTCCTCTGAACACGGTTAAGGGACATATATGCCTGCACTACTTTGACTTAGCTAACAGCAGATGAAGAAATTTAATAACCTGTGCTGCAGTCAGAAAAATGTGGCCTTCATACAACTTAAGCAGAACTCACGAACTGCGGTTCGGTCACGGGCTGATATAGCTAAAGAACGGCAATCAGCACGGGTTATTAGTGCATTGGTGTTCACGCGGAGAGACTTGGTGTTCCCTTCAACTCTCACTGTCGTAGTTGTAACGAGCCAAATACAAAGGAAATGGTGATACTCTTTTTTATGATGTAGACTTAGTACACTGGGAAAGCCCTTCTCAGACAACCTGCAGGAACTTTCAATTATACGGATCAGCGATATACTCATATTCCTTAAACAAACTGGATGTCTCTGAGGAAACATGCCTCATTCATCCTGTCCCACACTCTGGAATGCCGGCGAATTTGAGGTATTGACACAAAAATGGCTCAATAGAGCCAATTGGAGCTACTACCCGTAGCTATATCACCACTCTTACCAACCAAAAAACCCACCAGAAAATCGGAAAACAACCATATGTTCATGTTTGTGGTCGTCAATTGGCAGAGTATAAGTGTTATTTTACAATATTTTTTACAAATCCTGTGGGACCATATATTTTTATACCCTAAACGTGAAAGGTCAGGGTATATTAACTTTGTGCAAACGTTTGTAACGCATAGAACGAAGCGAGTCCGGTATAGAAAAGTATATATATTCTTGATCAGCGTCACCACGTGAGTCGAGCTATCCATGTCCGTCCGTCCGTCCGTCTGTGTGTTGTCCGTATACACAGGATAAGAAGAAGGAGTTGAGATAATTGGATGAAACTTTGTACACATAGTCACATGCACCCAAGGATCTGCACTATTGAATATTTTTGGAATACGCCCACGGACACGCCTACCTTCCATACAACGCAAAAATGTAAAACTGCATAACTCAGCTCATAATAAGCCTACAACAATAAAATTTGGTATGTATGTGTTTTATATCAACACAAAGATGTCTTTGAAAAATGGATGTCATCCGCTTACGGACACGCCCACCTCCCATACAAGATATAAACGATATTCTTCAAGATTATTTTGTTGCCAGTGTATGCTGTTGATATAGAAAGAGATTAGCTATAATACTCGCGAAGTCAATGCATCATTCTTAAGATTACAAAAAGATTAGAGTTGACTAGGTAGTGCAGTGAACGCAGATAAGATGAAATATCTTTTGTAAATCAAATAGTCCCGTGTTTGATGAACAAGATATTTCTTCTTATCTGCGTCTTGGAAACGTCGCTGATGAGCACAAATCCTTCCTTTGAGGTTTACGACTTCGTTTACCTGCGATTCAGCATTCATTCCTCCAATAATATTAGCATTGAGATCAAAAAAGGATAACTCTTGCTAAAAGGTGTTACTATTCCTCTTAGGCAATAGAGAGGATATTTCGTGGTTGCGCCAATGGGGCATCTTTTTCGTGCTGCTCAGTATAATTTGAAGAAGATATTCGAAGTAGAAAAATGTCCGATTCGAATGAAGGTGAAACTTTCAGAACCTATCTGAAACTCAGATATCAGTAATTCTGACTGTTGTGGTAGTTCTAATGTTAAAGCGGTATCAATAAATTTGTAAAAATCTTTTAAAAAATAAGCTTTGGCGAAGATTTCTACACAGCTGACCTATAGTGTGGTAACTTTCCACTGACAAATTTGTATTTTATTTAAGAAAAAGGTGTATAAAAAATAAACCAATAAATGTAGGCATAAGCGTTGTACTATAATTGCATATTCAGCTTAACTAAACGTATAATAAAAATTTCTTAAGCTATTAACGGATTCTTAAAAATTAAATCATACTTGAGAGTTAACATAGTCATTTGAAGTTTTAAATTATTTCTTAAGACCCACACCATTTTGTTTCTCTGGCATATAAATGCTTGTTTGCGGAACCTTCTCATCTAGTTGTGGTGTCTTCAATGGCATTTCCTCCATTTCTACAACGTTATTGCTTAGAAATTTTCTAACGACGGGCGAAAAAAGTTTCGGATTTTGTTTCTCTGCTTGCTCAGGTTTAAAAACATAGCTCAGTGGTATAGCTGTTAGCCAAATGAGAGATGCACCGACAAATTTATACCAGTAGAAGGAAATTTCGGTAACGGAAAATTCACGATTGCTGCCATAAGCTGTGGTGACCAATGGGCGCTCTGTGGTGGTTGCGTTTTGAGGTAGAAGTGAACTCATTGTTGTATTATCCCAGCTGAATAATGTGTGGAGTAAAAAAAAAAGATGGAATATTTTCATATATAACTATGAGTATTTAAAAAGACTGTGACTTACGTTAACTTTGGAATTTCATGTAGATTTTTAACTTCGCATTGGTCTATTGTGGTATGCAGCGGAGTGTACTTCATGATACCCGCACGGAAGTTCATCTGAGCACTAACTATAATCCACACCATTGTGAGCACACTTAAACAAATCGATGCAACAGCGACCTATAGGAAGAGCGACAATTGTTTTATTTGAACAAATTTTTTAATTTATATAACCATTCTCATATCTCATATGATAATGCCATTGAAATCGTTGGACTGAATTTGTTATGAGAAATATTTTCTGGAAGTGAGTCTAATTTTATGTAGCCCAAAATTTAATATTTGTGTCGTAACGATCCACAAATTCATGAACGACTTACCTTTCCATTCACTCGTGGAACAAACATGCCCAAGAGAAAAACGCCCACCACTGCGCCCGTATTGATGCCGGATATGGTGACAATTAATTGCATGATAGAGTCAAATTTTTGCACCAAAAATCCGCCGAGTACGCAGTACACGCCCATTGCAACGACAAACAACTTCATAATTGCATTTGCCTTAGCTTCGGTATGCTTCACAAAAGGTTTGATATAGTCAAAATATATGACACCGGCCAAAGAGTTCAGAATGGCCGACATGGAGCTTAGAGCAGCACTGAAGACACATGATATAAAGACACCCGGCAGACCCTTCAGATGACCCATGACGTCCTGTACAAAGAATGGCACCAGCTTGTCCGCCTTATCCACAAGCTAAAAATGTCAAAAATAAAAGAAAAATGTTTATATATTTTTAAAAGACAGAAGGAGGTCTTTATGATCAGAAATTTTCAAAATTTTTTTAACCATTTTTTTTTTCTGGTTTGATTTCATTTCTGTCCAGAAATACCTTCTGTCATCTTTGTCTAAGAGCATAACAGTATAACTTACACCAGCCAACATAGGATCACAACCATGATAACGTGCATACATAACGATGCCAATGAAACAGTTGAATGTCATGATGATAACAAATCCAACTCCAGCCAGGTAGAGAGATCTAAAGAATTTTGTTTTTAATTAGAGCTGACTGTAATCTTTTATTTCTAAAGCTTATTTCAACTTACGTTTTCGCCTGTCGCAATGATGGCAACGAAACTATGCGCTGTACACAGCTTTGATTGAGGCCGATATGTCCAGTCCACATAACCAAACCACCAATTAAGGAATTCCAAGCTGTTATGCGTATGCGTGGATCCCATGAGAAGCTATAGTAAATATAAGAAACATGAAATCATAGAAAAAATTAATTTAAACTTAAAACATACTCATAATTCAAACGACCGCCTTCATCAGCCTTTTCGAAAACCTTTGCTATGCCACCAATTTTGATAGTACCTAAAACTCCAACTAGAACAACCGAAGATATCATGATACCCGCTTGTACAACATCAGTCCAAACGACAGCTTTTATGCCACCCTAAAAAAATATATATTGAAAGGAAATTATTTTCTGCGTCTGGAGGAAATTGATTAATCTAAAAAAATGCTAGTTGAGAGCTTAAAAAATAAGTTCAAGGATCTTGATGATAATTTTAAATATCTACTATTTATCACTTAACCAAAAATACATACCAGCATGGTATAAAACACACAAATCGAACAGACAACTATGTTTATAAGATGAATATTAATGCCAGTCACTGAAAATAAGAAGGTTATCTTTTGTTTATCGAACTCTGAAAAAGAAAAATTGTAAAATTTTAATAAATACCTTGAGAGAACGCTAAACTTGGTACAAATATTATAACGGGCAGCATAAAAAATGCATTCAGAATAAAAGAGGCTGTAACCAGTTGACGGGTGCGCTTGTTAAAACGTAGCTGTAGGTACTTCAAACATAAAAAATTTCGTAAAATTTAATTGAATTTTTTATTAAAAATTATAAATAAAACGCACCTCATAGCAATTTGATAGATTATTCTCATAAAAGACAGGAATTATTATGTGACATAGAACAGGAATGCATGCAAACATCGATAGCACTACAAAGATGTAATTAAATCCAAACGAATAATTTTCAGCCGGAACAGACATTATAGCGATAGCCGAGAGTTGACTAAAAATTAAGAAATTAAGTAAAATTAATAACAGATTTGTATTCCAGATAATAACAGATAATAAATTCTTGAACTCTTGAACAGATTTAAGTTTTGATCTCGAAATTGAAATAAATGCAATTGAATTTAGCTTGAAACAATTGAAATGAAGGGCATTCAGCTGAACTTGGCTTGTGAATGCCCTGAAAACAGTCTGTCGATTTTTGAACGAACACTGTAGATTGTTTAAAGGACTTCCACAAAGAAATGATCATAACATTGAGACCTGACAACGTATCTATTAAGAGTCAATTGCATTCAACCATGAAGTCCTTGCCTTGTAGCAAGTAGAATGAAAAAGCTGTGTATTATAAAATCAAAAATGCATATCCTACATATCCAAGGCAGGTAAAGCCACTCATGCCAGTTCTAATGACTACAGGATAATCAAGCACTCAACACGTATACAGTAAAGACAAGTCCACAGACACATTCTATTCATTCTCTGATCTCGATTATAGAAAGATCATTTCGTCGCTGCGCCTAAAAAATCAGGTATGTGATTTTTTTTTATTGCATAATTGAATAGCTCTACTCAATGACCATCTGTGCGCTGAACGGCTTTTCGTTATCTCACATTGGAGACATTTTTTCATTACTATTGCAATAAATTCCTTGTAGAATTTTTAAAATTTTTAATTAAAAACAAAATGCCCGGAAAAAAATCGGTTATGTGTCTGAAAATGGAAGAATGCATTCTCGTTTCGTGCTGGAGTAAGAAGTTTAAGTTTTTTTTTTATTATTTATCTCTAGAATTTTATAGCAAAAAATACAAAATTATGTCATTGCAATAAATTTGGAAGCGCAGAGAATAAATCAGTTTTTTTGCTCTCCTGAAAAGTTGTCGAAAAACACATAACTGAATTTTAAGGCGCAGCGACGATTTGAAAAAAAAAAACAAATCGTGTAAAATTTAATAAAAATTTTTTTATGGCTTGTAGAATTCGTTAATTGCCTGAAAAATGTATGTTCAAGATTTTATTGCCTTTATCAAATCCTCATGGGCCTTATGAAGTTAAGTCAGCGAAAACTTTAAACGGGTTTTTCGTTAAACCCTTGTTTTTGCATGTCAGATATTATAACTCTAAATGTTGATGGACGATTATTTGAAAGTTTTATAGATATTTGTATGTATATCGTATACTTTAAGAACCTAAATTTATTAATTTATTAGAGGGTTTCACTTCAAATTCAATTTTTCATTTCAAATTAAACTTTTACCATTTCAAATTCAACCTTTTACATTTCAAATTAAACTTTTTATTAAAGTTCAAAAACAACTCGATACAGCTAAAAAAAAAACTTTATAAAAATCGAATTAAAATTTTTAATGTTCAAATACGACTTTAGCTAAGAAAAAGTGGTTTATTCAAGGTTACTTTTTATATTCTCACATGTAAGGGTTAAGTATTAATTCTTATTACACTATGGAAAAAATTCTGGTTAGCAAAAGTTAGGTCGATTCTGAGAGTGAGGGGTGCAAATAGAGGCTAAATTAGAAGACCCGTATCGCGGCGTTTGTTTATGTTAAAAATAGAAAAACTTTCATTTTTTTTTTTTGCTTATTGCAAAAGTAAAGTAATTTTTTAACTATTACAGCTAACCAAATAATAACAACAATTCATTTTTTAGATACTGTAAAGGACTAAAAATCTCTTTTTGTTGCGAATTTCGGCCTTTTTGAACGGCCCTCCTACATAGAAAACATTCCTTTTCTTCGTTCTGCAGAAGCAGCAGCCACTGACTCCTCTGTGAGGAGCTTAATGTGCTAAAGCTTGCCAAAGGCTTAAAAATACTTTCATACAAAAAATAAAAACATATCAAATATTAAATAACAAGTAGATTCACGTTGAAAAAAACTGTTTTATCTTGTCAGAGCATTTGTCAACAGGGATGAAAATTTGCAGTTCTGTGTTTTTATGTGAAAGGAATTGATTGATAAGCTTGATTTTTATTTTCAATCAACCATTAATGGGATTTTTCGTGTACTATTTAATTTTGGTACCGGAATTAGAGGTCAGATTTTCGATGCACTCTAATGTATAGTATTTTTGGAAAGAACGTCTTAATTTTTTTTTTATATTGAAAACATTTTAACAAGTATGTTTTTGTTTTAGAAATTGTGGTTAAAACTATTTTACTCACCTTGCAACAAGTGAAATTGCAATAGGAATGGTTTTCATTCTTTTCCCGCCCATAAGATATTCATCCGTGGTGTTTTTTGCTTTTGAAAAAAATCCAAAATAAACACCAATGCTAGCAGATGTGGCCAGCATTATAATGAACACTATATAATCAGTCAGACCGAATGTAAAGTTCTTCAGCGGATCTATTACCGAGGTAATTGCAGAAGGAGCAACCGTTGAGGAAGACATTTTTAATGCGCTTTTAATTTATAATAATATAATTTTAATCCACTCGTATTGTATTATTTTGCACTTAATTTGCACACATTCCCGTCAGTTTTCTGTATCAACCTCAATCGGACGATTTTCTCTTAATACTCAAGACGAGCTATACTAGGAAATAACTTAAATAGCAAAATCATTTCTAAGCTTTCTACTTATCTAGTGTATTGTTGATATCACTTAATTAAATATCGTATTTTATACAAATATTTGACAGAACCTTGCAGCATCTCTTCACTGGAGTTATCTTAATACTTAATACTTATACTATGTCTGTATTTGTTTTTGTACTATATATAGAATTGATCTTTCAAATACTAAAGCGCCATTGACGAAAAAGGGAAATACATATGTGAGCTTAATCCTAGCATATGATAACAACCACGAGTACAACCTTAAAATTAGAGCAAAAAAGCTTATCTTTAGCGATGGTTTTGCCAAATTTTTTGACAACAGACAAATTTTAGTGTTAAGCTGTTAGACACACCCACCATGTTTAACCATTTCGGTTAAATGAAAACTCGGCTAGAACGAACGAACGAATGTATCAAAATATGTTAGCTACAATAAATCTTACAAGCATAAGTGCCAAAGTTCCTTGATAAAGGCTAGGGATTGCTTATGCATTTATATTTTTTAATGTAGTTTTTGGCTTTTGCAAAAATTTAAAAACCATAAAAAAGCAATAAAACATTAATAAATACGAACGGCTAAATTCTTACATTTTAAATAAATATTCAAAATATAGTAAATAAATAAAGTAACTTAAAATTTTTAATTCTTTTATTCACAAATACATAATCACCACTAGTGAAGCCTTAATATATTTAAAACACAATTTAAGATTATGATGAAATGTCTTGTGTTTACTTTGCGGCTCATCAAGCTGTTCTCACAGTTTGGCACAAAATATAATGAGAACAAGTGATGGCTATGAATATCATAAAATGGTATATTCTGTGCTCATAGATCAAAACTAAAGCCTATTAAATAGAAAACGAACAACTTATTTATTAAAGCCTATTAAAAACAAAACGAACATCTTATTTATTCAATCGATTTAAATTGTTATGATGCGTTGCCGAATTAATCCGCAGCTCTCGTTATCATTGCAGAGGATTATAAAATACCAGTTCAATACATTTTCCCACAGTAGATTAAGTGATGTTCTCACATTCACTTTGCGATGAATTTCATAACAAATATTTCTCTCGCTGCCTTATCCTTGCTCACTATTAACACATCATATGCTAAGGGTCATAAAGGTAATGCCGAGTAATAATTTGCTTATCTCCATAAAAACATTTTAACTCAAAAACTTATATGTTATTAAAAAACTTATTTTTCAATCGTATCTACCATCTTTTATTTAAATCTTATAAGCATTTTGTTTTAAATTTGGATTTCCGCGAGCCACCTACTTATTTTAAAACTTGTAATTTCACAATCCTCTCAGAAAAAAGTCTCCGTTTCATGCTCCTTCCTTTGTCGCTGGTGGTGGAAATTTTTATTTCTTTTTTGACAGGATATTTTGAAAGTGAATTTGCATGCTGATCACTAAATATTATGTATAACAAGACGCCGATTGTAACTTTATTTTTAATTTCAAATATAATTTTCTCTTCGGGTAATGTAACCATGGTAGCTCACGCTACATTCAAAAAGTTTTATGGAGTTAAATTAAGCTTTAAATTTGTTTTATTTGGATTAACAAATTGAAATGAACTCTTTATGAAAATTGTATGTTAGGAATTGGTTAAAAGATTCAGTGGTACCATAATATTTACCCAGTGAAATAATAATTTAGGTTAGTAACTTGCGTTACCATTTTTAAACAACATGTTCAGAGAGTACATTTCTTTAAAATTTTTCTGCAAAATTTGTGGGTAGATTTTTTTACATTTGGCATAAATAAAAGCATCAGGATTTCAATAAGTTTATCATTATAAAAAACAGCAATATAAGATCAAAGTATTTAAAATAATCCAAAAATTATGCTGTAACTCGTGTTACACAAAATTTGAAACTCTCATTACTTTCGGTTTTCATATTAAATTAAGGACCTCTAATGCACCTTTTACAGCTCTAATGCTTAAAAATTAAAATAAAATAACGAACCACAGTACTAAATCAAAATTTTATTATAATAATGATCAACTTCAGGCTATAATGAACAAAAATTTAAATAGTTGAATAACTAATATTCAATATAACTCGCTTGCAATTAGTTGACGTTTTTTTGCAGATAATGTTATATTGTCATCAGAACTACAACTGTCATACCCAAAATCTTATATTTCTTCCCAATATCAGGATTCTTCTTAAGCACATATACTAAAATTGTCACTAAAAACTTATTGACGGCAATGTTGCATCTATTGAAAAAAAAAAAACAAATGAAATTGGCCATTTCAGCCCTTGAAAGGACTTTGACCGAGCTTCTAATGATCAATTGTGTTGTGTGTGTTATTAAATGTTTGCACATAATTGACCGAGAACTGGACCTACAATTTTTTATGTCAACTCTAAACGGCTAAAGTTCATGTTCTCAAGAACCTTTACATGGCATTATTTACTCTCTGCGGTTTGCCATTGTCTGCATAGAGGTGGTGACCGATCAGAAAAATCTTTTGCCGCGACTGGGGATCGAACTCGGGCTCCGAACATGGTAAGCCACACTCTTAACCTGCATGCCACGGTCACCACCCATATGTAGTTGCCAATTAATGAGAGCAGTCCGGTGAAGAAAAGTCCCAAGTATCGGACTCAATCCCATTGTTAAGGTACTATTACAGTGTGAAGCTATTAAAAACAACACATTTTTTATTAATTTTTTTTACATAGTATTATACAATTATTTAATTCAAATTTATTTACATTATGAACAGTTAAAGTTGAAGATAAAAAAAAATGTTTTTTCTTGTTTTTGTATTTGTTGTTTATTTTCTAGAGGACGTTGAAGTTGGCGTGTTTAAAAAAAGGTTGTAAGTTGGTTTCTCGTCTCCAGCATTTCCAAGGCGTCGGAAAGTGAAAAATCAAAGTGCATTCTTCAGTAAAAGGTTGTAGTTGAGCACTCTACCTACGCAAATAAAAAAACAAAAACAACAAAAAAATGGCATGAGTTGAAAAACAGATTTACAAAAAACCCCTCTTTTTGGCAGAAATTCTTAGCCGTTAAAAACAAAATATAAAAGTTTCTCCGCTTTTTATAGGTAGAGTGCTTAACAGAGTCTATGAAGAATACAATGAACCAAGATTCATAGAAATCCATCAAGCAGAACTCGAGATATCTTAGAAACCAATTCGAAAAAACTTGATTCGAGAAAAACGCGATTAAATTTTCTTCTATGAACGATTATATATGAAGAAATGGGCGACATACGAATATAATGTATGTTATTATTTTTTTCTTAAGGCCTTAAGGAACCAGATTCTAAAAAAAAACAAAAAATTATTTTTCATTTTTTACACACTGTAATAGTACCTTAAATGCTACGTGTTGTAACGAAAAACTATGAAAGTAATGGACAAAAAACTAATTATAAATTCATATTATACCGAATCCAAACGAGCTTTTGCGATCAAAACCCGAGAACAAATGCATATATTTTACCGAAAGTAGTATCGTAACTTATATTACTTGAGTCTGAGTCTTAACTATAATGCACACAAAACATACATAACTCACAACTACCTGGAAAGTCACCTGAAAAAGTATCGCAGTTAGTTTGTATAATGTCTATAATGGGTTAAAAAACGAGCGTCTATATTCGGTCACAATAAACCAAGGTGTTCCAAAACTAGCACTTCTTTCTGTGCAGAGGATCTTCATTTTTCAAAATGATATCTTATTTTTTATTCAACTTCTACGCATTTTACAAACATCAAACGAAAATGTGAATATTTCTTCTGAGATTTAGCTTTTTTGTGACTTTCTTAAAGAACTGACAAAATCCAAAGTTAGATATTCGTTTTATTCACGATTTAACTGATAATTTTGCATATGTTTTAACTTTGTACGATAAATATTAAACACTGTAGGTTAGCCCCAAAAAGTGAACAAAAACATGGCATGTGCTTGTGTAAGACGTAGTTATTCTACTTCTTATAACCAGCCAAAACTTCAATTGACGGAATTTTGATTTTTTTTTTCTTGTGTGACTTATAACCAGCCCAGTATGCACACTATATAAATTAAACTGCTTAATATTAATGTTTATTTATACACCTTTCTGATAACCTCGTCTGAACCACCAAAGTTGGAAGAAAGTGTAAAAATCATTATCATTCCCTACGTATATTAATTTAACTTATTATCTGATGTGACTTAACAAAACTGTTACTATTTAAGATCGCTCATAAAGATAATGTTTTGCAAGAGATAAATGTTAATATTTATCTCAACACATAAGATAATAAACTTTGACACCAACTTGATGTAGCGTTTTGTTAGATATTTATTTTATTTTATTTTAATCTTATTTTTTCAGCTCTTATTGAGAGCTGTTATAAAAATGAATATTCTTATGAAAATGTTTTTTAAGTATAGTTTTTGTAGAATATTTTCGCCTTAATTTATTTTGAAATACATTTTATATAAAATATGCAACAAAATTTTTGGTATTTCTTGACTTAATTCAAAAAAGTTACTCGTATATGATGAAGAAGTAAAAACTTGTATAACATCAATTCTTGTTCGGCACACTTCTCTGGTATGTGACAAAAACTGTCATGAAAAATAAACTATAGATTATTTTGATTTGATTTTTTGCCAGTGTGCAGAACGAGAGTTAAAATATAATATTACTTGTATTTATAATTTATATATATAAATTTATTTAACTATAGCACATTTTTAAAGTAACTTTAACTATTTCTTGTTTATTATTTCTGGCATTTCTTCCATATGTGTCAATTCATATTTAACAAATCGTTTCACAACGGGTGACAATAGTTTTGGATCGAATTTGGCTCCCTTCTCTGGCGGACAGATGTAACTGAGCGGAACGCCAATGATAAATACAAGTGAGGCACCTATGACTGCATACCAATTGAAGGAGGTGTCAAATATATTAAAGGTGGTAGATGGTATTTTGTCACCAGCTGCAAGTAAAGTGGCTGCTTCATTCGCTAGGATTTTGCTGAAATGAAGTAAGTTAGTTATTGAACAATTACTATAAAATGATTTTATATATGAAATTTAGTTACATATCATTAGAGGTTATGTTGTTCGCGGAGCAGCCTTCAATTGAAGTCGGTAATGGTGTGTAATGCAGTCTACCTTGTGAGCCAATTACAATCACCATCATTGTTAACATGCTGGCTACAACTGCCACTAAAGCTGCCTAGTAATGTAAATGGAAAAATTTAAGTAATATTTCTTTATTTGGAAAATTAGAATAACAAATATTTAGTAGAGCTAGTTAGGGTATTGTGGTATATGTGAATATTGTTATATCTTGTCTCGCTTACATTTTCGACTACTTCAATGCTGTTTTAACCAATTACGAATCTAAAGTCAGATTTCAAAAATATAAAAGAACGAATCTAAGACGGACGTAGAAATTCGGAAATAATATTGGAAATTCGCAAATAATATAAATAAAAAGAGCCCTGTAATTGAATCATATTTGAAAAGAATCCCGAATAAAACTATACACATATCATATGTTTCAGATTTTCACATTTTGAGTACTAAAGATCTATAAATTTTTGAAATCTGTTTTCGAATACGTAACCGATAGATAGTCACCGAACACTTAAAATATATCAAAAAAATTCCATGAACCCATATCTTTGATCTCATTTATTTGGTTATTGATTGTTTTTTTTCGTAACGATATTCGTCATATGGTAAATTTTTCTCTTTAACGTTACACTCGAACGCATATTTCTGCAAATATATCCAAAATATTAAATGAACACAACAAATTTTGTATGTGCATGTGCAAATTGTCCTCAAGACTTGCATTTTATGTGAACAAATTTTTCGTCTAACTTTTGTTGTTTTGAAGATATAACCAGTTCAATGTGGTATTTACTGTTACATTTTTTTAAGTGAGATTCAAGGTAGGTCTGCATTCAAAAAATTAAATTGGCAATGAAAAGTTCTTGAATTTAAATGAAATAATTGAATAAAATCATCAATCATTATCATTAAATAAGCATCAAATGTATCAAGTGGACTTGAAAAATTTGATAAAAAATACTTCGAAATATGAAGTGGTACCAAAAGCTCAACTACGGTAGTATGAGAATTATCCATTTTAATGTTGAAGGGTTAAGGGCACCTTTAGATTTGTCAGAAATTTCGGTCCTATTCCTATGAGTTTAACAAAATTTTAATTTGTTCATATTTGAAAAACTTTTAATAAATTTTATAATAAATTACCCATAAAACAGAAACAATTTGGAATAAAAAAAAAAATTGCTTTTCGCAACCACCTCTTAATACTAAAATCATTACTCACCCTGCCATGTGCTTTTGGCACCAGCATGCCCAGCATAAATACTCCGAATACAGCACCAAAAGATATACCACTTATAGAATAGACCATCTGCAATATCGATGCAAACTGTTCCACCACCAAGCCAGCAAGAACACAATAAGCACCAGTTATTAGAACAAAAGCCTTCATTATTAAGTTTGCCCGACTTTCGGTGTGCCTTATAAATGGTTTGATATAATCAAAGTAGACAACGCCCGACATTGAATTCAAACTGGCGGACATTGTACTGAGTGCTGCGCTAAAAACACATGAGATGAAAACACCTGGCATTCCTTTTAAATGACCAGCAATGTCCTGTACAAAGAAAGGCATCATTTTATCGCCCTTTTCCACCAGGCCCAATTTTAGAGGATCACAGGAAGAATAACGTGCAAACATGACAAAGCCAGTAAAACAGTTAAAGAACATGATGAGCAGAAAACCAAAACCAAAAATTATAAGAGATCTGAAAAAAATAAATAAAATCCACGTATTTACTTGCTGCTCTGCTAATGATTCTTGCAAATTTAAGAATACGTACTTTTTTGCTTCATTTAATGAGGGTAACGAAACAATACGTTGCACGCAACTCTGACTAAGTCCAACATAAGTTGCCCACGCTATTGTTGAGGATAAAAAGGAGTTCCATAGAGTCATGCGTGTTGTCGCATCAAAAGCTAACCTATTGTTAGAGACAGCAAATGAAATTAATGTATAGTTTTAAATTGCTTCAGTTAAAAAAAAAAAATCACTTACTCCACATCTAGACGATGTCCTTCAGCGGCAAGCCTAAAAACTTCACCAACGCCGCCAACTTTGACTACACCCATAATACCAACAATTATAACGGAAACAACCATGACACCTGCTTGTACAACATCGGTCCAGACAACAGCTTTAATACCGCCCTGTTGGAAGTAAGCAGCAGAGTTAGGAACACAATCAACTGAATTACTTAGTTAGTTATAACTTAAAGCTAACTTAGTTTATAACTTATTGGTTTAACTTACAAACATTGTGTAGAAAATACAAATTGAACAAACGATTCCATTAATGAGATGAATATTTACGCCAGTAACTGAAAAATATGAGAAAAAATTATGCAGCAATGAAACAATTTAAGTAAGAGTCCGTGTATGTGTCTTTTTGTCCCTTTTTCAAAAAGGGTCAAAATACCATAAAACAGGCTGTAGAGGGCTAAAATGAACGTCAGAAATAAGTTAAAGCTTAGAATCTGTTCAAGGATTAATGTGGAACTTATTCAAAATTAGAGAACTAGTTTAGAGAACTAGTTTGTCTGAAAAAATTTTTTGTATGGAAATACACTGAAGTGCTAGAGGGTTCAACGTGATTTAATTTTTTAATTCTAATTTTTGTATGTCAGAAATACATTTCTCAAAAAATTTTTTGAAAAATGTGTTCATGTCATTCCTTTCAAGAATAAAAAAATACTTTAATATTTTGTGATTACTTAGTTCTGAGACTATACATCATGAAACTAACCGTATTAACAGCTCTTAAACAACTAGAACATACATTTGAATTGTAATATATTTTGGGTATCCAGCTACATGAAAACACTAATTTAAAGATTATTACTTGATTTTTTACTTGCTTCAAAAATTAAAAAAAAAATTAAATTGATTTAAATTTTTTACATTTTTTATTCAAATTAAATAAATGGTGTTTTATGGCTATTTAGATCAGGGATGCCCAGCTAAATTTAGATGGTGATAATGATGAAAACTTCAAGATGGTTTTCTCACTCCCTAACTTTACTTAAATCTATATATATGTAAATAGGCGTAGGAAAAACAGTTAAGAGCCATTTTCTTCCGTGTTTCTTAGCCGATTTTGATATTTTTTTAATGAATCAGAGTGCGGAGAAGGAGTGCACCAACTATTTTTAAAAGATTTTATTTGTGAAATTTTTATGAAAAAAATTTGTTTGTGACATTAATTTTGTATCAAATCAACAGAGAATATGCGTGAAAAGGTGAAATTTCGGCCACTGGCGAACTCTAGTTATTTTTATTTTGTTCAAATCAACCACCAAAACAGTTAAAAATACGGTTTTCAGAGAAGATACACAGTAGCTTAGAAAGTATGCATTTAAATTATTAAAATTAAATTTAGTCAGTCACCAAATGTGAAGAATCAACAGATTTCCCTGGAATTGACAGCTATTTTCGGGCCATTCATGACTCCTTACCTTGTCCAGCCAGAGCAAGGTTGCTTTGGAAAGTTTATAGATAATGATTATAAAACAAATTTCTGATACCAATATGGTATCACTGTGATATTGTAATACTGTCATATGTATGGTCGAGGATATGGCAGTCAATCTTACAGACTTCAGACTCAGTCTTCTCTATCAAAGTCGCAGCGGAGAAGATTATTGATTATGATGAAGAAAGTGATGAAATTATGAAAAAAGTTTATCTTTAAATGAATATTAATATTTTTTTTAATATTTCGCTTATTTAATTTTATATAGAAAACCTATTTTAGGTTTAATTAAAAAAAAAAATTTTCACAATTTTCTATATAAAACTAACCTCAGTTTTTATGGCTTCTTAACATGTCAATTCTCCAATTAAAAATTATATTGTTTGGACTACTTATAGTAAATGGTTCTCGCATAACTTATAAGGCCGACAGAGAAGCTATTACTAAAGGGTGTTTTTTTAGAGTTATAGAACTTTGAAATGGAATAAAATAAGAATGAATTTTTAATATTGACTTTGTTTTTTTTTAGAGGTATAGAACTTGAAATGGAATAAAATAAGAATGCATTTTTAAACTTGACATAAAATTGACTTTATTCAAAAGATAATCCTTTGGCATTATAATTTAAATATGGTTTGCGGCATATGACCTCCTGGCTCGGACATAATTTAATCTGGAGGTCGAATTTTCAATCACTTTTTCCAACTCTTGTTGCCATATATCGGCAATAACGCGGCGAATATTGTTCATCACGTGGTCGATCGTTTCGGGCTTATCGGCGTAGACTTCACATATCCCAAAGAAATAGTCTAGCAGCGTTAAATCGCACAATCTTGGAGGCCAATTTACGGGTCCGAAACGTGAAAATATGCGGTTACCAAGCGTTTCCTTCAGTAAATCAATTGTGGCACGAGCTGTGTGACATGTTGCGCCGTCTTGTTGAAACCACAGCTTCTGCATATCATGGTTGTATAATTGAGGAGCGAAAAAGTTAGTAATCAGGCCTCTATAGCGGTCATTATTGACTGTAACGTTCTGGCCAGCATAGTTTTTAAAGAAGTACGGACCAATGATTCCACCAGACCATAAAGCACACCAAACAGTCAGTTTTTTTGGATGTAACGCTGTCTCAACATACACTTGAGATATGTGGAGTGTGTCTTCACTTCAAATACGGTAGTTTTGTTTATTGACATAGCCATTCAACCAAAAGTGAGCTTCATAGCTGAACGAAATTCCCTTATGAAAATCGGTATCAACGGCAATCTTGTTTCGGGCCCATTCACCAAATCTACGCCTTGCAAGGTGATCATGTGGCTTCAATTCTTGCACGAGTTGGATTTAGTAAGCACGCAAACCAACATTTTTCCGCAAATTTTTCAAGAGCAGGATGGACAGGATATCGAATTCCTGTGCACGATGGCGGATAGACTGATTCGAGTGTTCTTCTACGTTACGCTCTACAGCAGCAATGGCTTCCACGTCTCTGTGGATGTGTATTATTATTTAAAGTAAGCGTGGTGCGAAAACGGTCCATATTTAGTCGAATTAATTGCTCTGATAGACGATTTTGTTGACCGTAAAATGGACGTAGTGCGCGATACGTATTTCAAACGGAACCATTATTTTCAAAATAAATTTGCACAATTTGGAAGCAGTGTTCCAAATGTTAAAACAGTGTTGTCAACTTGTAGTTCTATACCTCTAAAAAAATACCCTTTACTTTGCGATTATAATAAAATATTGCAAGAATTCAGAGAAAATTCTTTTTGTTTCTGTAAATTTTTGTTTCTCATATCTTTAATCAAATATGCATGAATAACATAGTTTTGTTTTTATTTAAATCTCTTCTAAAATATGGAATTCTTGCAGAGGTTGATTCTAAAATATGTATTAAGATTTATCGACAATGATTTCAGAATTCAAAAACGGAAATAGCGAACAATTTTATTTAAAATTGATTTTTGGTGATTTACTAACAATTGCGAGTCAAAATTATCTTTGCTTCAAAAAGAAAAAAATGAAATTTGATATACATACTTAGAATTTTGAATTTAACGAAATTTCTAAAGTCTTGTGTTAAGTTACAAAAATCTCGTGTCATGGTGTTAGTGTTTGTACTCCTCCGAAACGGTTGGACTGATTTGAATATTTTTTGAACATTTTTTTGTGTATATTTGATAGGTATAAGAATAGGTCATAAAGTATTTTCCATTCCCCACCCACGAGAGGCTTGGCACTTTTTCAAGAACACAAATATTCGGTTTAACTTTCGACTTGTATTTCACACATGAATGAAATTCGGTACGATGTTACTATTTAAATGTGCCCTTCGACTAGCAAATTTGAGCAACCTGTGTAAAGGGGGGCGTGGCGCTGAGCAAACAATTAAATTTTTTGATACCAAATAGATTTGGAATTAAATGTCGTACAACAATGAAACTCAGTAGGAGTAACTGGTTGACCATATCTTTCAATTATAAAACTGATACGGGCATTGGAAAAGCTATGGATCTGACCATACAATTCAACTTTTCTATACATAATAGCTATGCAGGTAAAAGTCACAAAACATTTTAACTCAGAATGGAGTTATTATTTGGAGGTGCTTGTACAAGGGCTGTGGCTCCGTTCATATAAGACACATTTTTTAAATTGCATCGCTTTTGAAATAAAAGTCACAAAACAAAAGAGCTCGGTTTGTAATAGATACTCTTTGGTGATATCCTACTTTATCAAAATCTGTCAGACCGTTTGAGATGAGTTCAGTGACATTTACACCTACAGAAGAATTATTTGTATATAAAGTTTGTTATCGTATTTTTACACTTCTTAAAACCCCAGCAATACAGCTTAAATGATTTCGTTAATATTAATAAATACATACTCACCTTGTGAAAATGCCAACGATGGTATAAATATATATACTGGCAACATAAAAAATCCCGTGAGTATAAATGCAAACGTCACCAACTCACGTGTTTTTTTGTTAAAACGTGTCTCTAGATACTAAATATGCCAGGAATAAAACAATCATCGTTAATAACTGCTATTAGAAAATCACATAAATCCAAAAATAAACACCTCATAGCAATTTGAAATATTATTATTATAAAACACTGGCGTGATGACCCAACACAAAATGGGAGCAATCCAAACCATTGACAGCACATTAAAACACCAAGTAATGCCAAATGTATATATTTCAGCTGGAATTGTCATAATAGAGATGCCCGAAAGTTGACTGTAAAGTAATGTAGGTTTGAGAAAACTCTGCCAGAACATTGTACGAAAAATTACACAACACGCACCTTGCCACTAAAGAAATTGCTATGGGAATTGTTTTCATACGCTTGCCACCTAGCAAATACTCATCGGTGGTATCAGCACCCTGGGCAAAAAATCCAAAATAGACACCAATGCCTGCTGATATGAGTAGCATTATAACGAATACAATATAATCGACAGTACCGAAAGTAAAATGGCTAGTATCAGCCAGAAAATCGATTGTAGAATTTAACACGGACATTGTTGACCGTATAGCTCAAAAACGTTTTTGAATATATAGAGTAATTTATTTAAAAAAAAAAATTCGACGAGAATTATGTAAGGTAAGGATTCCGAACTACCTCGTAGTTTAAAGTTTGCGTTTCGAATGAACGTTTTTAAAAGAATTTTGTAAAAAGTAAAAACTACGTTATCTGATAATATTATAAAGATTAAAACTTTAACTACCAACAAACTTAGTTGGTAGTGTGATCTGAGTGATATAATTTTATTGGATCATATTATATGGTAATAGGAAATTAAGAAACAACACATGAGTAAATACGCATCTTTATAACAGTCAACTGTAAACACTTAAACAATAATATGCTTTCTTACTAAGGAAGCGCAAAATAAGAGTTTTCGAGATAATCATGATAAATTGATGTGTTTAAAATATAACTCCAATGTCATCAGAAGAAGTCAGAAAAAGTGTTGCTGCCAACGACTGCTGTTAGAACGTGTTAATCTAACTATAGATATTAACTCGCTTATTATCTTTAGTTTTAATAAAATAAAATTCGAGTTGTGTCACAGTTAGTTGACGTTTATGGATAACAATGCAAAAAGTCATGTCAACCAAGAGTAAAATTTGTAGTATATTTTAAGCTTTCACAGAAAACGTTTATTCGTTTTTTAGAAAACGCATGAGAACAAATTAAGTAATTAAAATTGACTTATAGAATGTTTTGAATGATGTCTTACAAATCCTTTTTTTATCTTATATCTACTCAGATTCACAAAATTTAGCAAAATGATTACTGCCCACAAACTTTTAATAGATTCCAACCCAAAATTTTAAATTGATTTGAAAATTGGCAAGTGCCAGTCCTTCCAAATTGGCTCTACATCATTTTCAAATGTTATTAAGATATAAGACACCGTGACAAAAAAAAAAAGTTAAGAATGATTATTGATTATTATTATATAATCAAATTGACCATCCAAATTCCATTTTTTTTTCATCGGAAAAAATTACCTGTAAGAAATATTTTTTTGGACATAAGTAGCCTTGCATCATTATGGCGTTACGTCAAACGTGGAGCTAAATGCTAAATTTGAGGTTGCACGCCTGTTAAGTTTGCTAAATTTGAGGTTGGAACAGGCGTGTAAAAGGCGCCAGACTGTTGATCGGGAAACGAAAACCTCAGCAATATGGCGAACAGCTTGGTGGTTACATTTTTTTTTCTACCACAACGCTTGTTCTTGCCGTAGCCCTCCGGGTTATTTAAAAAATTTAAAACAACGTTATGGCTACGATTGATTGATTTTGCGCGTAATATCCATCACTTCAATGTTTTCTTCCGAAAACGCTAAAATTTTTCCTTTTTCAAGATCGGAAAGTCTGGAACCTCGTGGCATTTTATAAAAAATATTTTTTTTCACCGTCGAATTTAAAAATAGCACTTTCTACTTTGATGTTCACGCGTTGTATGGTAAGCTTTGGAGTGGTTTTATACTTATCAAACCAGACGAATTTTTGTGCTTTCAAAAGAACCGTTAGCAGAATATGATTTTGAGTTGAGTGGAATATTTCTCACTCAATTAAGTGCTCATTTGAGTATAACATTATGGTATCCTACATCCAGTCCTTTAGGAGATTTCAACAAGTCTTAGGTGGTTTTATAATTATGAAACACTCCTTACGTTGTATGTTTCGAAATGTTCTTGAACGTACTTAATGTCGCTATGAATGCCTATAAAAAAGCAATGCGTAGAACCTGAGAGTTGACTTCAGCAATTGCACTTTGGATGTATTTGAAAGGCCTATCTTACTGTATGGCGTGTGTGCGCGGTGGCACTCAAATTGCAAGATACTTGGAAAAGTGCAAAGCATCTGTGTGCACCAGTGGAGCACTTATGTAGGTACACATCATCTGATACGCTGAATGCAATTCTTCACTTTAAACCGTTTGATGTACTGGGAAGAAAGGTGACACAGGAAACAACCATCCGTCTGAAATCTTATTCGCAGTGAGGGATCACTCGCACAGGTCACTCTTCCATTCTTGGCACTGGCGAGTTCATTTCTAAACCAATTAAGTAACTGTCAAGCCCCTTTTTGAGTGAGGCTTTCATTCCCTGATTCTAGACCAGAGAGCAATGGGACACTAAAAAGCAGTGTCGCTCATATTTTTACTAATTACTCAAAATTTAACTTCAAGGTCGGGGGAGGCGTCTTTTCTATGGATTTAGAAATAAGAACCTCTTTTAGACTGCCGGACCAATGCAATGTTTTTCAGGTAGAGATGATAATGACTATTTTAAAGCTATAGAATGGTACAATGCGGCATCGACTCGGGATATTTTCATTTTTATGCTATGCCCTTGAAAACACTGTTTCCTAGCATCTTCAATAGCCCTCCATTGTTTCTCGTATCTAAACAACAGCTCTGAGTTCAACATTTATAGTCTGGCTGCCAGGTCATAGGGTTAGGGAGGGTCATAGGGAGGTGATGAACTCGTTAGGGAAAGCATGGTATAAACGCTCATATCGGACATGATAACATTAGGATGCCGCTTAAAGCCGCGTTCGTAGTGAACGCGATTCAGACAGCCAGGCAGACAGGCAGGCTGAAATCTGTTCAGGTTTCAAAATGGTTCAGGTTTACTTAAAAGCGTCTAGAGAAGCTTATTATTCTCTTAGCAAGGATCACTTCTACTTGCTACATTAGTAGGCGACATAACAGGGCATTTAATTATAGACAGGCATGCCCAATGTTGCCATATGGACAGTTAATCCTGTTTTGGGCATTATTTTGAACATGAGATGAGAATTGCATAATTGAGGAGTTTTCATTCAAATCCAGACAAGTCATAGGAAAAAAAAATTTAGTTAGATATGCCATTGTAAAGCTAATGTTACAGTACATCAATCCTCTTTTCATCAAAAATCCTCTTTGATAAAATTGATAAAAATCCTAGAGAAAATTGCATTAAAAAATCTCCTTTTCAATCAAATGCAGACATGTTAATTTTCAATCAAAACCAGATAAGTCCAAGCAAGTTTTCATTTGTGTAGTTCTCATTCAAATATTAAAAACTTTTTTCAGCTAAAACGTTGGTATGAGTAATAAATTTAACATTTTAGCGTATGCCTTCTGTAAAAAATAAAAAGTTGAAAGCAAAAACCATTTTTTTTTACTAAAAAGAACCTTCAGAAGATTCAAAATTGCTTCGGCGGATTTCCTCTGATTTGAAAAAAAAATTTGCAGAAATCATTTTATTGATTTCTTCTAACTTCTGAGATCCCGAACGGCAAAATCTAAATTTTGATTAATTTTTAACTTTC
The DNA here is from genome assembly GCA_958299015.1 of Tetanocera ferruginea. Classification (NCBI taxonomy): domain Eukaryota; kingdom Metazoa; phylum Arthropoda; class Insecta; order Diptera; family Sciomyzidae; genus Tetanocera; species Tetanocera ferruginea. The sequence continues at coordinate 16,082,226 of OY282642.1, forward strand.
AAAACCAGACAAGTCCAAATTTGAAATTTAAAATACGAATTTTTCGCATAATATATATATTCCTGTGGAGCATAATTTTGCATAATTGGTTTGTTTATAAAAAAATGTCTGTCAAAATTAAGACTTTTTTCGATTTCCCAACAATTCGATCCGTGTGACTTATCTGGTTTTGAATGTAAACTCCTCAATTATTGTCTTATCGGACCAAATAATCCGTTTTCAATTCTCTATCTGATTCAGAAATCATGTGAAATCATGTGAAACAAACTATCAAACATGATGGAGTTAGGTGTTTGTGGTCCTTTTACTTGGTGGCATCTAGGACCTCTTTTAAGGCCCGCCTTCAAGTTCTGTCAGTTTTTTTACACGATTTTATGGACGACAGCGTCTATCCCGAGGATGAAGTCAACAGGACTTTTCAACAGGACGGAGACTCCACACACACACCAAAGATTGTCCAAAATTGGCTGTTTCAAACAATATTAATTTATTACTTCGTTATATTAAAAGTTTTACGAATTTCTTAAAAATATTCTTAAAATCCACGTTTATTTAAAAAATATGTTGATTCTTTTTTATTGTAGGTAACTGAACGTATGCATTTTTGTAGCATTTTCATCGTATGCAGTTACATTCTGGGCACTTAAACAGGTAGTTTTTACAGAAGTGGTAAATATTACTGAAAGAAAAACAAAAAAATAAAAAAAAACGCCAAAAACTTCAACAGATGTGCAACAAGCGTATGCAAATGAATGGATTATTGTATGTTCGTGCGTAAGTTGCATTGACTGCACCGCGCTGTTTAGTACATTTGCTGCATTTATTCATCGTTCCAAAGTGCGGCAGCATTCAAGTGGTTGGTTGGTTGCATCAATGATGCGCATAACCAGAAAATGCATTTTAATGATGGCACACAATAAAAATACTATGCAACCGAATTCAATCCTTTCACTTTTTTGTGTGTGAGAAAAACTAGATGCGCCGGTAGCGTAAATTGCTTGTGAGATTACCAAGATGCAGCTGCAATCTTGAACAACATGTCCAAAAATGTTGCAGACAGCAAGTTTTAGAAGTGCGTGTGTGTTGGTGTTTTGTTTTTTATTTTTGTTTTTTTTTAAGACTTTGCAACCAAACGTTGAGCTACATTTTGTTCAAGCTCATTATTATGTCATATGTAGTTATTGCTGTCGCATTGAATCTTCTTTAGGCTATTGACTTATTTACCAGATACACTTGAACATTTGTAAGTTCTCTGAAAAAAAGTCAATTGCTACTTCATATGACAGAGAATCTACTGGATCAAGCGCATGGACAAGTGAGTATGTGCGATTGGGTTACGAAATCTGAAATAATTTTATCTACAATTTAATATGTGATACACGATACCAGTTGTTGTGGCTAAAAAGAATGTTCAACTATATAGAAGAAACTAAGGCTTCAAGGTTTTCTGTTCTGTTAAGGTGTAAGTGAGCGTGTAAGTGAGCTCAATGAAAAGCGACTTCAAAAACTCGATTGATTAAATTTGGAGTAGGTTAAGGTAGACACAACATCAATGGAGAGCATTGGAGTGCATTTGAAAGGAGTTGAAGTCAAAACAGATCGAAAAAAACAGCTTAATATTACATGCAAAGATTTTCATTTTTGAAAAAGTCCTTAAAGGGAACAAAAGCAAACAAACTAGGCGACAAATAAAAAAAAAAACCGTCATACAAAATAAACAATACAATATTTTGAATTGATTTTTTTATAGCTTCTTGAAAGTAAATTTTTTCAATAAAATTAAAGTTTCATGGGCCAAAAATTTTATTAAAGGGGTTTTCACGAGGCCCTGAGTAAAAGAGTAAAAAAGTAATGTGTAAAATTTTACTCTCAAGCCTCGTGAACGCAACATAGTAATCATTGTTCGAAATTCCGGAAATTAGTTAAAACTATTTACAATTTCAGAGTCTGACCATCTTTTTATAGTTTTTTGCGTTTTGTTTTCTCAGATCCAGGCCCTAAATGAACAATATATGTATGCTTTAAAAAAAGGTATTCTTATAAAATTGAAAAAATTTGACTTACTTCTAAATTTTTTTATTTTTTAATTTAATTTATTTTTACAGCTGATTTATGCTTCCATGCACACTAGCTAATTTTTTGAAATTTGTACGCACATACATCGGCAAAATACACGACGTCTTATGCTTTTTTGTAACATACCTGTAATTGAGTATGAAAAAATCAAACTGTCATTTTCTTACACTAGAGTAAAAATATATTTAAGTCAATGCCTGAGGTTGAGCAAAAGTGCAAGTTTTCATTCAAAACATTTTGTTGTTGGAGAGTATTTTTATTTTACACTTTAATTTTTTACTCTTTTACTCAGTGCCTCGTGAAAACCCTTTAAGTTTTTATAAAGAGTAAAAAAATAGTAAAGTATATAAAACATGTTTATGTCAAAACACATAAACATTAGAGTGCTAATGATCCCGGTATGCTGAATAAGGGTTAAACTTCTAGTTTTCCGGAAAAATCACTTTGATTTTTTGTAGCGTCCTCCAAAACGGGTTTTTTCGATCGCAATTAACTGACACAAATTCCATAAAAAGCAAGTTTTTTGCCAAATTTTTATCTATTTCTGATAAGAAGAACAATTATTTTGGAAAACCTGTACATTTTTATTACACATACGTACTTCTTTTTATTTTTTTAAAAATTATCATTTGACACCTGAAATCCTACCAAGGATAGGTATCCTACCAAGGATACCTATCAAGTCTGCCTCGGTTCGAAAATGGCATGATAGATAAGTAGGAAAGAAAGGAAAATCAAGTGAAACAATGTGTGGCGGAAAGCTAATGGTTGATCCAGTACAATGTCGCTTTTTCAACTGGTTTGTTTTGCCAGTCGTTATGTGTCAAATGGGTGGTCCATATGACGTTTGTGTTCAGTATTTAATACGACTCAAGCATGAATAGACTTACTCCTGAGCAACGCTTATTAATTGTGGAAACATACTTCCAAAATCAGTCATCAGTTATGTTCTAACTGAGTTCTTTGATGAAAACATCATCTCAAGAAATGGTACTGTTAATTGGCCATCAAGATCATGTGATTTGACGTCATTGAATTTCCCAATTGGAAACCTGAAACTATTGACGCTTTGGAAATCAACATAATTCGTCTTATTCGTGTAATACCGGCCGATATGTTCGAAAGAGTTGTTGAAAATTGAACCCATAGAATGTATCATTTAAGAGCTAGTCTTGGGCAACATTTGAAGGAAATAATTTTTAACCATTGAGTTGTAGGAACCGAACTATCATTCCAAATAAAGACTTACATCAATACATTGTTTTTATGTATTTTATTTAGAAAAAAAAAGTAGGAAGCTCTTATTGGATCACCCTTTATATCAACATAAGAATTTTAATCTGAGGAAGTGTTAAGCCTTTACCTCAATTAGTTCAAGTCAGTTCTAATCAATCTATTATTTGATACAATCCACAAATTTTTCTACCATCCAATACAACTTCCAAAATTATAAAGATGACTTCTTCATTTCAAATGATGAGAAATGAAGAAAGAATTTAAGAAAGGTAAGAGCGTAGGACCATGTTCTGGCCGGGATTCAAACCTCTGGGTTGACAGTCAAGCAAGCTTACTATTCGGTTAGGTTATGCAATATTTAGTCCTTCATATGGTGATTCGGGGATTCTCGTTTGTGTTGACCACCACCGGTTACCGAATTGTGTATTTTCTTCACTGGAGCATTATCTTCATTCGCTCAACATGAACTAGCCAGCGAAGCCGCTCAATTGTTATGCGCTTGACTATGTCGATGTTGGCGTATAGCTCATACAGTTCATTTTTATATCTAATTTGGTACTCACCATTGACGCATATTGGACCAAAGATCTTACGAAGAATTTTCCTTTTGAACGCTCCCAAAGTCCTTTAATCAGAGCTATTCAACGTCCAAGATTGTGGTCCATGTAGTAAGTCGGGCCTGGTTATTGACTTATAGAGCGTGACTTTTGTTCGCCGAGAGAGGGCTTTGCTTCTCAATTGCCTATTGAGCCCAAAGTAACACCTGTTGACAGGAGTTATCCTTGGTCTGATCTCAATGCTGATATCGTAGGTGGAGTTTACGCTTGATCACAGTTAAGCGAAATCCTTAACAACCTCGACGGACATTTTGTCAACACCCTACGTAGAAAAGAACTGGTTCAGAACCTATCACGTGATATCTTCAAAAAGAATAGAGACCTGTCCCAATTTTGCCACCAACATATGAAACCAACTGATCAGTTTAAAATGGTGTTATCTTTATATCGCTATATCCTTATCGTCTATAGCGTTATCTTCTCATCGAAAATCAATTGATCAATTGATTTGGACCTAACCGGTCTATAGAAGACGGTACATGTATAAGCACGTAGGTACTTAATGAAATTTGATTATCGTTTTGGAAGTTAAAGCTTAGCTGAGAGTGCTGGCGTTCGCGTCTAGTACTCGACTGACCTAGGTTCAATTACCGACAAGATTACCCAAGAAATTTTTTATTTTAAATTTTTATTTTTTTTGACGTAGAATACGTCTTACCTTTCGATATTAGGGCACCATGTATGAAAAATTTGAATTGCAGTTTTGGAGCTTCACGAAATTGGCTATTGTGAAGAAATTAATGGACCGATTTGCTTCAAACAAATTTCATTTAATAGATTAAACTTCAAATTTTATATTTCTTTATAATTCTGTGTGCAAACTTTTCTATTTTTTCTTCAAAACCATCTCAAACTTTATGCATTTTTCCAACATTAAATCGCTATAAAAACGTTCATATATACTAGAAATGTCTGGATTATAGCTAAATTGATAAAATAGAATACAATACATAATATAGTATATGATTTGTATGTGATTTTTTAAAAAATCGTCGTTTTTCACGCAAAAAATGTGCAAAAAATTAGGATTTTTTTTTTAATCCTTCATAACTCGAAATCGGCTCCTAGAAAATGGATGAACATTTTTTTCAGTAAAATAGAAGAGTTCATCTTTCATTTGAAAGATGTAAGTGGGTCTATTTATCATTTGAAGGTGAGCAAGTTTATTTTTTCACTTAAATTTTTGTGCTTACATTTTGTTTTTGTTTTAGTTTTTTTGCATTTCGCTATTATTTCCTAAAAGAAAGCAACAACAACAAAAAAACCTAAATAACAATTCTTTTGCCTTGCTGTTTGGTTTTCAAATAAAAAAGAAACCAACATCCAAAAAAACATCGCTTGGTTTACTGTTTGTTTGTTACACACAACAAACAACTGTTTTCATGTTGTTGTTCTAAGCGAAGATCAACAAGTAAGAAGTAATAGTCGGTCAGATCCGACTAGATGATACCCTTCAGTCAACTTCACTTATAAAACATCGTTTACCGAAGTTTTTGACCGATTTCGTTCATTTTCGAACTTGACCTTGCAAATTTTCAAAATATACTCACAAACTAAATTTCATCATTCTAGCTTCAACAAGTAAGCAAGCTGCAGTAGGGCAAGCCCTACTTCATAATACACAACACAAACTTCACTCAATACACATTTCCAAAAAAACGAAAAATAATTACAACTTCATTTACTTTGTTACTGTTTGTTTTGTTGTTGTTGCTAGAAACATCACGAAACCAAATTCCAGCAAAAAAAAATTCAATTGAATTTGTAGCAATGAATTTTTTTGGCATTTTGCTATATTTCATGAAAGAAAGCAACAACAACGAAAACTAAATAGAAATACTTTTGCCATGCTGTTTGGTTTTCAATAAAAAAACCTAGTGTACCACTTAGACTACGTATTCTACGTCTAATGTGATGGCCTGCGTTCTCTAACAGAGCCTGCGTTCTTAAACAGCACAACAAACAGGTAGGCTATCGGCTCCTGCGGTTTTTAGACGAGCTATATCTGGTATCCTTGTTATAGTTGGGTAGCGGCACTTCAACGCTGTCATCAATTATTAGGATTTGGCGAAATTGTTCTCAGTATCGCCATTAACAAGACAGGATAAGTCGGCACAAAATATTTACATAGGTCCAGTTCTCTATCAATTATGTACAAAATGGAACAACACACAATTCATCATAAGAAACTTGATCAAAGTCTTTTCAAGGGCTAATTCGTTTTTTTTATAGAAAATTAACATTTTTTTTTCAATTCAATTCCGAAATTATTCTTTTAGTTACAAGACCGGAAGTAAAGATTTGAAATCATACTTTTAAAAGATCATTAACATTTTGTTTTAAAGTAAAAATTTAATTTTTGTTTATTCGATTAAAAATACCTCTCAATATTTTTTTTTATCGAAACCATTCAATGCAGTTCTTGTGTTTCCTGGCCAGCTGTTTTCTGCACCACTTCTATATAACCATATGAAGGAAAACTCATTATTTTTAACGGTGACAAAATTTACTATTTTTTTTATTATTTTCATATTTTTTTTTTGTTGTTTCTTTGTTGTTTCATATACAATAATAATAATAATAAAAACACTTATTAACTAGTGATGCGTTATAACATTTAAAAAAAAAAAAACATACTATTTACATACATAACATTTTCATGAAATCTGAGTCAGTGAGATAGAGGGAAGAAATTAAAAAAGAAAAATAAAAACAATGTTAAAGACATGCGTCACGAATTAACGGATGTCATTGAATCAACCGCATTGGTAGTCGGTGTGTGCGAAGAGAAAGGTACGCAGATGCGTTGAAGCTGAAGTTGCACAAGTACCCACACAATTGATCCATTGGCACCGCTGGAGGGCTGGAACGCGCATGTTTAGGTTTTGAGGTTTAAGAGAAACTTTGAAAGTTTTAACAAAAAAAAACATCCCAAGTTCAACATCAGCGTAGGTTTGTTGGTTGTTGGTTGATTGGTTTGTTGGTTTGTTGGTTGGTTGGTCGATTGGCTGTTTGATTTGTGGGAATGCATGGAACACACTTCATTAGTGTGGAGCTCACAACAGCAACAGTTGTGATAGAGTTGAGGCCAAAAAAATGTAAACGTTGGACTATTTTACGAACGTACTTCACGTGATTTCGGTATTCCTGCTGTTGCTTGAAACTCTGTAGCTGTTGTCCGATGTTTGTGCTATACATTGTTCATCATTTTTGGCAGCGTATTTTAGTTGTAGTTGGTATTGGTAATGGTGTTGGTGTTGGTGTTATTCTAAGTGGTGAGAGACATAGTTGGAGATCTAGGTAACTACTTAGAATGGCGCACCATAGCTGCCGCTGGGCCTCTGTGGTGGACCATATGAGCCTGAGGGACCACTTGGATATCCACCACCCTGTTGTGTGCTCTGTTGGGCAAACTGCGCCACCTGTATTGCCTGGCGCACACCTTCAAGATCGATGCCTACAACACGCCCAGAGCTGTGCCCTCCAGGAACACCGTACGTTGATGATGGTGGTCCATATGAGCTGGATGGACCACTTGGATAGCCACCGAAACCGCCACCACCACCACCGCCGCCGCCTCCACCAGATTTGCTCTCCTCATTCAGCAGAATCTGTCGCACCTGCTCTAACAATTGTGGATCGACGTTTTGTCCTTCGGATGTTTGGAATCCACCGCTGACGGCCTGATAGCCGCCACCACCTCCACTCACTCCGAAGGAAGAGCCACCAAAGCTGCCTCCAAAGCTACCTCCGCCACCGCCGCCGCCACCACCTCTTGGGTAATTATATCCACCTGGGGCTTCCGCAGCGACCAGTGCTGCCAATGCAAACACCAAAAACTGCAAAAAGTAGTGTTGAAAAGAAAAATCCATTAAAACCGCGAAGTTAAAGAACACAATTTGTAGCTCAGGATTGCTAGACGCTTGTAATCCTTTGTCAGTTTCTAGTCAATCCTTGCTACTGCCACTGCTGCTTTCATCACGCTGTACTTACCACAGAGAAGGAGTTCATATTTGTGAGTTGTGTGTGTGGGGGATAGAAATAAAAACTTAAATTAAAATTAAATTTAGTTGCTTTCGAATAGGGAACCAACGACTGAATGCATTTGAAAAGGCCAGCAAAGCCCTCTTTATACTCAGTTGAAAGTTTGTGCGGTCGGTTCGGTCGGTTAACTCGTAGTCGCTGTTGTCGTCATCTTGCTCATCAACATCATCATCATCATCAGCAGCACCACCGTGCCATCATCATTATCGTCATCGTCGTCATTATTACATTAATCACTGGCGTCTTCTTCACTGTCTTTGTTGTTAAGTCGTCGCATTGGTCTGCATGAAGTCGCCTCAAACATGCTCTTCGCTCCGTTGCCACCTGCAGCCAGTCACTTGCTACATTTCCATGATGATCATTGCGTCGGTGATGATCGTGTTGCTGAAGCCGTTAATACTGTGCTTTCGTGTGTTGGCTAATAAAGACAAAAACAACTGAAGCAGCAGAAGAGCAACTGGATACCATTTTTGTATTCATCTGCCAGCTTCTGTTGTGCCAAACAAGCAAACCATTTAACATCCACTAATTTTTTTTCTTCTTTTAACTAAACAGACAATTGTAAAAAAATATTTTTTAATTTTATTTGAATTTAATAAGTTGTTTTTTATGTCCTTTAAAATATACGTATTTAGCTATTTTACGTTAATCACGGCTAAAAATTTGTTTGAGTTGTCAAAAAATGTTTTGCGGCGTTGGTCACGCGACGATATACGAGGCCTAAATCTACATTAATAGCTGTTGAAGTCTTAATTGATATTCATTGCAAAGTTTTTGAATAGCTTGTAATTGAAACTTTTAGTAGAATACAAAATAATTTACTTCAAATTTGATGAAGTCTGAAGGCCGTCTCAACTATAAGAAACTAGATATTTTATACCTACATTAAGAGCGCATCATAAAAGTTAATTTTGTGTTTATGAGCTAAACACAAAATTTATGTAATGAAAATTTTCGATTTTACTGAGTAACAAACCTTTATAATATGTAAGTGTTTATCCCTCTACTTAACCCAATCTTTGCTCTAAGCGTCTCTTTGGATTGATAATGATTTCTTTTTTAATTGAAAATAGATGTCAATATATACATTGGTTGGTAATACTAGCAATGTATTACAGAAAAATTCAATGAAAATTCAGATATTCCATTTGAAATTTAGAAAAGATTGATAGAAGTTCAGTAATTCTATGTGAAATTCAGAAAAAATCGATTGAAATTAAGAAAATGCCAAATTAATTCAGAAAACATTAATTGATTTTCAAATGAGATCAAATGATATTCCGATTCATTAAATTCAGAAAAAAATTAAATGAAACCCAGAAATTTGAATGGAAATTAAGAAAGGATTAGTTGAAACTCAGGAATTTAATTCGAAATTCAGAAAAAAATCATTTGGAATAAATTAATATCAAATTAAAAAAACATCAATTTAATTTCAGAAAAGATCAATTGAAATTCATTAATTCCATTTGAAATTCAGATAATATCAATTAAAAGTCAGAAATTCGATATGAAATTCAGAAAAAATTATTTGGAATTCAGAAAATACTAATTGATTTTCAGAATATATACAAAAAAACAAAAAAAAAAAAATTTCAGAATATATAAATGGTATTTTAAATATGGTGATGGTATTATGATGGTTTAGTGATATTATGGTGATGGTATGGTAATGGCATGGCGTTGGCCTAATGAAGCATCATGATCACATACAGATTTCTATTGCTCAACCAATGTACAAGATATATTGTCATAACAAAATTTTCTAATGTTCAGGAGGCAAAATAAAAATAATATATATGAAGTTCATACTATGAGGAATTGTTTCAAATGTTCTACAGACCCTTTTTTTTCATACAAACGTTAAAAAATAAATAAGGACATAGAAGTAGTTTTGATAAATCTACCCAAATCGGTAATAACCGTTATTTTTCCAAATTTGAACTTGCGGCGTATTAAAATTAGGCCGACAATATTTGCGTTTTTGAATTTCAGTTGATCTTTGCTCAACTTCAAAAGGGCGGAATCGACAAATGTAGCAAGATACATGCGTTCAAATAATTGACGCCAACTGGCCATGATATCTAACATTAATCCTAATCCTAAGCAGGATTATGAAGAATCCTAAGCAGGATTATGTTTGTATGGAAATCGGATTCAGATGTTGGAAAATAACGTGGCTTTTATTTGAATTTAAATTAATTTTTACAGAATTATAATTGGAAGCGATGTAGAGTAAAAAAATTTTGCTTATATATAAGTTTTTGCGGTCATAACATTTGAATTAAAATTTAATTAAAAAAATTGTTGAGTTTGTTATGTAACGAATTTCTCAGTTTGCTGTCGATTTTGCTGTAGTTTGCTTCAACTATTTTAGTTTTCGTAAAATGGTTATTTGGTACTTTTCTTTTGGAGAACCTAATAACTAGTGTCCGACCGATTCTTCGGCTTCGGTAATCAGCATAATTGGTCGAAATTTTGATCTTCGGCTTCGGCAGCATCGGAAATATATTCAATTTTTTTCTACTTTATCCTGACGTTAATAAATCAATTACAGAAAAATCCGAATTTTGCAGAAAAACTCTTGCGCTTAACTCGAATTTAATGATTTCAGTTCCTTTTTTTTTGTACTGAAATGAATATAAAGGGTTTTAAGGGCCGATATTGAATGTGAACCACACCTAAACGTCAAGTTTCGACATTTGCCATTTCTCAATCTCAGACTAATAACTAAATTTGAACCATGGAAATATACACAATCGAGCAACGCGTTAAAGTTATTCAGGCTTATTATGAAAATGGGCGTTCAAATCAAAATGCACATCGTGTACTTTGTGATTTTTTTCGGTTAATTTAATCGTCCAAATGAGCGTACAATCGGAAAAATCGTGCAAAAATTTGAGCAAACCGGGTCTGTAGGAGATGTGAAAACACCAGTGTATGCTCGTACAGCTCGTACTGTAGAAAATATTGCTAGCGGCATCATCGGACCGTATTTTTTCCAAAATGAGGCCGGTCAGGCAGTTACTGTGAATGGTGTTCGCTATCGTGAGATGATGACGAACTTTTTATGGTCCGAATTGGTAGATATGGATGTGGACAATATGTAGTTTCAACAGGACGGTACCACACAGCTAACGAAACAATGGCTCTTTTGCGAGACAAATTCAAAGGCCGTGTTATCCTCACGTGGTGGCGATGTCAATTGGCCGCCAAGATCATGTGATTTGACACCGTTGGACTTCTTTCTTTGGAGTTGTTTGAAAGAAAATGTGTACGTCGATAAGCCAGCAACAATTCAAGAGCTAAAGGATGCGATAATTCGGCACATTAACGTCATAGAACCTAAATTATGCCTCTGCGTCATCGAAAATTTAAACCATCGGATGGAGGTGTGCCGCCGAGGTCGCAACGGTCATTTGGCCAATATTTTGTTCCGTCCATAATTGAATCATGCCAATAATATCATAATAAAAAGAAATGACAATAATTTTCTGAATAATTTGTGTTTTATTCAAAATCAACATCGGCCCTTAAAATTTAACAATAATAACAAAAGCAAAGAACAAATTTTATCATTTTTTTTACTTGAAAACATTTGTTTTTATTCGGCTTCGGCTTCGGACTTCGGCCGATTATTTCCATTTTGCCGAAGAATCTGCTTCGGCTTCGGCAAAAATTTACATTCGGTCGGACACTACTAATAACGGAAGTTAAGTTTCAAATTAGCTTTTTTGAAAATTTGTCCGTGGGCCGTTAAGGGTCGTTTAGGGTTATATCATTCTACTAGATTTGCATTAATTTCTGACGAAATTTTCCTCCATTAAAATTGTTTAAGGTCAAAAAAACGTGTATTTTGTCTGTTAGAATACCCTCCATGAGTCAAAAAAAAAAATGAAATATGGTTTTAAATAATGAATTTGTTGACGATTTGCATTTCAATCTTCATTTAATCTTCATTTCAACTAATTTTTAATTAAATAACATTTTAAGAAGTAATTAAGATTTTTTTATTTACTATAAAATTATGAGCTACGTCCTTTCGATATAAAGGTAACGATATTCTTATGACTATGGCATGTATAGATTGATAAGATTACTTCTGGTGAGCTCAATAGATTTTCAATCGAGCTTACGAGGTTAAACGTGGACTTTGAAAGTATATTTTCACAATTAGTATGCATTCTTAGCTTGGAATAAGGGATATGTTGCCAGAACATTTTCACTAAATATTGTCAATGATTTTTTCCATACTTTTAATTATGAAAGACTTAAGACTGGTTGGGGTACAGAAAACTCGTTAAAAAGAAGTATCCTTTTTAACCAATTTTTCGAATTTCGTGACATGCAACTTCTTAATAATTTTTTTTTTCGCAGGAAGTTTTTTTAATAATATGCTCTGAATGCGCTTGCATGCGTTGGTCTTTCAAGGCTTCCTGGGTTCAAATCCCATCAGACACAGAGCAGTTTTTCAATTAAAACTAATTTTTCTAATCAACATTCATCTCTTTGCATACCTCAGAGAGTAAGTTGTCACTTAAAGCTTCTTGAAAAGATTAACATTAAACGTTTTTGCTTTAATAACCGATAATTTGTAAACAAACATTTCATAACACTCTTAATACAATTTATTATAAGAAGCTCGGAAATGTGATTTTAGGGTTTAATATACAATTCTTCGTTATTTTGTGCTTTAAGGAAAAAATTTAAACTAACTTCAATTAAAATGTTTATTTTACCTCATATCATCTTTTATTAAAGGTATTACATATGCTTACACATATAAACCCATATTTCCAATTTTAATACCGACAAAGATTTTAAAAATAAAATTAAAAATAAAACACAAACGAAAATTTTAAAAACTAAAATCCGTTTCGCCTATGCTGCAAATTTTGTAACGAGCTTTTAAAACCATTTATGGCATGCTTAAAACTTAATGTCTACATTCCATACATATCCCAAAAGAAATTACCAAAATTTAAGTGCAAAATTATGAGACTCAATTTTAGTTTTTAATTTTTTTAATAGAAATTTATATGCATAAGCCAAAAGGCAACAACACTTAATGCTGTTATGTAAGCATTCAAAAAAGAAGACAGTCCGACAAAATATTCATTCAATGGACATTTAATGAAAAACTGCAACCTGTTAAACTCTGACAAGGAGAGAAAACATCAGACATACACTGTCTGTTTACACAGCAGCATTCATAATATTCCAAAATATCTGCAACGTAAAAGTTGTTTCTACTTCAAGAGATCAACTTCAATAATTGAAGAAGACATGGCTTAAATAAATTTACAAAATACAACCACAATGTTACAAGCAAATTTTAAGAAAAAAACAAAAAAAAAACTACACAAATCCTCTTGCTGTTAAAAGAAGTAATCGGAGAAGAAGAAATAAAAAACCCCATGAATTTTGGTAGTGTTTTTATTTCTTTTGGGATTTTCTCTGCACTTAATGGTTGGTTGGTATTTTTACTCTATTGCAAGAAGGCGAAGCTACTCGCAATCATGCAGACGTTTGAGCACAAATAAAATTTCGTTCTTTGCAAATATTATTGGTAAAATATTTAAAAATATAATAATTTTTATCTAGTAAATAAGATATTAATGCATTTTTAACAATAAGCTTTTGCTAATATTACCAAATAACAGGAAATATCTCATTATTTGTAAAATTGTATGGCATTAAATGCTCTTTTATGCTGTACAATTGGAATTGCTTCTGAGTGATTTTCTGTTGTGTGTGATTTTTGCGTGATTTTCTGTTCTGTTTGTGTGATTTTGCGTGATTTTTTTTCTATGTGCGTGATTTTTTTGCTGTGAGTGTCACACGAGTGATTTTTACATATATGTTGTGTGATTTAGTGATTTCGGGTGTGAATTTTGGTTGGCATCTATGGTAGACCAGCTCTGATTTAAGCAAAATGGCGCTACGTGTCACACAAATCATTCAACAACCGATGTTTTTGCACACTGATGTGCGTGTTTGATGTACGTGTAGAACGTTAGACTTTTTTTTGTGGCTTGCCTCATCGTTTGATGATGTTATGCCGAGAATCCAAAGACGTTTGAACACAATGTTGTTCGATCAATTCCTGAACAGTGGCCCAAACCATAGAAAATGAGTACAAGCCGTAGCAGTCACTAGGTCTGTTTCCGTACTCACTTCAAGTAACTTGAAGTTACTCGAAAGCGTTTCCGTTCACATTTTTCCAGCTCGAGAGTGAAGAAGAACAAGCAAAATGTCACTTTTTGTGGCTCTCTATTACTCGAACTTTACTTGAAAAATTTCTTCGAGCACGAATCTCGAGCTTCAAACAGCTGATTGTCAAAGTGATAAAATTAAATTGTTGCATTGTATTACGAACAAAATGTATGCAATTGGTTAGAAAATTAATAAAAATAGTTAAAATTACCAAATCAACGCTTACGAAAACGTTTGAAATACAGAAACACAGCAATTAAATTTTATTGCTTTCAAAAAACAGGTGTTGTGCTCGAAACTTACTTGTTTTCTCATTTTGACGAATAATCAAATTACTCTCTATTACCCGAACTTTACTCGAAGTTACTTGAAGTGCGTACGGAAACAGACCTATTTAAAGGAGTGCGCACGTACAAATTGTAACATTGAAAAATCCAAAAATTAAGTAAACCATGGAAAAATCTTTAAAAATTAAAATAATGTTCTTAAAATTTATTTCATGTTGATTGTTAATATAAATAAAAAATTTTAAAAAATCATTGTTAAAAGCAAAATTTTAACTTTTACAGGAACTCCTTCCATCCCGTATGGTATTTTCAGAGATTTCTTTTGATGCTTTAGTCCACTTTCTTTTGAAATCTTTTAGGTCCTTAGAAGCTACTTTTGTCTCCTACCTTTTTCTTTTGATAAGGGCCAATACCTTTCTACTGGTTTTAACTCTGGACAGTTTGGTGGATTTGCCTCTCTGCGTACAATATTTATATTATTCTTTGTGTACCACTCTTCATCTTTTTTTCACATCTTCATAGTGGCATGACGCAAGATCTGGCCAGAAGTAGTTGGACACCTAATGTTAAATCAGAAATGGTCTTTTTTTGGAAGCATTCATTAACATAGATTTCCCCATTTATCGACCCAGAAGTTACGTTTGGCTGACTTCTTTTGCCACAACTACAAATGGCCTGCCACACAAGAAATTTCTTCGGAAACTTTGTTATTTTTTGAGTCCTGTACGTCTCTGAGACATTTCCTCACCGATCTGCTACATAAAAGTCTTGATCTGGAAGCTGCGAGAAGTCTGCAAAACATACGTTTCGCCATCTATGATGCAACATTGAACTTTTTTTATGAAATTTGTAAGAAATTTTCTCGCTCGATGATCTTTTTAGCATTACGATCGGGGACCTCGATGTTCTTTTCAGCATTACGATCGGGGAATTTTTGAACCTTATACGATCTTAGCCCAGCGTTAGCTTTTACTTTTCGGACAAATGCTTCCGAACAATTTGCAATAAGAGCTGCTTTCCGTCTTGAAGTGTTTGGAGTTACACTTATATTGCAGAAACTTGGTTTGCCTTCTTCAAATCCATATTTTCTTCCAGACCCAAGCTTTCGGTTAACACTGATGGTTTGCTTGAAGTTTTTAAAGACGCGGGAAACAGTTTGGCGGAACACTTTTACGGTTTCAGTAATTTTTTAAAAATTCCACTTGGGATTTTTTTGTGAAAGTTGAACTTTCGTTTTCCTAACTTCTTTTTGATCATCCATTTTGCACTTGTTCTGCTGATGTTCACAAAAATTTAAAGGAATGATTTCATGTATGTTACAATTTTTACGTGCGCACTCTTTACATTCCACAATTAATCCGAAGTTTTACTCTTTCTTATGAAAAAATATCATTACAAATTATTTAACGACGTTTTTTATCCTTCTGTTACGAGAAAGCAAAATAGAAACTTTTTAATGGCAAAATAAGTTCTTGGTAAGTATAAATATCAAGCTATTTATAATGTTCAAATTATTGTCATAGTTCACTTTCACTTTCTTGTCTTAGTAGTTGTTCTTATTCTAATTTACATCCATATCCAAATTCTTGTCGTAATCCTTGCTCCTTTTCCTAACCATTCTCCTTACCTTTCTCTTTATTATTAGTGCAATCCTTTTTCTTGTCAAAATCCTTGTCAAAATCTCTATTTAAATCTCTGTTACAAGTCTTGTTCTAATCCTAGTCCTAATCCTTGTCCCTATTCTCGTCCTTATCCTTATACTGATCCTTATTCAAATTCTTTTCCTTATCCTTCTCTCTTTACTTGTCCTAATCCTTCTCTTTATACTCGTTCAAAAGAATAAGAATTCTTGCTAGTTCCGTTGAACCTTTCATTATAAATTATGAAAGAGTTAACAATTGTAACATCAATACAATGTCATAAAAATCTTGTCCACCATTTCACACTCTTCTATCGATTTCGAAAGTCGACTAGAGCAATCAGCTTTATGGACATTATAATCTTTGACAACCATGAGAAAGGTAATTCTTTACTTCTATCCGTCCTATTTCTTTCAATCAACAGTTTCTATGATATCAGGTTTATGAAAATTATTTCCTTGACTAATCTTTTATCCTTCTCGTTTGTTTCTGCTCTTTTTTCCTTGTCTGCTTTCAAATCATCTGGTTTTCGTAGACGTATAGAAGTTTTGCATTTACCTTTCTCAATACGCAGGATCACCTGGAAAAGGGTTTTATTATTGGAAACAAGTGCTCAGCAAATATGAAAACAAATTAAATGTTTTCCGGTTAGATAATCGATCTTACGTGTTGAGAAAGAAAAATGCGAAACTTGAGAAAAACAACCTTCGCCCCCACAAAAAAAGCACGGTATGGGTTCAGTGATGCTATGTCAGCTGCAGGTCCTAGCAAACTTCACATCATTGATGGTATTAGGGATCAACACGTACACCTTAATGTATTGAAGAATAATTTCAAGGAAAGTGTGAGAAAGTGTGGGCATTAAGAGTTTATTTTAATTTTACCAGAATAACGATGTGAGACACAAGGCCTTTAATGTGAAGCTGACTTCTTACATATATGAATACCGAAGTGCATATTGCATAGAGTGTATTACAGTCGTCATTGCCGCACCGCCAAACATTTACTAATGCAATTTTTTCCGTATCATTATAACTATGTATGTATACAATTGTTTAATATATTGTGTGATAATAGTTGTTTTTATTCGCATGGATTAAAGTTTGAAACTCTTAAACCGTTGGTTACTTACTTACTTTCCAGCCATCAAAAAAACACACACATTGGGCCACGATGTAAAAATAAACAAACCAAAAAAAACTTCAATAATACATTTTATTCACTTCGGTGAAACCGTGGAACACGTTGATTGTAATATCAGTTATGGGATAGCTGCAAACCTTACAAACGACAAATGCACGAGTCCGTATGATTTTTTTATTATATTTTTTTAACTGTATCGGCAAATAAGTGTCATTTTTGTTTTATTGCTTTGTTTTCTGCTTAACGTGATCTGAACTCAACTGTTGCATGTAACGAATTGAAAAAGCAAAAAAAAAACAAATAAAATAAAATCATGGAGAAATGAAGAAGGTTTTAAGTTGTAATTTAACTTCATTACATTTGCGATTTCTGCGCTGATTCCGTTGAACAATCTATATTTAGGAAATCAAAAATAAAATGTTGCAATTTAAGTTGTGCCATTGCTGCCATTTTTTTTTGTGTTTTTTTTTTTTTTAAAAAAAAGTTAAACCAAAGTTGGCATAAGTTGAGATCTGTCTGGCCTTAAGGCCTTTGAGGTTAAACAGCTGACAGAACAAAGAATGGTGAGCAAGTCTTGACATCGATTGCACTTGAGATGTATTGCAGATTTTGACAATGAATCAGAGCCGTAGAGAGCATTTTCTTATGGGAGGGTAACGCTGAATGCGTTGAATAATTTATGATATTATATTCGGATTCCGAGTAGCATTATGAATAGACTTCTAATAAAATTAGTTTTTATGTTAATCCGAGAAAACGAAAAATTCACATACAAATAATTATAAATTTTTCGATTAATATAATAACTGTAGATTTAATAAGCAAGAGTTGACTTGGGTTAGTTTAAATGCAAGATATAGAAATGTATAGTTCATTCAAGACCTATAATACCATTTCCACCATACCAAACCATTTAATATACCCATCAAACTTTGTTCATTATGTCATACTCATTACAGTGAAAGCTCCCTTAAACGGGCGCTCTAATAAGCGGACATTTCCCATAAACGTACACATTCTTGGCAACGAACAATTTTTGTTTTTTTCCCATAGAAAAAGCTCTACCATAAACAGAATTTCCTATAAACGGACGCGGACACACAAACATATGTATTTATGAAAAAAAATTTCGCATAAGCGGACGCGAAGTTCTAAAAAGCGGACAATTTTGTCTTATTTTGTTCACAAAATTACTGCTTTTCTTTTGTTTTTGGTATTTTTGACAGTTCAGCATGTTTTTCTTTTCTCTTTTTACAAGTTTATGTTCTCATAATTGTTCTGCGCTGCTCATTTGTAACGGTATAGTAAAACAATAGGGGTATTCACACTGACTTGTGTTGTTAGGTATGGGTAGATTGAGTACTTTTGTCAACTGCGAAGTCTCTTAATTGCAATGTTTTTATATCTTTCTTTTTACTTTTTTCTTAAATTGAATTTTAATATAATTTTTTTTTTACGAAATTTCCATAAGCGGACATTTCTTTTCTACGGACTAAAAGTGAGTAACCATCGGTGTTCGTTTATGGGAGCTTTCACTGTATATTATATTAATTATATGAGGGTCGCCTCTTAAGTATTGCGTCATACAATGAAAAAACCGGGTGTGTATTCGTGAAAATGCTTTTATTTTATTTTTTTTTTCGAGTTATTCTCCAAGATTATCACTTTTGATGACACACTTTTGCATTCGTTTGAAAGAATTTTGCATCTCTGAAGTTGGTAACTCCGAAATCAGGTTTTTAATGGCCTCAACCAGCTGTTCAGACATAAAATAACTATCTCTACGCATTTTTTTCTACATTTAAGGAAACAAGAATTAGTTCTTGGATGTCAAATCGGGGTTTGAAGGCGGATGAATCATCAATTGATGGTCCTCGTTTTGAATGATCAAAAACGCTATTGTTTGATCTGATCCGTATCACAATGTTATGGTGTAACATTATTTCCTTTCCCTGGTCAAAAGTATTTGAGCTTTTTGTTGCACAAGTGGAACGGTTGCGAAAAGACCGATTTTTGTGAAAAAAATTAGAAGTGATTGTGATAATTTGCTTAGATGTACTCTATTCGCGGACAATTTTTGATGGAGTTTGCTTACTTTAAAAGATAGTGGATCTTTGGGTTGTTTCGGACTCATAAGCGTAGATCCATGGTTCATAAACTATCACCATTGTCACTTGTTTCCATTTTCTTGCACCAATCGACTGAGACTTTTTTAACAAACCTTAAGTTCTGGGCCATCCAATGGGAACAAATCTTCCTGACGCTCCTGATGCTAATGTAAAATCGTCTCACTTATGCCCAAGGATGACCGTACGCAAGCAATTTGAGAAGTTAGTGAATTTTTTAATTTCCCGCGTAGTAACTTTAAATGCATCACTGATTCTCTCAATTACCATCACTATTATACTGATTATAATAGTAACTGCTGTAAAAATTTCAGCTCGCTTTATCGATCTTGGATCTTGAATTTTTGCGAAAATGTAAAAAAGTTAATTTCGCGTGCTCATCAAGAATTATTTTTTGCGCAAAACACCATCAGCCAAACCAAGGAAAGGCTCGACAAATACTATGGGGACTCTGCACCATCGATTGAAATGATTCACAAGTGGTTTATTGAATTCCGATGTGGTCGTACAAGCACAAGTGACGCCTAACGTTCTGGATGCCCAAAAAAAGTCACTTTAACACCAGAATGGTCACATTAATTAAAAAAAAATATATCTGTAAAATATATCTGTGGGTGCCGCGTTTACTTAATCTCGACTATAAACGCGATCGTGTGACTGATTCAAAGGCGTATTTGGCGATGTTGAACAAAGATAAGAAGGATTTTTTCCATCGATTAGCAACCGTGGACGAAATATGGATCCATCACTATACAACAGAGACAAAGGAGCAGTCGCAACATTGGACATAACCGAACGTGCTGCCAAGAAGACGAAGTCAGTTTTATCGCCCGGAAAGGTTATGGCGACAGTATTTTGGGATAAACGCGGTTTAATCTACATCGATTATCTTCAACCTAAGAGAACGATCAATGGCGAATACTATATAGCCAAATATTAGACCGTTTCAACGACGCTTTGAAAAAGAAACGTCCCCACTTGGTGAGAAAAAAAGTACTTTCATCAAGACAATACGCGCGTTCACACATGCCCAGCTCCCATGGCAAAATTCCATGAATTCAATTACGAATTGCTTCCTCATCCAGTATATTCAGATTTTGGCCCCCAGCGACTATTTTCTGTTTTCTCAGCGAAATGGCTCGAAACAGAGGACTGACTATTTTGAGGAGCTTTGACAAAACAAAAGAATTTTTCGGATGAGATCAAAAAATTAGAGGAACGTTAGACGAAGTCTATCGAGCTAAAAGGAGACTATATTGAGAAATAAAACGTTTTTTGCCGTAAAAAATTTCTCTTTGTTTCATTATCCACGAAATTATCAAGCGGCTCTTGTTTTTCACGGTTTGTGTAGTTGGTTTTTTTTTAGTTGAAGTGGCGACACCTTAAAACTTGGTGAACCTAATGCTTTGTCAAAGCGCATAATCGAACAACTTCGAAGAGTCGATTGTTTGTAGAACAGGCCAGCATGAAGTAGTTACTATTTAATGACCCCGACAACCGTTAGTCAACATAAGTCTAATAGATAATGCTGTTCCTTCGTGTCGAGAAGTCATGCCTTACAGCGGTTCTACGGGGCTCACACAAGGACCAATATTCCATGCGGGGCGAATGCGAATATTCAAAAAGAAATCGTTCACTTCGACCTACATTGTGGGGTCTTTTGATGTTTCCTTCTTCGAATTAAATAAAACTACTTATCATACTAAACTAAACTCATCATATCAATCATACCAATTTTATTCATTATACCATACATCATTCTATAACAATCACACCATATATAATAGAAGAAAGACACCTTAATTTGTCTTCATGCAGAAAAGTTGGTCTGCTTTGGAAATCTTAGAAAAATTGGCGGTTTTTAACAAAATGAATGATCTTGACTATTGTTAGACCAACGGTTAATTGTGCAGCACTTGCATGGTGGCCAAAAGTTCAACAACGAACAACAGCTAATACACTTCTTAAACTGCAAAGAATGGCATGTATTGGAGTCACTGGGGCATTGGGAAAAGATAGGAATCGAAAAGGAGGCTTGTTTAAGTGCACTAGGCTTGGAGGAAGTAGGTGATTGAAATAAGAGCAGGGAATTTTAAAGGGCACATAAAGATTCTATAAAACTTCGGAAATTACCCCTTTTTAAAAATACCTGACAGATGTTCAGAGAAATAAACTGAATCAGGATCACAGTTATGGTAAACTGATAGGTCCAAACTAGAAATTACAGAAAATTACAGGGAGGGCTATAATCCAAACAAATTTCAAGCGGAAATATATGATATTGAAGTATGTGTCTGGGAATGTCTCCGTAGGAAAACTATGGGGCAAATATTTAAATACTCTCAGACAGTCAAGTGGCAATAATGGCCCTTCAAGCATACGAGCCGGATTCAAAACTAGTCTTTGATTGTGCCACCAAAACACCGAAAGAGTTTGGATGAAACAATAAAAAAGAATTAGGGTGGGTACCTTGCCAAAAGAGGAGCATATTGGTCCCTCATTGGCCCTGAATTATTTTTTAGCCAATCAAATAAAGGTTTCCTTGTGAAATAGGTCAGAGACAAGCAAAAAAATGTATTACTCTAAGTAGAGCTTAATCAGAGATCCAGTTCAAGCTAACTAAACCCGACTCTTAACATCTAACGGATCATTATACAGTTCACTGTGTAAAATTAATAATTAAAAATTTACTTAATTTTTTCATTATTGCTAAAGTACTGTTTAAGATAAAAGTATTAAATTTTCAAGATGATAAAATATCTCTCTGTAAATAAATTCAAAAAATGACAACTTAAATTGCTTTATTTCCTTTGACACCTAACACGAATAACAACGAAAACCCAATTTAGTTATGCCGAAAAAACGTGTTTTTTTGCTAAATTTTTTGGCAGCTGTTTTGAACTTTTAACGCGTACACTACTAAGTCATGGGAATGATTGAGTAAAATAGTGAAATTAACTTTTGTGAGTGCGTCTGCCTCTTCACTACGCTTGGAGTCTTTTGTCTGCTACGGAAGTTGCTCGTTACTTAGCCATGCTTATTGTTTGAACGCATTCGATAACATGTTGTTTAGACTAATGATGCCCAGTAATCCACATTAAGATGCTTTCCGCGTATTTTTTTTTTTTTTTGCACTTTATTATGGGATCAGCATTTGAAATTTTAAAACTCGGCATGGTTATTTGTTGCCGAAATGAACATATTGGGGCTCTAGTTTTTTTTCTTTTATTTATTTTTTTTTTATTTTGTGGTGAGAATAATTTCTTGCATGATGCCAATAAAACCACACAACACAATAAAGCAATGATTAACTGAAAAAAACAAAAATATAGAAATATAACTAAACACTTATGTAACTAACTTCAAATTGAGTTGGCCAATTTAACGTTTTTTACAGCAAGAGAAAAAAACAACAACAACAACAATAACTACAGCCATACCTGCACCAGCCATAGCAAAAACAATAACAAAAAATGCGCATCTGGCATCAACACTGCTACTACCATATTATGTTGGCCCAATTAATGTGTCATAATAGCAGACTACCAACTAATAAAAACCTAAACTATGCCATGCCGCTACTGACCTAGTACCAAGCGTGTACGTGTTAATGATTATAGCGAATTAGATAATATGAAGCATTAGTAGAAGTTAAATTCGCCAAGTTAAGACGTTAAGATTGGCAAAAACAGAAAATAAAAAAAAAAAATAAAAAACAAAACAGCTATGCCTACAAAATGAGTACACTGAAAAAAATAAAAATGAAAAATTAACAATACAAAAATGTTAGATTAATCAATAATTTTGGCACTTTTGAGCCTGCCAAGTTTAACCTACCTTCAAAAAATACTTTAAACTCAAAAATTTGCTTACTTCGATAACTTTTATAAATATAATAACAAGAATTAAATAGATTTTTTTCGATTTTTTTTTATATTTTTTTATGTTTTTACTTATCATTTCCAATATATTATCTGGAAATAATCCCTTTTCATTAACAAGAGAGTAATGAAGGTTTCAAAAAGTGAGTTTTTGCGAAAAATTATCAATTTTGAATAAAAATCTTTTGAAAATTTAGCAAATTTCGAAAAGGAAAATAAAAAAATGGATTTGGTTTTGATGCATTTATTTTTTGGAAATGTATTTGAAGTATTAACCTTTGATTTAAAAAATATTAGAAAAAAAACAAGTTTTTGTTAAAAATGGTCAATTTTGTTGGAAAAATATCAAAAATTTAGCAAAGTTCAAAAAAGAATTATAAAAAAATTAATTATTTTTATTTGCACTAGCTTTTCCTGAATGGAATATATATTCCTATATATTAATGTGCCTATTGGTATTTGTTTCGGCCATTCCGTCGGCCATATGTACTTGCAAATCCATTTTTTATACGCACCTCCAAATCAAATTTAGTTAAAAAGTTTATATACCTTTTAGGGTGATACTAATGAGTTTTTATGTATTTAGACCATTTTCAGTACATATCTATTAGTCTATTTATATAAAGTTCTGACAGAGTTTTGTTAAGATAGACCAACTTTTGTATGATCCTTCCATACAAAATCATATAAAAAATGTATATAGCTCCAATGCAGAAACCCATAAATCCAATCGATTAAGATAATTTTAAGTACACATCTATAACTCTATTGTTCTAATTTTCTGATCATGTAACGTTGAGATCAGCCAACTTTTGTATATACCACCCATAGGTTAGGTAGGGGCCTATGTTATAATTACACCAGCTCTTTTAGACCAGATTGGTCCATTGTGATACCGCAGCACACTTGACCTTCAATCTCTTTGGAACCACATTGTACTTTTTAAAAAGCTAGTAAGGCGCCTGACACTTGCCGTTGACAAGTCGTCAAGCTCATCTTTGTATATACCACCTATACAAAAGTGATTGAGTCCTAGGATTCAACCGATTTCAAGCATTTTTAGATGACATGCATTCTTAGATATACTGCTTCCAGAAGACATTTTAAAAATTAAATTGTGCTTCTCCTCAACCTTATCGAAAAATGCTTTTAGGAGGCATTCTCATAATCTTCTAAGAAGCTATTTGAATAGCTTCCAAGAATGCTTCCATGGCATGGCTTGTGCAAGGCATTGACAAAATATTTTCTTAGAATCATTTTGTCTTATGTCTTCTCAAGCAGGGAATTTCTTCTTAAAGTTTTCCTAGAAAATACTTTGAAAAATATTTTCAAAATAATTTGAAAATAATTGAAGGCATCAAAGAAATCATCCATTGAAAAATTCTAGAAGCACTTCTAGAGAAGACTAAGGAAAGCATTCCTCCCAATGATATGAATGTGTTAAAATAATGCCTTCTGTGTATGAAAGTAGACTAAGGGTTTAAGGGAACTTACGACTTTCCCTTAAACTTAACCTTCTTTTTGAAGTACTTTTTTTGCTGGGTATCTATTACTCTATTTTTATAGTCTTCCGACCGAGTTTCATTATTAAATCTGAACCACTCCTTCTTTTGTATGTACCTTTCATACAAAATCATGTTCAAAAATTAATAGAGGTCTAAGCGAGTTACCCTTAAGGTCTGACTGATACAGCCATTTTTCAAAGCTTAAAAACCAAACATACAAAATTTCATGATCATAGGAGCACTCCTTCTATTTCTGTTACAATTTTGTATGGGATGAGTGCACTGTGCACTAGCAGCCGATTTTTGGAGATGCTTTGGAAAAGGCGATCTGCGGTGGACACGATTCCTAATCGCAGCTTCATGTGAAATACAAAAATCAGTAAGGTTTTATTAAAGGATGAATAAACAGGGAACCTCACCCCCCCTTTAGGTTCAAAATTATAATAAACACCTTCATCATCAGTAAAAATCGTTATTCGTATATGTGACTATATGTATGTCATTGCAAATGTTATCTTATCTAGAAATGTCCTTTAACGATATTAATAACAAAACAAGTTTCAATTCTGTACCACATGGTACATTCCTTTTTACATTTTTATCAAGAGGAGTAAACAATGAATTTTAAACAATGGGTAAAAAGAAAACTGGTTTATACAGAAACCAACAAAATAGTTTACTATCATTTTTTTTCAAGGATCATTATTTATCAATCGTATTTTCGTGACTGATATCTCAAATAAAAAACAAATTTTGGAAAAAAATTATATATAAAATATAATTTTTATATATGTGGATGAAGGACACCATAAGTCACCCTAATTATAATTATTATAGAATAAATTGAAAATTTTGAAATATATGGTGACAGGGTAAATAAATCAAATCAATTGGAGATCGTATTATGATTCATGACTCAATAATTTATAAGGTTACCCCGATATTTGACATACCCTTATTTTTGTAAACAAAAAATATTCTCTCTCGAAAATGAATGACAAACTGGGTTTTGTGGTCTCCTCAAAAAAAATTTATGTTTCAGTGTTGTGTTGTGTTGTTTTTTAATAAAAAAGTATGTGTTTTCAATATTTTACTGCTTAACAAATAAACAAAATAAGAATGCATTGCTTTCATTGAATTTTTTAAGGCAATAAATTCGTGAAAATATTTCAAGCTTGGACTCGGTGAAGTCGTAGAACCTTTAAAAATCATCTGATGGATGCTTCAAAATACAAAAGTAGCAGAAAATGTATTGACTAGAAATTTTAAGATATATTGTACTAAAAAATAAGTAAGATATTCGAGCAGCTGTGGGATTTTTGTGTCATTAAAAATGCTCTCCTCTTCAAATAAGGGTATCTATCTTCATTTTCGTGAGAAGACGTCAAATATCGGGATAACCTTATAATTATTGAGTCATGATTATGATTGTGTTAAGATCGTGTTATCATGAGTGTCCATGATTTAAGGTGACTTAAATATAAAAGTAAATGGAATGAAATCTGGTGATATGAAATGGTCAAAATTATGCTACACTCATATAACCTGAGAGGCAGAAATATTTTTAATGCATCATCAAGAATTTCGAAATACTGAAAAAATGATTTAATTTTTCGAAACGATTAGAAGGATGAAAATAACTTCTCAAACTTGAGAGTAGCAGTTGTTTCAAAAAAATTGAGAGATTTTAAAAGGATTGAATTGATGTTTAAGCAGGACGTAGAGCTTTCAAGCAGGACGTTAAATCAAGAACTTCAAGTAAAAATATGAAATATTTTTAATTAATACATAGCCCATCCCACAAAGAAATGGTTTCAGCCACTTCAATAGCTTGTACACGACTTAAAAAAACTTGATAACTGTTTCTTAATAGTGCAAACCTATTTTCCCACTATAAATTTTTTTTTTCCGGTGTAAAGCAGCTTTTCGCTGAGTAACCGACAAAAAAATTCCAACTATGCGCTTGTTTGCAGATTGCTGCAGATAATTATTGCGTTGAAAGCGCGTAATTTATATTTGTTATGCATTTAAATTGAATGAAATAATACTAAATGAGGACGTTTACGAGTAGACTTGCAATACAAACTTTGAACAGAGAGCATGTACGAAGAGGTTTTGAGCTTAAGCAATAATTAATGAAATAACAATTCTGGGAAGTACCAAAATTTGTAAAATAAGACCAAAGAGTTTTCTTTGATTTTTAACGGATTTTTTGATAATTAAGATTTTTTTCGTAGTTAACCCTCACTTTGGCACTATTTACATATGTAAATATCCCAATTTTAAATTTGCTATAACTCCTTTCTTTTTTATTCGATTTGAATATGGCTTGGACTCTGTGGCTATTTTTTGGTTTTCTTTCTGAAAATTCAAAAGTTGTTTTTAATTTTAGAATTTTTTGATACTTTTTGAAAATTTTTCATTCCTATAACGTAGTTTGGTACATATTTACATATGTAAATATTTTGTATTTGAAAGGCTTTTCTGGTGTTTTAACGCATTTTTTGTCTTATTTATAGAAAAAAATGATAAGGAAAAACTCTTCACATATTAATTATATATACAAATTTCATATTTGATAGCTTTTATTGGAAAAATATTAATGAATAGAATTGCTTACCGGGACACCGATGCACAAATCAATATTTTAAATTTACGGTTTTAATTTGTCATTATTACTTTGTTAATCAAAACAAATTCTTTTCTTTATTAAGTTTAAACTACGATGTTTCACAACTGATCAATAAAAACTCTTTTCTTACTATAACACTTCAACTCTTTTCAGCTAAGTGAAACACTCGCTTCATTTTAATTCTGCTTTTCGGGAGAAAAATAAAGGTACGCAGAAATGAAATCGTGAAAAAATAATTGTCAACGCAGTGTGTTTTTCAAATGCAAAAAATATGCAAAGTTCAAAAACCCCCTTATAGAATATATGAAAAAAAGGAACAATTGAAGTTGTGTGGAAACAGCACCAGTTTTATGACAATATGTCATGTGTTGATATTTATGCTGGAAGTGCTAATTTAATGAAAAAAATTTCATTTTTTGTTGAAATTTGTTTTGTTTATTCATTGGCA
This sequence comes from Tetanocera ferruginea, assembly GCA_958299015.1. Classification (NCBI taxonomy): domain Eukaryota; kingdom Metazoa; phylum Arthropoda; class Insecta; order Diptera; family Sciomyzidae; genus Tetanocera; species Tetanocera ferruginea. The sequence goes on from OY282642.1 coordinate 16,110,077, forward strand.
CTATACATTTTTTTTTAATTTGATTTTCATAATTATATTTTGGTTATTTCGTAAAGGGCTGGATCGTCAAGTGTTCATAATATGTAAAACGCTATATCGAAAGAAGTAATGCATGGATTTCAATGGTTAGTAATTTTTTGAATAGGATACAGAATAACCTTTCTTTTGATACCCATAATGCTAGATTTTGTTGGAAAATTAAAAAAAAAACACGACTTTTCCAGGCCCATATTCTCAACATGCGAACCCTATAACTTCTAAACCACTTGAGAGCGGTGTGAAATTTTTCCGGAATTGGACTTAGAAGGTGTTAATACATATATTCCGCCTAAAAAATAATGCAAATTTTTAGTTTCTGTTTGTCTTTAAGAATGCCAAAAAAATATTTACAAATGTAAATAGTGCCAGATTACGTAGTAAAAGATTGGTGCCAAAGTGAGGGTTAAATGAAATCGTTAAAAGCAAATCGTCGCTGCGCCTACGGCATGTGATTTTTTATGATTTTTTTTTTATTGCATAATTGAGTAGCACTACTCGGTGTCCATCTATGCGCAGAAAGGTCTAAACTTTCTTTTGGTCTAAACATTGGAGACATTTTTTTATTCGTTTTGCAATAAATTCCTTGTAAAGTTTTTAAAATTTTCAATTCAAAATTTTAAAAATCAGGTATGTGCTTGACAAATTTGCCTATAGCAGAAAAAATGCCCATAAAAAATTCAGTTGTGTCTTAAAACGAAGGAATTCATCCTCGTTTCGAGCTGAAGTAAGAAGTTGGAGTTATTTTTATACCCCCACGCGTACTGCGTCAGGGGTTTATTAATTTTGTTACGACGTGTGTAACGTCCATAAGGAGGCGTGGTAGGTATAGAAAAGTATATATATTCTTGATCAGCATCCCCACCTGAGTTGATTTAGCGATTACAGCCGTAATTTTCAAGCTGTCGTTATGAAACATCATATATAAGCTTTTTTCTTAAAAGCGAAAATCAAGTTCGAGAATGGGCTATCACGGATGAAAACCACACCTACCTCCGATACATCCCCAATAATGAAAACTTCATAAAGAGGCTAATATTGAAGCTACAATACTAAAATTCGGTATTTATATATTCTATATCAAAACTGAGGTGTGTTAGAAAAATGGGCGTCATTTACCCACTAACAAGCCCACCTGCCATAAAACCCCAAAATTGAAAACTATACACAAAGTCTTCTGTGGAAGCTAAATAAATAAAATTAGATATTTATTCACTCTATATCAAAACTAAGGCGTGTAAGAACAATGGGCTTATCCACCAAGTACCACGCCCACCTCCCATACAACCCCAAAATTTAAAACTATATAAATAGGCTTCTATCAAAGCTACAAAAGTAAAATTAGATATTAAGTAATTTTATATTAAAAAAGCATGCTAGAAAAATGGGCGTCATCCACCCACTAACACGCCCACCTCCCATACAAACCCAAAATTTAAATCTATACACTCAGAAAAATATCAGCAGTAAAAAAATATCTGTCTTCTCTAAGCAATATTTTTTAAATGCGTTTTGCTATATTTATATTTTCGTTGCTAATAGCTCAGTGCAAGTGTGCTAGACTGTCATGCGGGGGACGTGGGTTCGAACTCTAGCTGTGTAAGTATCAAAAATTGTAATTTAATAATTAAAATAACAATAATTCTGTTTCATTAATTGTCTGGTCAAAAATAACCTACAAAATAAGTTGCTTACAATCTTGAAAAAAAAATTGCATATTTAATTTTTTTTTTTAAAAAAAAATTATTATAAAAAACTTTTTTGTTGGCCCTCCGATATTTAAACCTAGGACAGTCGAGTACTAGACGCACACGTCAGCACACTCGGCCAAACATTAACTTGCAAAACAGTGATAAAATTTCAATAAGTACGTTTTTAAACGGATTTCGTGTTCTAAAGACCAACAGTCAACCGACTGTTCATTTGAAAGTTTTATTTGTTGGCTGGTATTTGACAGTGAAATCTGTTATTTGTTTGATAATACTACAGCATTTTTTCCATGGGTGTATAAAGAGGCTTCTGTCGAAGCTATAAAAATAAAATTAGGTATTAATAAATTTTATATCAAAAATAAGACGTGTTAGAAAAATGGGCGTCATCCATTCAAGAACACGCCCACCTCCCATACAACCCCAAATTGAAAACTCTATAAATAGGCTTCACTTTAAGCTACAGGCAAACAATTAGATACGTTTGTTATCAAAACTAAATCGTGGAAAAAAGTGGGCGTCTTCTGACTACGGACACACCCACTTCCCATAGAACCCACTATAGTGAAAACTCTAAAAAACGCTACAAAAGCTACAAAACTGAAATTCAGTATTTGTATAGTTTACCTACATAAGAACTGAAGTTTGCTGAAAACATGAGCGACATCAATCACTAACACGCCCACCTCCCATAGAAGTCATAATATTGAAAACTTTATAAAAAGGCTAATATTTGAGCTACAAAACTGAAACATCCATAGACAGGCCAACCTCCCATACAACCCCAAAATTAAAAACTTTTTAAAATGACTTATCTTTAAGCTGCAGGAAAACAATTTGATATGTACATATGTACTTAAGACGTCATAAAAATAGTAAAATCTTTAAAAATCTCATAAAAAAAGAGCTACAAAGAGCACGCTTCCGAATCGACCGTGGGGTATTTTAACTTCGGCCTTATTAGTTTTTACAAAATATGCTTAATAAAGTTCACCAGATTAACCAGAATGCAAAAAAAAAAGACTATTAAAATTGTCTTGAAACGTGAGTGACAGCGACGTGAAACGTAAGTTACAAATGAGTATATGAAAAAATCTTAAAATTCTGAGAAAAAACTAAATTTTTTTTGCATTTTAAATTTCTACTCAATTTCGTTACGTAAAATTTTTTTTTATTTTTCATATTAACTCAAACAATTCGCAGATTTAAAGAAATTTGTAAGAAGTCGAAAATTGGAAATCGTCCGGAAACGTGATTTAATGATAGTTTTTTCAAAATGTGTACAAATATATAAAACTGTTTGCATGAACTTATAATAGTGAGCCTAAGACTTATTATACCCATATAATTTTTAGTTAAAGACTTTTATGTTTAATGGAGAAAAAAGCATGTTTACTGCTATGACTGAAGCGTGAGTGACACTGTATTTGCCGATAGTGAAAACCAAACCATAAGATTTTAATTATCAAACATTTTTTTTAATTTTTTTTTGCAGTGTTTAAATATCAATAAATATTTTATACAAAAATTAATGGAAAAAATATTCTTAGTTTTGTTTATCGAATTTTAAAAACCACCCAAAATTTATATCCCTAGACTAACAAATACCGCCTCAAATAGAATAATATTTTAAAATTTATTATAATAAATCATATCTGTCTATGAGTAATAAAGGAGTGCTTTTCTACCAAAGTATATGTGAAAAACTAAAGAGAAAGTTTTGCACAAAATTAAACAAAAGCGAAAAGCTACCCAAATAATACACTCATTTATACAAAGAGAGATGCAACACCCACATGCATAAATTACAATTATTTAAAAAAAAACGGCTAGTCAACAAACCTCAGTATCTGTGCATCTGCTGCACATGATATCCAAACTCACAACTAAAAATAAAAACAAAACTATGCAATGCGACAAAATGCATTTTCAAAGCATTGACTATAGATGTCTGTGCATCAGACACACCGGCTCGCTGTATGGACTCGCTTAGCACTAGTGCAAGCCAGCAAATGAGCTAAGATTATGTAATGTCCTCACAGAAAGCACAGAAAAGGCACGATCATCAACGTCATCACAATCATCTTCACAAAATTAAGATAACGACGCAATGTACTGCTATGTATGGAATACTATTTCCTAGAAAAAACCAGTTTATGAATTTTACCCAAATCATAGCGGTGAGTACACCAGCAACGAAGCCTAATCAGCATGGATGAGTTAAGTTATAGGTTTCTCCTGCTTTACACCATCAATTTAGTGTGAAGCAAGCTACATTGCGGGTCTTCAAAACAATGAAATATTTAAATTCTTGCCGCGGGAAATTAAAAAAAAACGACGTTTGTTGTTGGCAGAAAAAAGCAAATAAATAGTTTGCAAATTAAAGAAAATTATGTTAATCTCTTAAGTAAATATATATCTACATACATTGCTTATCTTCTTGGAGATAAACCAATAGGTCTGGCAAAATTATTACACGTCATGGCCAGTTTTGTTCATTAGCTACACTTTTATGGAAAAGTTAAATAAAATAAAATGAAAACACAACAAATCGGCTAACCGAGGAAATTTAAAAAATTAGTATGTGGGTAAAATAATAAAATAGAAAAAAAAAATTAAAACACATGAAAAGTGCAAACATCATCATCATCATCATCATCATCAGTCAAACTTATGCTGCTGAGAGTTGCAGCTTGTCAGACAGACACTGCAACAAGAAGACAGACAGGCAGACATTAAGCTAGAAAAACAAACAGAAAGACAGTCAGACAATTGATCAGACCAACAAACAATTTGCTGTCAGTAAATTTGTTGCGACTGGTACTTGGAATATTCATAGCCAACCGCAACAACAACACCAACAACAGCAACAACAACAATAGGCATTAAAAGTTTTAAAACATTTCCAAAACCGGGCTAAATGATGCGCTTTCCTGCACACACTTTGGCCCCAGCCATACAATAATTCGAGTGCAACAACTTTTAAATGTTAAACGGACATTGGCATGGTTGCCACATTTGGGAAAACTTATATTATTGTTAACTATTTAGACCATATCATATCCCTTTTACTGTGTTTGCTGAAACAGGCCCTTAATATGAGATCCTGTTTTTGATTTTCGACTGTTGTCATATCAGGGTTACCAACTTCCAAAAATATATATCCCTTAGACTACAATAAAAAACTCCTAAAAATAAAAAAAAAAAAATACCTATTTATTAGACCTCTATTTTTAAATTATTTAATATAAAAAAAATACTTCGTTTTCCTCGGATTATCTGATCGATTTATTCGAAGCGTATCCACAGACTAAAGTAACTCCGGACTCAGCAAAGCTGCTTACAATCAGCACTCATAAAGCGTTATTCACTTTCAACAGACTCGCTCCAAACGCTTTTCAACAAATAATGGACGTAATGCTAGCCGGCATTGACGATGCAGCAGTTTATATTGATGATATTATCATCGGCGGCTCGACATGGGAGCAACATTATGAAAATACGTGCAAAGTATTTCAGTATAAATCACTGCGTTTTACGTTCAGAGCAAGCAAGGACTGCAATATTATAAAACAGTTTGCATGTTTTGAGTGTTATAATCTTATTAATTTTTATCATTTTTACACAATAATACTCAAAATTTTATCATTTATAATCATAAAAATTTAAATTCTAAATTCAAACAGTTCCTGTTAACAAATTAACAACAAAAAAATTAAAAAATTTTAAATTTTTAAGATCTATTTACAAGATCCATCTCAGGAAGTAATTGCTTCTGTCTGGATACTTTGCTTTCTTTTCGCTTTTCGTTATAAGTAAGGAGCTATCAAAAAACGCAATTTACGCAAGAAAAGTTGAAAGATTTTTTATACTTTCTTGCGTAATATTTAATTTTTATATTTTCTTGAAATATTTGGAAAATATTGTGACGCAAACAGGGTTGCGGCCAGACCCAGAGAAAATAAAAGTTATTGTAAACGTGCAGAGGCCTTCAAACGTCAGTGACGTAACATCGTTCTAGGGTTCGATAAACTATTACGGCACACATATTCGCAAAATGAGTGATATCAGGTCGTCCATTGACAAGCTGCTTACCATAATTGAAAGCTAGCACTCAAAATCCAGAAGACGACATTGTCGTAGCGTGCGTCAGAATTGAAGAAGACATTTCAGAGGCTCTCAATGATCAATTTAGTAAGTTTCTACATGGTCCAACAAGCAACTCAAAATTGTAAAATTTTCCAAACGGTCATTGATTCGCTCAATTTTGGTTGGAAGAATCAAGTGCCTCCAGAACTAAATCGTGTATTGAGCACAATTTGTCAGTACGAAGTTCCAAGAATTCTTGGAATCGCGAAGAATTACTCATATAAGAACGCTTAAGCGTGCACTAAAAAAACTCAAAAGCGATGAAGCCAGTCTGGAGTATTTAGAAACTTTACTGCAAACCCATCATTCAACATCAAATACTAAGGTATCAGATGGCAAATCTCCAGCCGAGGCTTTCATAAATAGGAAAATTAAGAGCACATTAGATTTATTGAATTCCGCAATTTAGGTTTCCTGCCACTCTTATGGAACGAGTGGGTACAAAAAAAATAAATTGGTCATTTCAGCCCTTACAATGACTTTTGCCGAGCTTCTTATAATCAATTGTGTTGTGTGTGTTATTAAATGTTTGCACATAATTGACCGAGAACTGTACCTACATATTTTATACCGACTCCGAACGGCTAAAGTTCATGTTCTCAAGAAGCTTTACATGGCATCATTTATACTCTGAGGTTTGCCATTGTCTGCAGAGAGGTGGTGATTGATCAGAAAAATTTTTTATTAAAAAAAAACGCCGCGACTGGGTATCGTTCTCGAGCTCCGAGCATACTAAGCCACACACTTAACCTGTACACCACGGTCACCACACCAACGAGTGGGTTCAGTGAACTATAATGTCCTTATCTTTAAAACCAAGAGGAAACTCATCCGCTCGCCCAGCCGAATTCTGTGTAATATGTTTGAGTTGCCCCCCGGCAAAGTGACACTGAACGGTTCAGAGTAGTGCGAAATCAAGGGTAGAGAATTCAACCTCAACAAGTCTAAATTAAAGCTTAGACCAGGATGTGGATCCAAATGAAAAAAGTCACAGCGTTGATGAACAATGGCCTTGCTATAGTTCACCAGAGCAGCAACTGCCGAGGACTTGCACACGTAGAGCCATCAACCTTTCAGTTTGGACAAAAGATTGAACTTTCCTAAAAAGGGGGAGATATTAGGGTAACCCTAAAAAATGGTTCTTGTCAATCTGGTGACACTGTATGGACAAACAATAGCGGCAAAGATTTACAGATAAACTTTTGTAGTTTGGAGGTTTATGCTTTTACGCTACCTTTTTTTCTCCGCTTGAAATAAAACATAATTAATTAAATTTTTCATCTACGTTATAAACCCTGAGTTTTATTTACTAAAATACCGAGACCACAACACTGTAAAACGTTCTACGTACCTTTTTTCAGACAAACATTTAAACTTAAAAAGGGCCTAAATGTATTTTAATCAATCAATCTTCATCGCTTATAATCGTTATTTTGACAGATTTTGACTTATGTCATATTATAACTAGGTCGACGATATGTCACTTTTATTTATGTTTTTGATCTTTGCACAATTTTCATCAAATTCCAACATTAACTTTTGCAATTTCAGAAGTTTGTTTTGTGACTTATAGCCACCGAAACCGGCCTTGACTAGCCCATTTTGCATCTTGTAAATATATCAAAGAGTGAAATTTTACGTTGTAGGTTGTTAATTAACACATTTTTTGACCTAACTTAACGTAACTACATCTATTAAAAAATATTGCTAGCCCATCTAAAGGCTTTTAAGTATCCAACTATAATATGCCATACCATACCTACGCCATCTACAAGGTCTTGTGCCAAGTTAAATTTCAATGTCACGCCGTTTTATTTTCATCGTATTTGAAAACTAAATAACTTAACTATAACTATAAAAAAATGTAAGCTGGCAACCATGGCAAACTTTTGCCACTTTCGTGTTCCAGCGCTCATTATTTTTCTTCATCTTGGTCTCTTCCGAATCCCGTTGTCTCCCACGCTCCAGTCGAAATTGGATACTATTAAAATGCTTGGTCGTGTCGTTAATGGACGGACATAAAGATGTATTATGTCGCGCTAAAATGCTGTACAAATGCAAAGCTGCAACCAGTCGCAATGGAATTTCATCAATGACTACATAAATACTGCTTCAGCCGAGGTACTTGAATTATTAGCCATGTCTAAGGACGTTGACCGCAACTTAACGTCACGATGTTCGTCATTTCATTTAAGCTACGCATAAGTTTTAAGACACCAGCAATGATATTTCCTGCTGTGAAAGTGAACTTCCGGCGTGCTATTTTTCTGAACTTACTCTAAAATTGTACAAGGACATAAACGAGTTTCAAATGTTAAGTCAATTTTACCTTGATTCAAAAAATTACTGATTTAAAGTTATACGTACAAGAAATCAAAATCAAGTTTTTGATTGTTTTAGTTTCAGTTCTTGAGTTAAATTATGAATCTAAAATCATCATGCTATCAGACATTAAACTTCAAAAACTCATTGAGTGTGAAGGTGACTTGATATTTTTATGCAGAGTTCGAGGCAAAATCCGAATCTACTCATTGCACGTTTTAAATAAGTTCCTATAAACGTTGTTGATTAAAACTGTTCAAATGCTCTAATAAATTCAGTCATGCGCCTAAACACTCCATGTCGAACATTCAATGACTGTGAAAACCGTTACAAAACATTTAAGATCTTGTTAAGGAAAAAATTCAACTGACCTTAAAAACCATAACAAAAGCAGCCAAAATAAAACAAATATTATAAACACCTACTTCTGAAGGCTACTGCAATCAACATGGTACTTAGATTTGATGTTGAAGTGCGTCACATAAATCTTTAAAAAAGCAAAAAAATGTTGTTATATTTTAAATACTTACTCCTCGCTTCACTTGAACAAAAAGTTGAACAATAACTTAAAGTGTAACTTTGATTTGTTATGGTAACGCGTTGTTTACAATAGCTATGAACACAATGAAAAAAAAACAACAATAAAATTGTTAAAAGAAAGCAAAAGTTATGTTATTTAATTTTGAACATGACAAGATTAATGTAGCAACTAGTGTTGGGTAACGAAAAATTATTGTTAACTATTTTAATTATTAAAATATACACTTGTCCTCGTCTAAAACTTAATGCATCCTAGTATTACAGTCGTAGAAGAGGTTTTTAACAAAGTTGATTGACGTCTTTAAAAAGGTAAACTAGTCTAGGAGCACAAATTTTGGATGTTTTTTTAAAATTCAATAGGTGATAATAAAACACAGATAGTTCAAATTCCAATGTGATATATTTGAATAGAATCGAAATCAGAAGGGAGCGATATGATAAACAATTTTTTTCGATTTGTTTTCCATAAAAACAGGGAAATTCAAGATAAATCCAACAGACTTCCAACGATTGTCCTTGATATTAGTTGATTGTTATCGCAACAGCGAATCGAACGGGGAACTTATGCGCTTGAATTGGAATGAAAAATCATCCAATTCAATCATCCAAGTAGAATAATCGGAATTTGTGGGATAAGGACTTCCTCCCTTTTGAATTTTCACTTGATGATTGTCGTTTAAATCACATTGCTCATCAGTTTCTTGAATGAAAACAGCGTACCGTCGCAGAATTTCGGATGATACAGATTCAAGCAAAACCTCTTTTATCACAACAAATTTCACAATAATCCGAAATTTTACACCTTTCGTCCAAATATGAGCATTTCTCGAATTTCTATTTTCCATTCTATTCAATTTCAACTTTAAATTTTCTCTTTTTCCATTCGAAAAGCCATTCCGGAACAATTGCACACAAAATTCCATACAAAAAAAAATATTTTCGATCTTTCCAACGACTTTTTCTTAGGATTTTGCCAAAATTTTCTTTCGTAAAAACCTTCCCCTGGCAAATAGGACCAACTGAAAAAATTTGAGCTCAATTTATAAATTACTATACATTTTTCACACCATTTTTATATATATATATATATTAATGATTATTGATACTTTAACAAACAAAAAAAAATTTTTAAATTGAAATCTTTAAACGCGTTTTCTCGAACCTCAAGTTCTAATAAACCGATTAACTTGAAATTTTTTTAAATTCGGAAATTTGAGAAAAGGGCAAAAATCAATTTTTTCCAAGCCACCAATCGATATTTTGTAGGGCGATATTCTTACTTATTAGGAATCTATTTTCTTTTCTTTTTCAACATAATGACGCAATACTAATGGAAGAGCGTAGTGTCTTGGAAGTGGAAGAGAGTTTTCAACGAAAAAACCAAATAGCCCACAACTATAACTGTCAAGGCGAGTCGGAATCACCTTTAAAGCTCCATGTTCAAAACTCCCTCTATCTACTAGACTCTCAACTTGAGGGGTCTCTCCAAGACCTTAAAAATGGAATGTGCTTAGGGATTGGGTACCATCACATTATAACCACCCAATTAAAACCAAACCAGCTCCTACTACCTAAAAGGCTACCTCAAACGAAAAACGGAAAATATGCACCTGGAATGTCCGGACTTTTTAAAGAGGAGGTGCCTCTGTCCAATTGAGGGAACCTTTCTAAAAATAAAAGCTAACTTCACCGCCATCAAGACAAATTAATGGAAAGGCTCAGGCTGCTCTTAAAGAGCAAGAGAAAAATACAGTAGAATAATAAAGTTTAAAAAAGATTGAAAAAAATTTTCAGAAAAAAACGGTTGAAAAATTTTATGGAAGTGTTAATAATGAAAGAGTAAGTTATCCTTGTAAAAATAACGATAATACATATAATAATAATAATAATTTGGAATAACCTCAGTAGTGCAGGCATCAGTGTTCTTGCCTGCCCTCAACGGAACTTGGTTTCAAGTTCCGACCAGGATATGGTACCACCTTTCTTCATTTATGTCTTTATCTTATCAATTAAAATCCAAACACAGTATGCTCTCGTAAACGTGAACTCTGCATTTCGTCAGCACTGCTTAACGTGATTACTTTTCTTTACATTGACTATTCTAAAACCTGAACAAAGTTATAAAGCCCTATAGCGTGAACAGTCAGTTTTAATAGGTTTGTCTGTTTTTGGTTTCTTCAAAAGAGTAAATTATAATCAAGATTGCATAAGTAGGCCGGATGATAAGTATGATGATAAAAATTATACTTTTTGTCGCAAATTTTGACATTCGCGAACGTAAACATTTCGCAAACGTCAACTCTCTTGGTCTTAATCATGATAGAATAATCAGGTATGCTCATTAAGCCGGGTCACGAAAAAAAAATATCAATGTTTCCGCCTTATATGAACAGTTATGTGAAGAGAACTTCGGTGGTGGAAAAATTTTTTTTTGTGGGCGTGGCAAATATGCCGGATTTGGTTTTTATCTTGTAACTTTGTTATTTGTAGTCCGATTATTAAGTTTTATATGTCGACGAAAAGGTCATAATAAGAGGCTTACTGCTCATATTAATATGGTTGCTCAAATGTCTATTTTAACACAAACAATGCTGTGATTGCTATAAATGTCAAACAAAAAGGTAATAACACCAATTAGAAGAACTCAAATTCGAACAGCTGATTTTGATAAATGATAAGAGAAAATTTTTATTTCAGTAAAAACGCTAATTTCAAGTGTATACTGAGCAGAATCCATTGGTTATGCATTTTCAAGAAATTTACACAAGGTAGACATTATATTGAAGATTTGGAAAATCCAGTGAACCTTTTTTTGTCAAAAGGTCACTTATCACTTTAGTGAGCTTAATTATCAATGTATTATTAACCGTTCTGAGTGTCAGTTTTAGTTTAAGTGTGGCAGCATAAATAATTACATTTTCCAACACTGATTATTAATAAAATTCTTTATTTAGTGTAGGTGGTGACAAGAAATATTATAAAAGTAGCTTCAAATAAGCTTAAACTTTTAAATTAAACAGCTGCTTATCTATGGAGGCGCCATTAAAATCGCCTAAAAACAAGTAATTTGTTCATAACCACAATTCTCTTGGCTCGCTAATAGTTTGCGAAGAAAAAACTGCATTATTAAATGAGGCCACTATTTAAACTGAGCCAAAAACTACATAAAATTCAACTTTAATTAAACATTTACCAAGTAGATATTTGTAAAAAAGTTGACTATTTGACATTAAATTGAACATTAAATAATGTCAATAACAACTTTTTTGGCAACAACAAATTTTATACGCGGATACAACACACAATGCAAAAAATTACTTAGCTTACCTACACAAATTACAGCTTAAAAAAAAAAATAAATAAAAACAAAAAAAAAAGGAACTATAATATCTGAAAATTGTCTGTCAATAGCAAGGCCTTTGTTGACATTTAACACTGACGCTTGTGTGCACGACTTCCTGCTTGCATTTCAAGCCCAGAGGAATACAACAGCAAAGTAAACAAAGCGTGAAATGTTTCAAAAAGAAATATGTAAAAATATTTTGTAGTTATTTTTTAAAAAAATAAGACATTCTTGTGTGCATAATTTGTATATATTTATGTGGAAAAATGATTTTTAGTTTGAAAATGCAGTATTTTTATAATTTTTGAGGCTTATGACCTCAAGAGTCTCTATAAGTTTTAACTAAGTCTTGAACAAGTGTTTTTATCAGCCAACTAAAAACTATTGTAAAAAAAATTAAAATCATTTAGAAAGCTATGCGACAAACCTAAATTTCATCCATTAACAATGGTTGATCATAAAATTTATTCGAGCAAATAAAAATAAACACACAAAAAAACCCACCCGAACTTCAGAAAAAGCCAATTTAGTACGAAATGAAACGCGACAAGCGCCAAATGTCACTTTAAATTTGCGTGCATTTCTGATGTGACAAATCTTGGGGATTTTTCGACTACATTGTTGCGGGACATCGAATGCCATTGTCATCGGCTTCAATTTAATTCTAATAGCTTGAACACATTGCACATAGTAAGCTACGAACACTGTCGCTGTAGAGAAATATTAAGCGACTTGATTATAATAAACACGACAGCAGCAAACTTCAGCAGCAAGTTTTTTTGGAATTTATTGAAGTTGTTAATATATTTGAAATAAGTAAAAGAACAAAAAACAATCACTTAAGCAGCCAGCACGAAACAAAAAACAATAGTGGTCCTCATAAAATCGCGCAAATGCCTCGTATACCACGAAAACCTCGCAAGTTTCCACTGCGTATATCAGCTGTTCTCTTTTTCCATACAAAAAAAGTCAAGTTACAAGGCGCTCGCAAGTTTCCAATCCTTTTTCAGTTCGTAAACTTCGTATGTAAACCTCGTATTGGCATTTGTACTGAAACAGCTGATTTACATACTCGCAACTTGTAGTGTTTGTTCATTAAATGGCGTATACAAATTTGCGCAAATACGAATATGCGAGATTAAGAGCTTTCATGAAGACCACTAATGATAAATGTAAACAATAAACGAAACTCTCATTTGTCGTATATCCAATTAGAATTAAATTGAAGCCGAAGACAAAGACACTCGATGTCACGCAACAATGTCGTCGCATAGGCTCAAAAATTTCGTCCCATAAGTAATACATGTAAATTTAAAGTGTGCATTGTGTTCAAGCTATAATTTGGCATGCGACTAAGGAAATTTCTTTCATTTTATAAATTTATCATTATTTGTTACGTGTTGGCTGCCGACGTTAATTTCAAACTTAGGTAACTTGACCTACAAATGCAACTACAAGCGAGTGGCTTGAACAGGAACAGTACATTTTAACTTTTGACAACTATTGCTACGCGCTACCATGACATAACTATAAGGACTATAATAGCCTAGACACATTGACTGCGGCTGCAACATAACAACACGACGTGAAAAAGAAAATGTTGACATGTTGTCTACGACTTGATTAATTTGGATGCAGCGCGATAAGCCGTATTTTCATACATTTTTATTATTAAACATCGAATTATCATTAAAAAACAAACATTTAACACAAACACAATGAGAATGAACAATAAAAAACACAAAAGAAGCACAAAATTAAACGAAAACATTGACAAATGCCGATGTTCTTACTCTTGTCGCACGTCAAAATAGAAAAAGTTCTAAATCGATGACAGCAACATTGCTGCAATGACGCATTGTCGTTGCAACATTTTCACCACATTCACCTCCATAAGAAAAGCATGTAAAAAAAATTTGACGTTTGACGCAATTCTGCAGTCGCAGTCAATGTGTCTAGGCTATAAGGTAAGCGCATATTGGAGAGAAAATTAACTTAATAGTGGTATTCATGCAATGCCGAATATTTTCCGATGCCGTATATCGGAATATTTTCGCTGTTTTTGCATGAGGTACCTTTTTTTGTATTTTTCGGTTAGTGCCGTATATCAATCAGCTGTTCTTTAAGTTGTATTGCAAAAGTGGCCACTTTGGTTTAATAAATGAACTGAAAACTAAAAAATTAAACAAATACATAAATAGTTTCATAATTAAGATGAATACAAAGAAATTCCAGATAAATTCTTTTATTATTCGACAACTGACAACATGCAACTTGTTGTTTTAAAGGTTTCTCAAGTTGAAAGTTGAGTAAGAAGTTTTTAGCTTGTAATAAATATTGTAAAATATTTTAAAGGTGGCAACAACTCTTTGCCGAAAGTTTTCGGCGCTGTTTTCGCATCAAAATCGTGAGGAAAACTGGGAACTTTGCCGTATATCAAATTCCATACAAATTTTGACAGTTGATATACGGTGTTTACGCTTTTTCCGATTTTCGGCATATTCGGCACGTTTTCGGCATTGCATGAATACCACTAATGTCAAAAACCAGATGCTAAACATGAGTTGCTTATGGGAATATTTGCACTTGATTACATATTGTCAAACAAGTAAACATATTTCTTTTGTCGTTTCTATTGTGTGTGTGTTTCAATTTGGCACTTGCGGATCCACTTGAGGTCATTAAAACGCTCTCGATTTTGATTCTAAGACCTAAGGTGCCACTCAAAGCCAGGTTCCAACATATTGCCTCAGGTCGACAGTCAGTAAATGTTAAGCTTCGCTTAGAGAGGTCTGTGTGACAAGATTATTCCAGTCTAGTAAGACACTGGATGTGAATAAGAACGAATTTGCAACTGGACGCGGTGAAAGCATTTGTATCCTGTAAAGCAACCTGAAAAGATTTTGTGTCGCATATCCAAAGATGATTTTGAAATCCAGCTTTGAAGAATTTAAATAGTCTAAAGTTCTTGTTGAATCCAGCTTTGAAGAATTTAAATAGTCTAAAGTTCTTGTTCTCTATAAACTTAACATGACATTATTTACTCTCTGAGGTTTGCCATTGACTGCAGAGAGGTGACGGCCGAACAGAAAAATTTATTTGCATTGAAGAAAAATTTTATCCGAGATGAGGTTTTACGACCTAATTCTTTTTTTCACATTTCTATGTACCTATTTTAAAAAATTTTATAATTAACATATTTGTTTCATTTTAATTAGGTTACTTTAATTTCACGTCTTTAGAGCTACCTACGGAGTCTGCATACGTTATAGAGTAAATGTTATGTTCAATACTTCACGGATATGGATGACGTTTAAGTGATGCCGTTTGAATTTTTCCATCATCTGAGAGAGCAAACTATTTAACAGCTAACTATCGAATTGTTCAGCACTTCTTCAAATGACATTTTTTTTAAAATTTTCATTAATAGACTTAATTTTTATAACTTTATTGTTTTTACTAGTTCTTTCCCGTCATAAATTACGGGAAATTTACGGCCCGGTTTTAATAAAGAAAAAATCATAAAATATAGGTTTTATATTCGATTTTAAAGTGTGCAAATAACAAATTTTTAGTTCCAAATACATATTTATAAAAAACCTTTTATAAAACGGAAACATAAGTAGGTACGACAAAATAAGCTTAAAAATTTTTTGTAAAAGTGAAAATTTCAACATGAAAAAAAAAATATAAAAAGTTTTTGAAGTTTCATTAAATAACAAAACAAAAAATGCCTAAAAATATGCTATGAAATTTTTCAAAAAAATTAAGCGTTCCGCATTGATCACACTCACATTTTACGGAATTATGTTATAGTAATGTTATAGTAATTCTTATTATTTAAAAGCGAATTTTTTAAACTATTTCAATTGTTTATAAAATGTGTTGTATTCCCTATGATTGTTATATTAGCTTGGAAGATATGACAATGTCATATTATATATCAGTCTTGTTTTTAATATTACCCGTGCTAAATTATGCACTGAATTTCTGTCTGTTTTAAAATTAAATAACATGCAATAGTAATACAATATACAAAATACAATAGGGGTATTCACGATGTGGTGTATTTGCCCTTGTATTGTGTATTTTTGATAAATTTGATATTTGAAGTAAAATTACAAAAACAAAATATACAGTGTTCAAAATACAACCCTGTAGCAAAAATACAATGACGAAACCCTATTGTATTCTTTGTAAATATCGTTGTATATTTGATCAACTGATCACAAAAACTTTTTGACTCAGCGTGGATGAAGGTACTGGCTGGGTTGTGTGTTTATTTAATTAAAGTTAATTTAATTCAGTGCTTCGTTTCAATTCTTTTATTTTTTCGTACTGCTTAATGATGAACTACCCAGACTTTAGTGAAGGTTTGCTCACAATGTGTTGTAAATATTGTAAATTTTGTAAGAATTTATCAAAAATACACCACATCGTGAATATCCCTAATAAGTAATGAATATTTGATTGGTTTTCTTTTCAAATATTTGGAACTTTACGACATTTTTATTCCGGGGCCTAGTGTCATGGAGCATCTTCTTCCTCTTCTTTGCTCCTATACAGAGCGTCGTTATTGTGCAAACATCTCTGTTCAAAATATCAATTACTAAACTAATGAACGCACTCTTCGAAAGCACTTCATCACACTCAAACGATAGCAGCGCCAAATTTTCACCTAGCTGTCAGTGAGTGCAACAAATTATGAATGGCGTGTGTTGTGTACAAGAATTACTCGAAAGTTAGAAGGAAAATCATTGTCAAAATTAAAAAGATTTCAACAATAAGATTATTTAATATTAATCAAATTTTCAAAGGATCGCTGCAAAAGACAGAATGTTGGATAAAAAACCAAACAAGAATTAGAAAAGCAAAAGTGTGGCCCAAGCAAGCTGAGTTGTATGTGTTTTAAGAATAAATATTGGAGGATTTTTTTATACCGAGTCTCCGTCGTTCGTGGTGGACGATAATATTTTGTCGATTGTGCCGCGACGACGGCCACCGCTAAGTGTGACCCATAATTACTGTTGCAATAAGGAGTTGCAACAACAACAAAAACAACAGCTCAGCAAGCATTTACAAGGAACTGCCAATAATTTTGGTTGATGGTGCAATTTTCAATTGCAATGCGAATGGTAGATTGATTTGGAAAAGTGAAAATTGTGAAAGAAAAAAGTCTGCTGAGGCTGCTGCTGCTGCCAATTGGTGCAAAGTGGAAAGCAAAAGCAACGAAAGAAATCTAGCACTAACTTCAGTTATTGTTGTTTCGTGTGTATTGCTCCAGCACAGAGCGCTTCCAGAGCAATTGCTGGAATAATTGGTACTGACCAAGGTTTCAACTGCAGTACAATAAAGTGCATAGCTAGAGTTCTTTCGGGGCTTGTAAGTGACAAAGCAGCGCCCCGCAGCGGGCAACGGTGCTTTACAGCACCCTGACGGTGCTGAAAAGTGGGAACGGCGAATTTACCACGGTATGTTCAGGTAATTTCGACTATTAATTAATTTGAATTACGAATTAAGACACTTTCTATTTTATTTTAGCTCTTACAATATTTGATTGTGTGGAATTCTTGAAAAATCGAGTCTTGTGCAAATGGGTCTCCACATCTGCTCCAGAAGGCAAGTATATTTAGTTTAAATAGCTAAGAGCGTTTAGTTTATGGCCTTGACATCGAGGTCTTTTAAATAGTTTAAGCTAAGCTGCAAAGTCAGCTGCTTCAACGCTTTTGTTTTAAGAAATTCTATAGTATCAATCAATGAATTATGAGCATCGAGTGAATTTAGATAATTTTGGCATCAAGCTTTTATAGAAAAAAAATAAAACTAAACTAAAAATAAAACTAAAAATAAAAATAAAACTCGCTGGAAAAGTAAGAATTAATCGATTTTTAGGTAAATGCCCTTTTTCAGTTCTCAATAAAAGCTGAAATTTTAGATAAAAGCTCTGCCAAGTAGGAAAAAATAATTTTCTTTTTCCAAAATTCAAAGTGTACTATTGAAGTAAATCCTATAGCTTAAGAGTAAGCAATTTATTTTTCACTCAATAAAAAGTGAAGACTGCAACATTGGGAACGCTACGAAATATGTGCTCATAACACTACAAACATATAATATTTAATAAACATTCTTTAAGGAACTCTGTCGCCAAATAAAGTTTTCTTGCAAAAACTATTGGTCCAAGTAAATATTCATTGGAGATTTTGAATGTAGAATGCAAGAACGTTTCGAGCTGCTAACAATCAGACTGAAATTCATCTCAGGCAGAGCAGTAATTCAAACAGACAAGCTTCATATTAAACGTACTTTGTTGACGAGGAATGAAAAGCTGACTCTTATAGCTGCAGTTTATCCTATGTTGCAATAAATAATTACTTTTGTCTTCGTCAGCCCAAATTGAAGATTGAGTGCAGCTAGAAAATTCCCACAATAAAATTTAACAAAATTTTTTTTTATTCGAATTGTAACTGATGAGGTTTTATTAGACCAAAATAAAAAACAAATAAAAAACTTAGAAATTCTCCTTAAAGGAAAAAACAATTGTAAAGGATCAAGTACTCATAATCAAAATGGATGCTATATCTTTGTTTCCTCTATTTACGCGAACTGCCTTTATTCAAAACCATATTTTTTCTACAATTTTTATCATAATCTTTATACTAAAGTTAAAAAACAATGATGTTTTTGTGTAAAACTGTTTAGTTGCAGTAAAAATTTATGTGTCGGACTTAGTGCCGTAGCATTACCTGACAAAAGCAGCAATTGTTATCAGGCCGGATGCTACTGTATCAGACTTACACATCATTAATGTTCACTTTCATTTTGGAAAAAAATAGGCTCTCATCGTTCAGGTAGATTATTTCTTACTTCATTAAAAGGAAATAAGAAACAAAATTAAAACACTGAAAAAAAATTAGTTTAAAAAAAACTATACTTCCCATCATTCGGCTTTGTAGAAAATACCGTTTTCGTTAATTCTCGAAAATTATATAGCATGAAAAGCTCGTCGCACAGTGGTGATTTGATTTGATTTGGGACGATTTAACAGACCAAAAAGGACTAAGACGGGTATTGAAAACTTTCTATGAAAATGAAAAAAAAAACAAATTAAATATACACAAACCAATTACTAAGTTCACCTAACTACAAATTAAACAAAATTTCTTCACACATATTCTTAATGCATTGATTTCACCGCGTAAACAAATATTGAGCAAGTAAAACTTAACGATAAGTTTTGCTTCAATTATCAAAGGTCAAATGCCATATTAAATAATCATAGATTTAAGAAGCAGACATTTGATGGTTCAAATTATGACAAAAGATATTAGACGATGTTCTTACAAAGAGACAATTTAAAAACACTTTGGAAAGAATGTCATTCATTAATTCAAGGAATGTTGAAAGAAGCGACTTTTTCCAAATGCATGAAACATGTGAATGAATCTAGTTAAATACATGATTAGTCTAAATTTCGTAACGCCTCTATGTTAATCTTGTAGTTGTCAGAAAATATTAGGATACACCAATTTAATCAAAAAATGTTAATTTGAAGAAAATTTAAGTTGCAGCAGATGCCTTAACGATTCTTTAACCTTCATGCTGTAACATTAGCCACGTTAAAAAAACAATTTTGGAATAGGTTTTGATAAATTTTTTCCCAACCCAATAAAAATGCAATCACAGTTATTGGTATTACTGAAATTTATACCTTTTATTCTTCTACTAAAAATTTAACTGAAAATTATGATTTAAGTTAATTAAATTGTTGCCAAAATTATAAAAATATTCACTACAAAAGCAATGATATCATCTAGAAAATTCAACTCTCCTTTGCGCACTTAAATAATAAAATATTTTCTGTAAAAAATTTAAACCATCGAACTCAGACTAATTGTTCGTCGGATCTCTATGAGAGCTGCTTGTTCAAGGGCACAGACGATAGCCATAGCACTGGTCTTCTCTAATGAACAGATTTGCACGTAAAAATTGGGAACTGTAAAATTTACAGGGCGATCGATATATGTACTGATGAATGCACAATATGCACCATTCAATAAAATTGTCATGCTGAATGTTTAGTATTGTTAGTCATTGTATATCCGGCTAGTTTGCGAATATTTATAAACACAACAACGATGAATGTTTATTGTTCCTTGCTTTCGCGGAGACATCAAACTGAGCGATCGAAAACAGTAGCGGTGGAGTACACCCGTCAGCAAATTTGCAACGTTTACTGTTCTCGATACCAACAAAGACTTCCTTCTTAGAATCCTTGCCGCAGAAGATGCCGGTATAATTGCTTTGCTTGATGTTTTATTGGCTTGTTTCTTGAAGTAGCATGTTTCATTAAAAATTTCTAATGTACAATTTCTTTAAAATAGAAATTTAAAATATTTTTTAATTGCACGGTACAACGCTCAAAAAATCCCTAAGGGTTTTTCAACGGTTTCTTAAGGTTTTGGGTCCGCTGAATCCGAATCTGAACTCGGAATTTTCGGGTCACCCTAAGTTTTCGTGGTAAAGGGGAAGGCAAGTCCCTAACCACCTACTGTTATTTTTTGCCTGGATCATCTCCTCCAGCCCCGCCGTATTTTTTCATATTTTTTTTAAGAACTTTTTTATTAAAAAAAAACAAATTGTATTAATATTAATTGATTGGAATAGAATTAATCTTAAAAATTAATTTTTTTTAAAAATTATGTTTTTTAAAAGAAATTATTTTTTTTATTATTTTTAATTTATTTTATTATTATTTATTTTTAATGTTTAGAATTCTACATAATTATAAAAAGGCAAACAGAAAATTTGGTAACTCTAGTCAAATGGCAGAATTTTAAGGTGACATCCAGTGGACTAAGAAATTATGATCTTTTACCATTGCCATCCCTATCGATGTCAAACTTTTTAGTGTTTTATTGAAAAGAATTATTTTCATGGGTATTTTTCTAACCAATCAGCGGAAATGGGTTAACAAGCCTTAGAAAATTGGAAATGCCGATAAAGCAGTTGGTCGCGCGTTTCAATAATAGGTTGAGAATCTATTGTCAGCAGTAAAGATTATCGTCGAAATGATGATCGATGACGAGACTTTGGTGAAAGTGAGTTCTCGATGACGAAATTAACGCAACGCGACTTCAAGAATAAAAGTGATCTTTGATTGTAAGCAAGTAAAATAATTTTAGAACAAAATTTGCACAAGTTATAAAATTTTTAAGTTTGGTAAAGTGAAAAATCGTTTTTATTTGTACACTTTTTATTGGAAAATGTGTAACAAGCAGACAAAACAATTGTTCGTCGTTCGCTACGACAACTTATCACAAACTTTGAGAACAACTCAAAGCATAGAAGTTGCTTTTTTCAAAGTTTATTAAAATAAATGCTTATTTAATAAAATTGAA
Organism: Tetanocera ferruginea; assembly: GCA_958299015.1. NCBI lineage: Eukaryota > Metazoa > Arthropoda > Insecta > Diptera > Sciomyzidae > Tetanocera > Tetanocera ferruginea. Next base: position 16,131,574 of record OY282642.1, read on the forward strand.
ACGTGTTTAAATGTATGCACGTTTCAAGGACATTTAGGGCATCGCGAAAAGTTCATATTTTGAGATATACCTGGATAGAAATTTCAGATCAAACTGGAGTAGGTCGAAATTGCTTAAAGCATTTATTTTTTGTATGTTTTCATATCGCCTGCTTAAATAAGCAAACAGTGTTCACAGACGTGAAGTGTTAAACAGAAGTGAACCAACGTGACTGCATTAAGGAACACCTGACCTCTCGGAATCGTATTTGACAAGATCGCTCAATCATGTAAGATTTTGGCCAGTTTAATGTGGTAATTATCAAATGCTTTACCAAAGCCAGTCTAAATGTAGTCGACCTAGATTCCGGTTACTAGATTCTGTAGAATTTATACAGAATGTTGTGAAATGAAGAAGACTAGCCATGTTGTTATAATCGCAACAGTAAGGAAGCAGACAATAACTTTGGTTCAAGATAATTTATCGATGTATTCGAATGGCCAACATGATATTAAACTCAAATGCAACTAAGCGTTGTTGGGCAGTAGAAAATGCACTCAGGTCTGATATTCTGAAAATAATCAGACGTTAACTGTTCAAAAAAAGTAATGCAAATTATCTACATCGTTTGAACTCATTTCAAGTAATGACAGTCGCGAATTCCGTAATTCACAACTTTATAACAGTAAAAAAAAAGCTTTATTTCAACTTAATATATAATTTTGAAATAGTTTATAATTAAATTAGTATTCGTCATATAAAAAATAAACGTTTATATTAGCTTTTAAGCCATATCGAATTAAAGATGTTTGAGATGTTGAAAATTAATGAATAAATAAATTAAAATTAAAATAATTTAATTTTGTACTTTGTGTAGAATTAAGTCAAGTCTTTTAAAACTAATTCAAACCTACCACATACATCTTTATAAAATGTAATCTTTGCTACTAAAAATTAAAATCTTCTGTTTATTTCTTTTAGGTTGTACATCTCACTGAGCTTAAGCTCTATACAAAATCCCTACAAAAAATATTACACAATCATCCCAGCACCTTTAAAGTGATCACTAAAAGAGCACATAACTAGACGAAGCTGCACCGCATTAATTGCAAAACAACAACAATTAACAAGATTATTGAACTGCAAAACCGTGCCATTGCACTTCAATAACGTCAATTGCTAAGGACACATTTAGTAGCCCTAACAACTAGCTGCCCCATGAGAAGAATTTAACAGCAACAACTAGGAGTTAAGAAAACCAGAAACAGCCTAAGTCTGCTGTTATATATCCATTAATCAACGTATACAGCCAACAATAGAACATTTATTTTGAGCAGTGTAAATAAAAAGCAGCCACCATTAGGAAAAAAAATACCACAAATATGACCCATAATCTCGGTATGGCACCATATCGATTGCCGGGTCCAGCTGGAGGTCTATGTCCGCCAGATTTTAAACCACCACCGCCGACTGATATTATTTCAGCGCCTAGCAATCCCAAGAAACGAAGAAAAACATCGAATGCCAACTCAGCAGCAGCAGCAGCGGCGGCTGCTGCAGCTGCGGCCGCCGCTGCTAATTCAATGCAATCACAGCCTCCGCCAACGCCGCAAGATTTGCTGCCGCCACCGCCAATGGGTGGATTTGGCGACACGATCATAGCATCGAATCCTTTTGACGATAGTCCGCCCACAATGTCCAACTCTATGGCCGGCATGGGTCATATGGGTGCGGCAGGACATTTTGGTCCAGGTGGCATGGGCGGCATGCCGCATGGCGGTATGGGTGGACCGCACGGACCTCCGCATATGCATCCACACATGCATCCTCATCATCCAGGTGGACCGCCACATCCGCATCACATGGGCGGACCACCTTCGATGCGTGGCATGAGTCCGATGGGCATGAACAGTCCAATGGGTGGTCCTGGTGTGCATTCTATGGGTCCAGGAGGACTGCCACCGCATATGAATCACGGTCGAGCGGGCGAACCTATGGGCAGTCCAATGGGCGGTATGGCTTCAATGGGCGGTATGAGTCCTATGGGTGGCATGGGTCCAAGTATATCACCACATCACATGGCAATGGGTGGACTTTCACCGATGGGTGGTGGTGGTGGCGGTGGACCCAACTCGCATATGGGCGGTCCAAATGGACCTCGTTCAATAAGTTCACCAATGAGTGCGTCCGGTGGTCCTGGGATGTCTGGTGGACCAGGTGGACCCGGCCAGGGTTCTCCTATGAACTCATTGCCTATGGGCTCGCCAATGGGAAATGCAATGGGAAGTCCGCTGGGGCCACCTCCAACGCAGCAACACCCGCAACAACAACAGCAATCGCAGCCACAACCGCCTCCACACATGAACAACGGACAAATGGGGCCGCCACCAATGCACAGTCCGCTGGGAAATGGTCCAACGAATCACATGACATCAGGACTTGGCGGTCCGGGCCCTGGTCCTGGGCCAGGTGGACCTCAAACTGGTGGTAATTCTCCTGCGAGTGGATCGAATACGAGCAATAGCAATAATAACAACAACGGTAGCAACTCTAATAATAACAACAACAATAACAATAACCAGAATCATCACCAACCGCCAACATCCACTGGTCAGACTTCAGCGGCAAATTCGCGCATGAATGCAATGCATAATGGGCCAATGCCACCTTCGTCAACAGCGACGTCCACAGCAGCAACTGCATCCGTGCCTACGTCCTCACCAGCTGCTGGTGGACATCCACCGGCGATGTCGCCACATCACCAAATGAGCAATAATGGACCCGGTGGCATGGGTCCTGGTTCTCAGGGTTCAAATTCAATGCAATCGCCTGGTTTGAGTATGGGCGGCAGTATGATGGGAAACATGGGTGGTAGTCCCCTAGGCGTACCCGTAAGCGTGGCCATGCATATGGGCTCGAATAGCGGTCCGATAGGACCAAACGGCCCAATGGGTGGAGCAATGCAGCAACAAATGAACCCAAATGTTCCTATGCACCAACAACAGCAACACCAACAACAGCAGCATCAACAACAACAACAGCAGCAACATCAACAACAGCAGCAACAACAACAACAACAACAACAACAACAACAACAACAGCAGCAGCAGCAGCAACAACAACAACAACAGCATCATCATCATCATGCGATGGGAGGTGGTGGCAATCCTGCACATATGCATGGCGGGCCAGGTGGAGGTCCAGGTCCAGGTGGCATGGGTGTGCCCAATCAGATGCATCCACCTCAGCAGCAATCGCATCATGGACCGCCACATCCACACCCACACTTAATGAATCATCCTAATCACCCTCATCATCCGGGTGGACATCCGCACATGATGGGCAACAATCCACAAATGCACGGCGGTCCAGGTGGTATGCCACAAATGGGTCCTGGTGGTCCGAATCATCCACATCAAGCGCATCACATGATGGGTGGTCCTGGTGGTGGACCACATATGGGTCATATGGGCGGCATACCCGGACCCGGCAGTGGTGGACCTGGCGGTATGAATGGCCCACCACATCCACATCAGCACCCGCACCCACACTCGCATTCACACCACAGTCTTATGGGTGGTCCGCACAATATGTTTGCTGGAGGTCCCATGGGCCCCGGAGGTCCCATGGGCGGACCAATGGGAGTTCCTATGGGTGGTCCAATGGGAGGCCCCATGGGTGGTGGTCCTAAGCCAATGTCGGTTAGTGCAGGAAAAATGTACCCACCCGGACAACCAATGGTATTCAATCCACAAAATCCCAATGCGCCACCAATTTATCCGTGCGGCTTGTGTCACAAAGAAGTCAACGACAACGACGAGGCAGTATTCTGTGAATCCGGTTGTAATTTTTTCTTTCATAGGTAATTCAATATAACCTCCATATAGCAAGTATTATACTAATAATTTTTCTTATTTTAGAACGTGTTGTGGCATGACAGAAGCCGCCTTCCAAATGATCGCAAAAGAAGTGTATGCGGAATGGTGCTGTGACAAGTGTCTGTCTTCCAAGCATATACCGATGGTTAAATTCAAATGTTGAAGTTAAACCTGCCATGCCAGGTAGGGGAAAGCAAAACAAATGTTTAGAACAAGCACTCGCAATAGAATTAATTGGCCCACAATTTTATAAATGGAGCTGATGCACTGTGATTGTTTTGGATGAAACAGTTCCCACAGCAATTACAAATCAATCAACCAACCAACCAACAAACAAATCCCACATAATTGTATAAACGTTAAAATTAAAGTTAAGAAAAAAAAATTGCAAATAGCATTTAGCAATAGTCAAAAAAGGGGCAAAAGAACGCCTACGAAAAAGGCCAGCAAGTTATTCTGGTGGCAAGATATTCTTAAGGTGCTCTCAATACTCTGCAACTCACTTAAAAGCAGATCATTTCAATTATTTAGTCAAGCATAGCTGCTCTGAAAGCTGCAAATTTTTAGGTCTGCAATTGCACTTTTCCCAAGCCACACTTAACTTAGTCCAAAACAACCCGTCTCCGAACTAAACCATTTTGTATTACGACCCAACGTTCATGTTAATGTTCATTATTATTCAGCTTCAACAATATATTTGTGTACATTAGTAATTTATGTTATTTCTGAATTTTCAGTTGACAAAAAATAAAAAAAGTTTAATTTAGTTAATGTTTACAACAAATACTACCGCAACTACTTAACATTTTATAAATAAAAAAAATGAGATAAAATCATTTTATTGTAAAAAGGAAAGAAAACAAAAAACAAAACGAATAGATATGAAAGAACTTTGCTAACTGCACGAAAACAATCTAGTTAAATATAAAGTAAAAACAAAAAAAAAACTTAATCAATGATGTAAGAAAACCTGCTTAATGCAAATGTTTAAAATTTAAAACGAAACTAATTTGTGAACCTGTTGCATTGTGTGTGTTGCGATTTGTTTATTTATTTTGTGTTTTTTTTTTTTGTTTTTGTGAAATTATTTTTTTATATTTGACAAAGCATATTTGAAAAATATTTAGAATGGTCTTTTCAAGAAATATGTTAAAAAAAATCGAAAATATATGAAAAACAAAATTTATTAAATATACATCAAAGGACTTCTTTTAAAATGTTATCTAAGAAAAACAAACAAAAAGAAAATAAAAAAAGAAAGAAAACAAAAAACAAAATAATATTTTAAGATTAAAAATAAAGTTTAAAAACATTATACAGATTATTAAACTATAAGTTATTTATAACTAAATAAAATAAATATAAAAAATCAGCAAAAAAAAAAAGCATTTTCTTTTTGATGTGCTTCAAGAAATTAAAGATGCTTAAATTTAACCTATGAAAATGGGAATATGAATCTATTTTTAATGTTAGAAAATTAATGAAATCTTTACAGATTTTATTTAAAGAAAATGTAAGTATGTTGTATAAAAAAAAATTAAATAATAATTTGAATTTTATTATTCTAAATCTTAAGAAAGGATTCAGCGATCCGCGTGCATCGGTGTCATCGAGGAAATTCACTCATTCCCAAAGGATGCATTAAACATTCTCATTGATCTACTCCCCATAGATGTAAACATTAAACTCATCGCAACGCACAGCTCAGTTAGACTCAGAGAGTCCTACATCTGAAGAAGCAGCCCACATGAACACAGTAACATATTTAATTCGTTTGCTACCGAACTAGTGGCTTGCAATACAGACTATGACATCCGAAAGCTCGACTTTAGAAGCACATTCACAATAAAGTTTCAACCCGGCTAGAATAGCGCAGTGGGATTCCGGACCTAGTTATTGACATAACCTTTTACGTTGATATTCCAAGATGAATTGCGGAGTTGGAGCTGGTATATACTCAGCTGGTATATACTGGTTGTGGCAGAATCTGTTCGCCTACTGGATTCAGCTAACGTGTTTCAGGAAGAACTTTCGATAAAAGAAGGCAAAGAGGAGCTGGCCGGGTTAAGTCACGAGCAGTACATTACTTTAATATGGGTTCCCGGTCATAGAAACATTCATGGTAATGAAAAAGCTGATGAACACGCCAGGCTAGGTTCTCCTCTTGACACCGGCACAAGTGAAAGCCAAGGATTCACTCTTATTACTTTGCCATGAATGGTAGCAGATAGGAAACACTACCAACAGAGGTTATGGCATCAAAACAGTTCACAGAGCTGATTGAATAGTACTAGAAGCAGTAGCATTATTCTAACCAGATCTTAAAAAGTTGATTATAGGTAAATTAAACTGCCTAAGGAGCTTCAATTTGGACCTTTTTTTGGTTTTTTAAAAAGATGTAAGATTGAACAAAATATACGAACCTAAATTGATCACTCTTCCAGTGCTAAAGACTTAACCATCATATGTGGTGCCAGCCTAGACAACATTCCAAATAACCCTTAACAGCAACAGTATCTTGCTAGGTATCGACTAGTTAAAATCAACATGCGCGGCTCAACATTTGACAACAATTCATTCTATGATGATGATTGCCCGAACCGACTTAAATGTAGTCTGACAATGAACTGTCTCAGGCTCTACTTAAAAAAAAAATATGTGTGTGGCCGTCACGCACGGTAAAAGTGAAACTTTAACCCAAAAAAGTAGAGTTTTTAATTTAGTCTTACTAAAAAAGTCTCATTTCATATAACGCCATTTGAAGATTAAGTTTATTTTAAAAGAGCAAAAGTGCTGATCCTCAATTTCATGCGTCATTAAAGAAATCAAATACTTGGGGTTAGACTTCCCATTTCAGCGTTTCAAGGTATGTTTTGATCGACTGCTCGGTTCAAACGCATCAATTGAGTTCGGTAGAGTTGCCCTGTGATAGTTTCACCTAGCTGTAGCAGCCTATAGTACACCATGGCACCACCAAATACAGAGACCAAACACAGAGAAGGACCTTGTCACTGTCAATTGGCTTTGGCGTCGATTTTTGCGTATGGCCGGGTGGCCCAGCCCGTATGGTTTTACCGGTAAGGGTTATCGTAATGAATCCATTTCTCATCATCATGAATATAAATTGAGTTCGCCTTTTAAAAAAATGTACTTAAAAATGAAATCCATTAAATTTTCAATGACCACCTGCGAATGACGATCCGTCTGTGACGCCTCAGATAATCCCATTGCACCCCTTTGTCCATAGATTCTTCCATTTTTGTCCAAATGCTCCATGGAATCCATAAAAGTGCCAATGACACGCCTGTGACCTCTGATAATCCCATTGCACCCCTTTGGCCATAGATTCATCAATTTTTGTCCAAATGATTAATGGAATCCATGACAATGCCAACGACCCGTCTGTGACCTCAGATAATCTTATTGCATTCGATTGGACATTGAATACAGGTTGAAATTTCAAGTGTAACGTGTAACGGTTGCAAATTGAAGCATAACGTATCAAGTAAAAAATTCCACCTTCAAAAAGTACGGTCTAAGACTTTGTTGATTAATTCGTCTGTTAGTTCGGACTCAAACCATTGTTTTATAATTTTTTCCTCCGAATTTATAGGGTGTTTTGAACATTTTATTTCGATTAAGGTCACCTAAATTCACCTTAATTTACCTAAATTCGCCGCCGTTTTATTCGTTTCATCAGTTTTACTACACGTTTTGTTCGCCGTATGTCGTATACGCGGCTAAAGAAGTTTCACTTCAACAAGAAACCCGTAGTAAAGTAACGAAATGGTCTCAAGAAATATTCTTAATGGTCAGTAAATTCACAAAACGATGATGCCACTATTTGTACGAATATTGTAGGATAAGCCTTTTTAACATCTCATATTAGACGTGGGCAGTATCCTTACACAAAATTAATTCCGAAAGATATCCAACATCGTCCAAATATCTGACATTTCTTAGATATCTAAAACTACCATCAATTACATAACTTTGAAAGTCCAATAAGAAGTCACCTTCCGGAAGTCTCTGCGGAATGAAGTCATTCAAGCTGAAAATCGGACATGAACTGACACGGTGTACTAAAGGAGTATTATGCTGATAATATCGATATTGGCTGCATTCTCAGCAGTAAATTTACAATTTTACAGTAAATCCAGATAAAAAAATATTCACACGTCTTGAGTTCGCTATGTAGATGGGTTGCAGAATATCAAGGACGGGGCATAAACTCCTAAAGGATATAAGTATCAAAATCAAACGAATGATATCAAGGAAACAGTGATGTTTCAATCTGCGTTAATGACGTGTTTGAAACACGACTGTAACGGCCGGCGCTATCAAAATCGCTTTGGAGGGAGTGTTTCCTGAAATTAGGGAATTAAAGGGAAAGCTAAAGAGTAACTAAACAACTTGTAGTATTGAACTAACAAGTTTTTGCAAACTTGGCGGCTCAGATCTTGAAGAACAAGTAAACTTAACACTCCAATCAGCAACATGTTCAATGCAAAAAAAATCGTCTGCAACAAGAATTTATTTCATAGAAATTTATCTTATGCTGAACGTAAAAGTCCAAGGAAATAAGAGATCTCAACTTTGATTAAATACAAGGTATAAAAATATTTATATTATTATAAAGGGAAATTTGATTTGTACTTTGGGTCACTTTATTTATGAATTCCTTTAGAGAACATTCTTCTAGCTCTCAACTCTGATCCACAAGGAACTTTTGGACGTACGACAATACATTCATAACACAACAGAGCTATAATTATCAATGCCTGTAGTATTATTTGGTATGTTGTTAAAATATTCGGTGTCCAGAGGTTATCATTATCAGAGAAAGAAGGTAGACCTCCTTCTATATTTAATACATTTTTCTGACAACATTTAATTTCATTTCATGCTCTTTACAAAATTTATGAACATATATTTTTTTTGATTTTTAGTAACATGTATTGAAGATATCTTTGTTATCCCGAAGGTCGCCAAGAAACTCAATTATCAGCTCCATTGAAATTTTAAGTCCAATGCATCATCATTGCTGATTACTGATATGTATACTTTCACTCGACAAAGCGACAAGACAGAAAATTTAGTAACTAAATCTTCATAAAATTGACAAAACATAAATTAAAAAATAATACATTTTTTAACATTCAAAAATATATTCAAGGTTACATTATGCACTACAAACAATAGTATATCGAAATATTATTTAGTTTTGTTCGGTTATAATATTTCGCATATATGCACTACAAAAAGAAAAATACATTTTATTACAGTTAGTTATAACATTTACATAATTAACTTCATTCCTCAAAAATATCAAAACCATTTTCGAGGGATCTATACAAATCCGGGTAGTTTAAAATATCGGCATTCGTCAAATTTCTAGCATTGTACAGAAGAAAAAAAACCTATGAATTAAAAGAAAAAATATATTAAATGGGTGTTAATTAGTCAAAAGAAGTTCAATAAAATAATTTGTGAATTGTTATGTTTAGTACTACATATGGGAAGAAAATTTAGAATCGATATTAATGGTAAAATTAAACTAACCATTTTTCAGATCTTTATGTTATTATAATTTTCACTCCGTGATTAAATTTTTTTACTTTTTTAAATTTTACAATGACTTCGCTTATAACGACTAACCGTTTTTAGCGACCACCAGTTTGGTTTCATAGCTAAGCACTAAGAAAACATATTCGTTCGTTTTGTGCGGCGTCCGTCTGATTAGTACGACGGTCCCTTGACGGTCGTTGTATCCGGATTCTACTGTAGTTCTAAGTTCTGATCGAATAATAATGATTAAAACTTATCGGTTTCAATGAAATGAAAAATGAAATTATCATGTCAAAAATTAAATCTGTAGCTTCTAAGCATCACATGACAATATTTAAAAGGATAGTGCTTCATCTTTTGAACTATAAACTCAGCTATAATCATTATTTTTGGTTCCTAGTAAAAATTAAGCTAATGATCTCAGTATGTTACTGTTAAAACATTTTTAAATGGAAAAAATTTTAAAGCCAAGTTTAAAGTAACTTAAAACGATGATTGCTTAGACAGACTTAGACAGTCTTATTTTACAGGCAATTAAAGCCTTGCTATGAGTAAAGAAAACACCTCACCAATTGAACTATCTTCATGCCTTTCAACATATCCATACGCATTTGCATCCAGGTGCGGCGCAGCCTTTCCTCTGCTTCCGATATGAAACCCGGTGTCCATTGCGCTTGAGTTTTAAACCTCAGTAGACGCTGCTTTTCCAGTGCAGCTCGCGTGACATTTGAGCGTCGACTACGCGAACGCAATTCATCTAATTTCAGTTTGCCGATGTTCTTTAGTTGTTCCTGTTGCTTAAGACGTTTCTCCTCCAATTTGAGACGCAACTTTTTGGCGACTTCCTCACGTTTCTTGCTTGCCGCAGTTTCACCATAAATTGATGCCTGGTTCTGCAAGGCGAAAAACTGGCAATAGTAGTTTAATTTGCTGGAATCATGGGGTGGCATAATGCGCCGAAAATCACCCAAGTGGCTTTCTTCCCAGGCAATTTGTTGGGAGAGTGGACTAAGCGGATTTGGTGAATCATCTTCCGCATCAGTTGTTTCGGTTTTTTTGGCAGTTTCATTATTGCTGTTGTTGTTATTATTATTAGCCACCGCTGTATGACCGCTCAAAGAACGCTGCGTGCTGCGAAAGAAAAATAACGGTTTTTATAGTGTCCATTAATATATATGAAAAAAAAAAATTAAATTTAAATTTAGTTACGTGTCGCCTTGTCTTATTTTCAGCAGTCGCTGCTTAACACGCTTACGATCCTCACGCAATATTTCACGCTTATCCGCCAATGCCGTGCTGACCAAGGAGAGAGTATCCCGTATTAGGCCACGCTTTACCTGACGATCGACAGTCTCATTGGTGTGAAAACTTGGCGAGTGATTTACCTCCAAAATATATGGTTTTAACTTTGAATCCACAAGTATATCGAAACCAAGTATTTCGAAGCAGGCCTGTATCTTGTCATGACCCGGAAAGCAAGCATGATAATTATGCTTCAACATGGGCCAAGCGCTGAGCACGGTCTTGATAATAATATCATCGATTTTGCTCCAGAACTCCTCGACATCATAGTTGCGACGCATCATCCAGTTGTTGATGGCACTAAATTTACGCTTGCTGCCACACTCATCGTTATCGCAGAGATCGTACTGAGAGCTGCGTTTGTTGACGGAATAGTTGGTGAGATGCATAAACAGGTCAGCACTATTATCGGTGTTGGGTTCAGTGTATTTATTAGTAGCGAAGCGTGCCAGACCCTCGTTATAGACAAAAATGCGCAGTGGATCCACCGAAGTGATGAGTGTGTAAACGCGCAAGTCAAACTTATAGCCATCGATAAGCAGAGGCTGAAATTTTATGAATGAGCAAAAAAGCAAAAACATACAAGAACGCACAGTGTGGCCACAAGTGAGTGCTCAAAAATCTTAACTTAGTTGTTCTCTGACCAAACTTGTTTCATGAATACTTTTAAAGCCGGGTTTAATACTTCTGAACACTCATACAAACACTCACTAAATGCCACAAAGTGCCAACTTACCTTAGTTATATAGGTCTGACATATCATGCGCTCCGTAGGATTTATTGTTTTCAAGTCATTCGTCAACCATATGCCACGTCCCTGTGCGCCTGCATCGGGCTTAATAATGAAAGTGCGCGGCTTTGCAAAATTACAGCTATAGTTCAATGCGTCACCATAACTAGAAGAACACGGTTAACAAAAATTAATATTCCAAACATGCTTATGCTCTCATACTTACTCCGCTGGAAATATCCAAGTCTTTGGAAATATTTTATAATCTCTTGGAAACAATTTCAACATGCGATTTAAATTACGGGACAGTAAATCTTTGCGACATATTTCCATCATTCCGGGAAAATGATTTATTTGCTGAAAACGCTTCATGTTCTTGTAGAGCTCGACACCTGGCAAAGAATCGGTCCACAGTATGTTCCACAATTTAACTTCTTTGACCACCTTGAAGCCGAGACTTTTGGAAATTTTGCCAATCATAGCATAACGTGAATTGGAAACGCAAATACTGCCTTTTGTAGCGCTGCAATTAATAATTTTATTTACTCTTCAGCTCATTTTTTTTCTTCAGACATTTTATTTTTAATTACGATATTGACGGCTCATCATCCTGACTTGGTTTTTTTTGCATTGTTGCACACTTAAGACGAAAACAAACATTATTCAATTGAATCAAGCCATTTGTTTTATTATTGTTATTATTATTATTGTTATTATTATTCGTTTCTTCATTTTTTTCTTGAGCATCTTCTGTTGTTTCCTCACAAATATTGCCACTGCGTTCCTTAAACGCGTTCTCCAATTCAAAATCAATTCGGGCACGTTTATCCTTTTCCTTGCGTAATTTTTCCTTTGAAACTCTGCGCAATTCTTGAATGCGTTTATAGAATTTGGAATTTTTTAGGTTCATTTTTGGGAAATAATTAAATTGTTTAGAAAAAAAAAATGCTAAAATTTTATAACATATCTTTGCTACAAAACAAAAAAAAATTAAAAAACTATCAAGGGGAAATTTTGAAAAGTTTACTATCCAACCGACCGTTCTATCGTCGCACACTTTTTTAATTAATAGACAGACAAAATATATTTGTTATTGTTTATTGTAACAACTACTATATTTTGTTAGGTTGCTCTTATAAATATATACATAATGAATATTATAAAATTGCAAATTTCTCCATAAAAGGCTGATGCACATATTTTATATTGCATAAAAAATAGAGGTGTTAAATTATAACTAGTTATTAATTTATAAAAATTTTTAAAAATATAAAATATTGGAAATAATTTGCTCTGAGCACACTTTACTAACTTAAAGAAAGTTAACTTTTAATTGTTAAAGTGGAATGCAACTTTAGACAGTCAAAAGTTAAAAACAATAAATGTTACAAAAATGTTTTTAACGGCAAATCTTTGCTAGAAAGCTGTTGTTGTTTTCGCTGTTTTATAAATTTTCATAATTATCCATTGTATTTAAGACATGCTCCATTGATGGCCTTTCCTGTGGGTTGGGCGCAATACATTGCAAACCCAATTCGATTGAAAGTCTGCACATGTCCTCTTCGCCCGGAAGCAATGGAATGTTTTTATCTATTAAATCCACACTTTTACAGTTCGACGTTGTGTTACAAATTTTAAGAATGTACTTGGTGAGTAGCAGATCAGAGCGATTTCTGTCGTATGCACGCATTCCAGTAAAGGTTTCGAGCAGCACCACACCAAAGCTGTATGTGTCAACCTGTGCGCTGAGCTTTTTTAAATACAAAAATTCTGGTGGTAAATATGGTTTGGTGCCAAAAACTTGCGTGACCTCCACAGCTGAATTAATGGCGTTCGGTCCCTCGCGCGCCAGACCAAAGTCGCCTATTTTTGGTGTTAGGCATTCATCGAGTAAAACGTTAGCTGGTTTAATATCACCGTGTATGAGTGGTTTTTCTCGAAATGTGTGCAAATAATTAATGCCCCTGAAAAAGTAGAAAGGGAATAGTTATAACAATTAAAATAATAAAAATTAACAATGTTTTTGCATTTAGTTAGCTCAGACATTTTTTTTTTTTTGTTTTTTATTAAAATAGAATAAAAACGATTTTGCTGCATTAGAAATGCAAAATCTTATGCTATGATTTTTATGAAATGATGTTTTTATGCTAATAATTTTACCTAAAATGTAGAAGGTGTGCTGTGTTATACTGCAATTTGACGAAATTGCATTTAAAAATATGCGGGTATTAGTTTAAAACTTTCAAAGATTTATGTAGTAATCAATTCTTTTGCTATTACATTTTTTTAAAAGGAACTTTTTTGATGACTATGTATTTTCTATGGTACACTAGAAGCACGTTATATAAAGAATTAAATAAATATTAAAGTCAAGTAGAACATTTTATTGATATTAGTACCACCCACAATATCTTCCCTGAATTCGGAATAGAAAAGGACGAATATTATTAAAAACTAATAGATTATAAGATTGTAGATAGAGCAATCAAGTCATTTTATGCAGAATAATGGAACAAATTTAAATTAATTCTTGGCTTGTTCCAAAAAGCGCTATGACTTGTATCACTAAAATAATTTTTGCATTTAGTGAACTGGCGTTTTTTACGGGTTGATGTCATAGGTATAGATAAGTCCACATAAACAATTCTTTTTTAAAAATATATCTCCAGACAATCAGAATCCAATAAGGCCCAACTACAACATCAACTTTACACGAGAACAATGCCAACAATCATATCTAGAATATGACTGGAAAAACTTCATTTAGCATAGAGCATTATTTCAACAAAACTGATCCATTGCAATGCATTCTGTACTCAACTGGATTTAACAGTTCCACATCTGCTGTTGGACTGCCCTATTTCTAAAATCAACAAAATTCTTAAATCTATATTGAGTTGCGAAACAAATCAAACAGCCAAAAACATCCATGAAGAGGGTGCCTTGCACCTCTCATACTTTAAAAATTTATTTCCAAAGTATACATCAATCAATAAATCTTAATATATAAAAGGCAAGCGTCGTGGTCCGTGCTCTAAATCACTCCAACTGTTCATAATTGTTAGCCTGGATCAGAACCTATTCTTAAATTATGCACGTTTCTTAACTACTACACATCAAACTGTGCATTAGTATGTCTTGCTATTACAGTGCTTCTTAAGTTCTATTTAACAACTGAACCAGAACCCGTTCAGCTTGAAGACTATTTGCTAACAAACTGTGTACGAAATGTTCATCCCGAAAGTATGCACACAATATTTATCAGCAACGACACATTGACGACAACTGCCAACATAACAACATTCGAGGTGCAAGTAAAAATGTTGTCATATCGTCTGCTACTTATACATGTTGTATGCGAGCCGTCATAGGGCCGACTTTTGCTTTAGAAAATAAATTAATATCTATACTAGTTCCATTATGAATACTTCTAAACTGGTCTCTTATGCTACAGTCCACAGAAATGGTTCTTTTTAAGCGCCATATTAGCCTTATTTGAAGCATGGGTTGGTAAAATGTAATATTAAATTAATATAGAAGTTGTTTGCAATCCGTTTTGAGCTTGTTTGATTTTATGTTTTTTGTCAAACTAAAATAAAGTCAAACTGTTCTCAGCTGAGTGGCTCTTGTACTAGCTCGAAGCTAGCTCTAATTTCACTAGATATAAAATAGTTGGTTTTCTCCAATTGTCTTAAAAATAACAGCTGGAAACCTATAAATTTTTCGCTCGGTTTCGGTACTCAAATTTACAATTCTGTTGCTCTGCGACACATAGCTGCACCGCTCATTTCGTGCGTCAAGACTGTCCTAACTCAAAACTAAAAATTTTAGAGATGACTGTGAAAAAATATTGTTTCTCGCCGGCGAGAATCAGAAATCAAAGTTTAAAATTATATTATTACGTAATCAACCATTTCATTATAAATTTTAATAGCAATAAAACAAAATTTTCTGCAATTATTACCGATATAAACTGCATAAAATTATCTTTTCCGATAATTCAAATTTTGATTTGCGACAATCTTATAAAATATAGCGATAAGCACATAGGAATTTTGTAAATACTTTCTAAAAACGAAAAAAGTAAAAAACTACCTTGCTGTTCCTAGACAAATATTTATTCTCTCCTGCCATTTGAGTGGCTCTATTTTCTTGGCATTCAAACGATGCTCCAAAGATCCACCCTTCATCAGTTGATATACCAAGCAGGGCTTTTCGCCTTTAATGCTATAACCGTACAATGGCAAAATGTTGTCGTGTCTACATGAGTTCAGGTACTTCAATTCATTTAGACTTTGTTGTAATTGTATTTTGGCACTTTCACGCCCATTGGCACCGCGATAGTGTATTTGCTTTATAGCTACATTTGTATGTTTCCACTTGCCCTTATAGACAATACCAAAACCACCCTTGCCCAGTATAAATTCATCGCTCCAATTTTGTGTTGCATCAGCTAGTTCTATGTAATTAATTTCTGGTATTGAGCTTATTGCCTGTGGCATTATCGGTTCTGTCGGTATTGACTCCGAATTGTCACTTGAATTATTGTTGTCTGTTGTCTCATAATTATTCGAGTCGCTGACCCCGGAGGAGGTGCTGGCATTGAGAATCTTTTCAGATTTATTATTTAGATGTCCATTGACTGCAGGCTGGAGCAGTTGGCTTATCACGGGCTGACTATTCGGTATAAGAATGTGATACTTGCGTTCCACAAAATCTTTGAGTATTCGCATTGCTTGGTAGAGTTTATGTCTATTGTATACAAAATAAAATTTTTATCAAAGAAAGACCATGTATAAAACTTAATAAATTCTTACTTATTAAGCACAATATATAATTCAGTCACTGAATGATTATATTGACCACCCCAAATTTTAAGTAATTCATCGGTTGCTGAGTTTCCCATGAGTTGTTGTCGGCGAATACTCTATTTTAGCATTGAACAATTTATAAAAAAGAATATTTAGCATTTAATATTATCCAAATTTACCTGCACTTCAGCGGGCCTAAGGCACAGAAATACGGCCAATTGATTCCATACATTTAACTCATCCAAATGATCGCACAGCATCTGCATTCGAGACCTAGGAAGTTCATAAATAAACATATCCTTGCCTTGTCCGCTGCTGCTATTTGAGTCTAGCATCGTTGGAAATTCCCAATTGAGTCATCCACAAAGTTTCGCAGAAATCTAATAACTTGACAATTCAAGTTTTTATTAATCGCCTGTTTAATCGTTATTCACTTAATTTGTGCATCTGGGATCAACTCCGAGCCACTTGTTGATATCTTTGTCAAGTTGAAATTCTGGTTTATTTTGGTTATAAGTTCCAAGATAATTTCTTAAAAACCGAGCAATGGAGAACCGATATGATGTGATAAAGTAAAAAAATAAATAAAAATAAACAAAATCAGATTTGCTGAGAACATACGTTTGTACTATTTAGAGTACATTTTCATTACGAAGTACATACTTTTTCGTTTAAGTACAATTTAATATTTGTGTACTTGTAGAGAGGACAAATAACTTTCTGTATGACATTTAAAAAATTAACAAATAAAAACTCGCAGAGAATATGCCAGTGAATAGAATTGATTATCTGTGTTCAGTTTTATAATTAATTAATTATTTTAATGAATCCAAGACTTGATCTACAAACATCTTCCACAGCTCGGATTTAAAAATCGAGACGCGATTATTGTTTCTTCCCTAGGAAGAGCAATTATGATTTAATTTTTATTCTGATCTATATTGACGACTACTAATAGCTGCAAATTTATTATCATCAATTCAGTTATTGAAGAAAAGTTTAGCTGATAAACTCAAGATGTCAGAGTGTGGTGAGTTAAAACTACTTTTAAGGAATGAAAATTGACAACGACAACAAAATTTTCATTAAGTTTTGCCATAAGAAATCAGCATCGACAAAATCATAAGAAAAATTCCAACAAAAACTCCTATGGAAAAACGATTTCAGCTAGAAAATTCTGAAGCAGATGCAACAAATCAATCTTTATTGATTTTATTTACAAAAATTATATACCTTCGTTTGGTGTGTTGCTCTATTTGTATTTTTAAGATCTTAAAAATGCGAAAAAAGCAAGTGTCATACCAGCTTTATAGAGGCTTGTGTTATGCCTGATATTTGTTACCATATTGGATACATGGGATGTTTTCAGCAGAAACCTTCAGAAACGCATTGGAAAACTCTACACGTATATTAATATGCCTGAAAGATACAAATAAGTTTAAGCTGCATTTATAACGTAACAAAAATTGCAATATATTGACTTGATACTCTGAGTTAAACTGTGCTTCAGATATAAATCATATCCGTAAAACCGTAAGTTGCTATGTCTTTCAGGTTTTTATGAAATTCCGTCTCTTTGTGTAGCAAGAAACAAGCTACAGTTCCAGGCTCATGTACTTAAGCTGTTAAAAGAATATTAAGAGGTATATTAGAAGACATGATTTCATTGGATAAGAACTTTCACTGCTCCAATCTACGAAGATAGCCATGTTTGCATATTTATGTCCAAGAATACAGAATGCAAGCGTTCGAAACAAATTACATTGCTGGTTTGCTAGAGATTTTTGCATCAGTACCGAAAATTAAAAAGCAGATATTTTCTCAAAATCACTGGCCAATTGTAGATTTGAAAAATTTCTAAATCAATTACAATTAAAATGTGGAAAGGGGGTATTGAAACCACTGTGTTCATATTGTGTTGTGATTTGCTTGCATTAAAGATGCCAACCTCAATTCTCACACTTTATCAATAATTTTATCCGACGTCAAATATCAATTATCAAATATCAACTATCAAATATCAATTATCGAATTCAAATTTTTGATAATATATTGAATCAAAATCGAAATCACAGAATATCCTACAAAAATTTAATATCACTTGAAAATCCCACTGCTTATGAAGATCGCACAAAGCATCCTACAGTGCTTTGAAAACCACATCCTAAATCGCGCTGCTGTTAAAAGCTTTTTCAAAAATGGCTCATTAATAAAAAATTTTACTTTTAAGGTACGTGTAAATTTTTAAAAATTGTATAATATGTTGTAAGAAAAGCGTGAAGTAAGCATGAAAAGACATGAAAACAATGCTTGAAGGTGTGTGAAAAAATATACACAAATGAATTCAAAAATCACACGCTTAGTTAAAAAAATCTATGGCATTTCGCACATATCACGTCATTTAAATATATCACTCGAAAGTGACTTGTGCCACGAATCTTTAAACTGTATGTAACTTGAATTAAACTTATTTGAAAGTTTTGTTGTTTTGAAAGAATTATATTTATTTTTATGTACTAAATTTTTTCTGTGTACTACAAACAGCTGACCGAAAACTTTGAGCTTTTAATACCAATAAAAGTACGCTTGGCAGCACTGGCAAACATATGATTTCAACAGTTGTTCTGTCATTAAAAAACTGTGTACAACTTATTTGACTCCGAGCAAAAATCTCGTTAACTAGAAAAATGCTCTGTTTGTTTGGGTATGAAATTTAAGTTGACGACACATTTCCGAACTAAATCAGCGCTTCAACGAACTTTGTTTATATATTTTAAGACTACAGCCAGCTCTGATTGCAACGACGCATAACTTATTCACTAAAGAAGCTAAAAAAGTTGTCGGTAGTGTCTGTCGTCAGCACTTATCGATTTCAACAATAGCTATAGAGATTGCGTCTCAACTGCAATCTTACTTTACAAGCGCGCAGCTGAAATCAACATATAGGCAAAACGTCTCTTACACGGTCACAGACGACATGCTCAACAGTTTGCCCTTCTTTGCCTCTGGAGAAATTGTGCGAGGATTTGGACGTGGATCCAAAGAGCTGGGAATACCGACAGGTGAGTGCCTGCATATGTATATCACGTGGCAACATCATATTTTTTTGCTTTTGGAAAAAAATTGTAGCGAATTATCCGTTGGAAGTTGTAAAATCTCTGCCGTCGGCTTTGCAAACTGGCATCTACTATGGCTGGGCCAATGTGGAGAATGGAGTTGTGCACAAAATGGTTATGAGCATCGGAACGAATCCTTATTACGATAATAAAGAAAAGAGCATGGTAAGAAAAAACTATTATAATGTCATGGGTTGTAGCGAGGAGGAGGTGTTGAACGTTTAATTGTTTTTATCACCTTATCTTTATTAAACAGTCGTTTTGTTATGTTTGTTAACTGATGCTTAGAGAGCAGACTCAATTTGAATTATATACAAACATACTTGTAGTTAATAGGAATATTTAAATTACTTTCAATTTGGCACATCGCGTTTTTTAATTGTTACGAGCATTTGTTTTCGCTTGAAAATCATGCAGAGTTCATCTTTAAAATAGCCCTTTGGACTTAACCGTGTTTTTTATTTATTGTTTTTTTTTTGTTCCTTTAACTATGGACAGCTGTTAAAATGGTTACGTAATAAATTAAATTTGCGTTTTCATGAAGATATATGCCGCTTAATAAACCAACATTAAATTTAATGGAAATTTAATTGTGCAGGAGAACATGCAAATATTTCATATTGTTCACCTTAAAATATAAAATTGTTTATTTTTTCGTTTAATCTGGAGTGTGGTTTCCGGGTTAAGAATCTTTTTCAGATTTTCTTTGTTCTTCTGAAAAAATAACGGCAAAAATATTTATTATAATAGCAAAAAGTTCTGGAGAAATGCATTTCAAATTTGATTTCGGCAGTGCCGCATTTAGGTTTATTGAGCCCTTAGGCCGTTTTCTTATGGAGCAATTGAAAAGTAACACAACTCCAATGCGACTCAATGCAACTAAAAACTGACAAGCAACCTATGCTTACAGATAAAAAAAATGTTGCGCTGTATTTATAAAATAACGGGGAAAATAACCGTAATTTCAAAACAGTATGTATATTCAGGCAATTAGTAACAAAACAAATGAAATTTTGAACTGGTTTGTTTTATAATTATTATTATTATGCCAGTAAACAAACACACAATATGACAGTATGTCGTGCTGCATTGAACTGATCGCAAATGTGTTGCCAATTTGTTGTGACCATTTTGCATCATATGAAGGGGTCGGTATGTACAGTATGTACCATAATTGAGAAAATAAAGGTAGTTTACTAAAAATTAAATTTTTTGTATTTTTTACATACATGGCTTGCAAAATTTTTTTTATTTAGCCAAGTGTAGACTTGCTCCTCCGTGTAACTATTGTTTAACGGTAAAATGTTACCGTTATCATGTCATTTTTCAACTGTGTAACAGAGCTTGATGAAGATGTACACTGCAAAAAACGCCAAATAATCAGTTCATATCTGTGACACCTTGAAAATATTTACTGCTCAATTCTGGTAAGATAATTCATAATTTATATTGCTTAATATTTGCTCAATATTGAAAGTAATTTCTTTTAGAAAAAAAAGGCGGAAGTCAACTCAATTCATACAAATTTAGTTATCAAAAAACTAAATGGATCCCACCATATCGTCTTGTAGCGCCATCTGTTGGTAATTCATGCGGCTCTGATAAGAACATTGCTAATAACAATAATATAGAGGCTCCCAAGATGCATGCTGATCGACGAAGCTTTTTAAATGACCTTGATCGGACAGCTATAAGCCGTTCAATTATTACAGTAACAGCAAAAACGGACACTGACGTTCGAAAGCAGTTAAAAAAGAACTTGGGAAACAAGTTTCAAGAATGACTGTTAATCGAGAGCTAAGAAGAATGGGATCAAGAAACCTCTACTTACAGCACGTCACAGAAAGTTGCGGCTAGCGTTTAGAAAATCTCATGTAAATTGGTCTTTGGAGCAGTCGTATTTTGTGATTTGGATTGACGAAAGTAATTTGTCAAGTGATCATAACTGATAGAGTTCTTATGCCTACCGTTAAACTTGGAGAAGGAAACATTTTATCCTGAAGAAGATAATAACAGACATGTAAATTGCGACAGAAACAGTTCATTGTGAAGATTACCGAAAAATTTGGTCTTCATAACTCAAAATGTAGAAAATACTCACTTGATCCATCATATGAAAAAGTAGAGTCTGAACGTTTGCTGAACAATGAACGATACCAAAGTTTGCTAGGCTCATTGCTTTAATCGTAGTTAATACCAATTATATATAGCACGTCAGATATGTTCTACTATTGAGTTGAATTGCACCGAATTAAAGCGAATATTAAATATCTTAAAGAGAGTTATATCAGAGTTCAGAGTTATATTTGTAGTTTAATCATTGCAAAGTGTTTAAGAATGCTTTTGTCGCATGATCGAAATGACAGAAAGTCAAATTCAGAATATATTTTTATACTAAATGGTGGTGCAGTAAGCTGGGCGTGTAAAAAACAAGCATGCGTTTTATTATCGACCACTGAGTAGAATTTTAACACTTTCAGAGCAGCAAAAGAAAAGGTTTGGATTCGTAACCTCGTCTAATACCTCGAATAATGCCAGCCAGGATACAAAAATAATTAGTGTTAAAGGTGGTTATACCACATACTAGAAAATCTCAAAGTTAGCTCATAGTATCATAATTGAACAAGTGTCTTCTATTAAAATATATAAAAATTTTAATAACTAATGTTACTCAATTTTTTATTTTTTTCTTAAATTAATCCAAAAATAGTTGAATAACAAACCTTGCTAAAATTAATATTGAATTTTCAAAAAGAAAACGTGCATTTTTTGCTTGTTTATTTGCTCAATTGTGTTACATACTTAATTAACTGGACCCGGAAAAATATTGAACTGGCGCCCCTAGGCAATTGCTTTATGACAAAATCGGACCTGCACACCATAAACCATAATTAAAAATAATCAGTTCCAAGTCAATAGCCTCACTTAATCGCTTACATTAGTACATTTTCAAGTGCTTACATTTGAAAAAATCGCACACTGCACACTAACGTTCATATCATCTATATATTATTATTTAACAGATATAATTTTTCTTATCTAACGTAGAACAAATAATCATTGTCATTGCTTATTACGTTGCAGGAAACTCATATTATACACCAATTCAACAGAGACTTATACGGACAACTACTTAAAGTTTGCGTGGTTGGTTACTTAAGGCCTGAGCGAAATTTTAATTCATTGGACGATTTGATAGCTGCAATCAACAATGATATAGAACAGGCCAAGCGTCTTTTGGATGCCGATGGAGAGAGCAGAAAACTTAAAGATTCCAAATTTTTCAAGGAATGTAATAACAATGCCAACCAACAAGATAGCCATGAACAAAATAGTCACACCAAAGCGCAAAATGGTTGCGCATCACCTTCAAAGAATGGCTCCTAGAGGTGAATCCATCGAAGACAAACTTTAAACAAAGTTTTTAGTTCAATTTAATACAGGGGCCTTACTCTGTAACGTGAATCGAAAAGTTATGCGATTCGAAAATTAAATGCGATTCGAAAGTTAAATCGCACTGTGTTACTCTTTTGCATTCGTGACATTAATTTAACTTATCGTTTCATCAAATATTCAGTTAAAGTTCGTATTACTGACTTTTAAACGCCAAAATTGCGAAAATAAGTGTAAAGAAACAGAAGATACGTCAAAATATTGAATTCGAAAATCGAGTTGCAGAGTATCATAATTCCGAATTCGAACAATTTAACTTTCGAATCGCGTTACAGAGTAAGGCCCCAGATTATGATATAGCTTAATGCATGATTTTCTTTTTGTAATCGTGCTCTTATTTTTAAATGTATGTACAACTTAAATTAATGAAACTTAAGATTTTTTTTTAAAACCACAAAACAAAATTTTTATAATCTGTAACTATACCGGAATGACCGACGATGAAAATAAGGTCTACAGATATACATACCATGTAGAATTTGTTAACTTAATTTTTAAACCATTGTTGTAGTGTTACATTTAATATTTCAGATTATTAATAAACGAACACAGTTGAATTCAAAGATTCAGAAATTTATTTCTATTCTCTCAGACATACAACATATTCTCATTACTTTTAATTTCCATTTCTTTTTCCAACATTTGACTTAATAGATTGTCCAAAGTTTCTTGCATGCGCTGTTTAAGTGTTGGATTTTGAATAGAGGATATTTCTTGAGCTTTCTGCGCTTGCTGCACCTTAAGTTCTTCGTATTGCTTACGCAATTCAGTTATTTTGCCCACTATTTGTTCGCTTGTCAACTGTGGACCATCATTTGAATAATCATCGTCGCAATCAAGACGTTTTGGAATGTCGAAGTAGCTAGTTGCTGCTTCGAGATTTGAATTTGAGCCACCAAATTTGGATGTACTATCATCAATACCATCGCCTCCTTTAGGACTATTACTAAACATTGATTTATTGAATTCAGTGACAACAGTCTTAGAACTCTGACCACCACTACCGCCGCCACCACCGACAGAAAAGTCAGACATGTGCGAATCATCTGCAGATAGGCGCGAAGTTTCTTCAATATCTCGTAAACGAGAGGAATTGTGGCGATCTTCATCATCGTCTGATGACGATACTTCCTCGCCGAAAATATCATGTTCACCCACACCTCTGATGGGTGCAGATGAAGTCAGCTCTTCCTCCACGTCCGATTCAACATTAATATCCTCTTTGTTGGAGTTGGAGTCATTTAATTGCTTCTCATCGTTAAGTGTCTCGTCATTGTCTTCGATATCTTGATCTTTTGTCTGTTGGCTGATGGAGATTTCGTCCTCATCTTCGTTTATGATATCGTAGCGCACATTAACGGCATCGTTATCTATGCGAAATAGACGTTTGACTTCTTTTTCTATTTCTGGTGCTTCAACGTTCTTTTTCTTCAATGTCTTTCGAAAGCGTCGCTTGCGTATATTCTTGCAAGGTGCAGTTACACCATGTGGCCAAAGATACTTCTTGTCCACTTTATTTGGATCTTTCTTTTTACCTTTATTAGGTGATTCCTTTTCAGCTTCCGGTGCATCCGGTTCTTCTTTGCATATCATAAGCTGACATATATCCGCAGATTTATAGAAACTTTTATTGTCGATCGTCTTCAGACACTCAATTATGGTAGGCAAGTCAACAATCTTTGCATGAAGCAACCAATGGTCAAATCTTACTTCACCATAGCGTAGATCATTTTCCGTTTTAATGGTTAAGCGATCCTTTAAGTTGCCTGTTTGGAGAGCTTCATGTAACAGTTTAGCAGGTTCCTAAATTATTCATTACTTTGTGAAAATGACTTAACGTAGTGATTTACACTTACCTCCGGTATGCGTAAAATGAACTGATTTTCAAGTTCCACACCATCATCACGGGGCTTGGACTCGTGCTTAACTTTATCGGTTTTCTTCTCAAACATTTATTTTGTCTATTATTATAATTCTTAAAAATACTACATGAACTTTTCGGTTTCCAGTTTATTTTCTGTTTATCGCTGTGATGTGAGAAATTCCGATTGTTGGCAGAAAATCGATTTATTATGGTTATCACAAAGGGTGTCCTCTCACGCAAAGCGAATGATTGGATCAATCAGAATTTTTTGTTTGTCAAAAATGCAACTTGAAAAGAGTTTTTTTGCAACAAACATACAAAAATTTAAGAAAAAAATATACGTAAAGTTGGGAGCAATATTTTAATTTGTAGAACATGTAACTTTAAATGCGTACTTCTTACAATAACAGCATAATAACTAAAAGAGTAAATAGTTTTGTTTTGCCAATTGAAAGAGAATGCTGAATCATAAGCAAAATCGTGAGAGCCCTTGTCACCATAATAATATATCATAGACGATACATAAAGGATAACAAAAAAATGCGTTATACTCTATTCAATTGGAAGATGTGTGAACAACTACATATGGCTCTTTTAATTTAACGCGTTTTCTTTTTTTAACGAAGAATTCTAACCTCTGAAGATCCAAAATTTTTTACATTTTGAACTGAACCTACAGATTTTTGACCTGTGCTGAGAAGAGCAACATTTTTTTAAATTTTTTTGTTGTTGCCCTTCTCAGTCTTTACTTTTTCGAGAAAGAACACAATATGAGAAAAGAATACTCAGAGGGTAGAAAAAATGCAGAATTTTTTTAAGAAAAAAAAAACGCTTTTCGTTAAAATTGAAAGCAGTCTCTCGAGTTTGTTGGCAAAATGTGGCACATTGGTGTTGGATAATGGGCTCCAAAACGGTTTATATGTTGAATAGACATGTAGTGAGACAAAATAGGAACCAATTTTGTTTCCCATACACTATTACACATATTTAATGGACTTTATTGTATTATAGCTTACGAAAAATACATATCTTTTATTTATTTTGAAAAACACTTTTCAAAATTGAATACTTCTTTGTGCTTCTTTATTTACAAATTTAAATCGACCAAAATTCACCATGTTGGAAGATTATGTATCCAAACGATCACACATGTTTGATGGACCAACAAAAATATGACAAACATTTTTGTGTCATTATTTCATATGCCGCCTTTTGTAGAGGTTACATTTTAAGATAAAATCAAGTTGTCGGTTTTTGTTATTTTCCACGGATGTCACGAATTTTAAAAAAAAAACACCGAAAAACTCCCGCTTTTGCAACAAAACCTTTGATTTTTAAACACCGACAGATTTTGCTCATTCATACTTCGAAGATGAGTTAAGCAATGGCTTAAAACAATAAAAGAGATAAAAAAAAAACACAAAACCATTTATTGTGATGGATTCTGCGTTTGGCAAGTTATTTTTTTTTAAATTCATGCAGTTAAGTTAAGTCGAAGCGACTTCAATCACATCGATCATATCGAAATGTCGGATAAACGAGGTATATGTATATGTTTATTTAGTGTCCGACAGAAACCAAAATTTTGACCGAAACCGCAATTCGGCCCTTTTTTAATATTCGGCTCAAGCCGAAACTGAATGTCTACATGAAAATTTTTAAAAAAAACCTTTTATTTTTTAAATTTTTTGTTAAAAGCTTTCAAAAACATAACAATTCAACCAGATTATAATAACGTATATATACGATAAATATTCTTTGAATATTAAAGTTCAACTTTAAAATAATAATTAAAGAGCTCATTTTTAATACACCTTTAAGGAACCTTTAAAGTTAAATAACTTATAGCGTTTTCTTTTCCCTACGAAAAATTCTTCCCTCTGAAGGTTCAAAAGTTTTTACATTTTGACTTGAAAAACTTCACAGAATTTTGACCCTGCGTGGCTACCCTTTTGTTTACTTTTGAGAAACTTCAAGGTCATTGGTTTTAGTTTTTATTACATGTTACTAAATCGTATTTGCATTTATATATAAGAATGAACACCAATAAAATATTTTGTTTTGATATTTCGTACAAATTTATTTAGGAGTCTTTTGAAAGAATTTTGAAGTTGCTTAAATAAAGTAACCATACCTCAGCTTTCACAAATTAATTTATCAATTTTTATTGTTTTGCATATCCATTCATTAAAGCGTATCTACTCGGCATTGATTCGTTCATCTGACAAACATTCTGGAATGGTCCTAGCAACGGACACCAGCAATTACAATACTTGTTCTCATTAAGTGCGTTTGAAATTTTGCGAAATCTTTTCCCGATTTGAAGCTACACTTAGAGCAAAAAACGTTGTGGTGCAAACTCTTCTACACAATTGGTGGGTCTACATAAGTCCCCTCTGCGTCAAAATGCTCAGACATTTTAGAAAATGCAGATATTCACATATTATTATTTTTTAAAAACATCGTCGCCGACAGAAAAATATTTATTTATAAAATTTTGACGTGCGTCTTTTAACAGCTAAATTTTAACTAAACCGTCAATGATAACGTTAACTATTTTCAATGAATGTCAACTTTCGTTCATTCAGTTGGTAGCATTTGAAGGCAGCATTTGAAGGCAGCATTTTTCGAATCGTCGAAGTTGAGAGGGAAAAAATTCAGAATTTTTTCTGCTTTTGAGGGCAAAATTTTTGAGAAAAGAATTCGTTTTTATGAAGAAGTTTAGAGTTTTGTTTAAGAAAAGAACGGAAAAAATTCTGAATTCTCAAAGAGGGCAGAAAAGATGTAGAATTTTTCGAGAAAAGAAATCGCTATTAATATTATAGTCTAAAAAAAGGCCTTGTCTGCATTTACAAAATGAAAAAAATACATTTATCGTTTTGTGCTGGGTCAACTCTCACGGACTGTGAGTTTCACGTTTTTGTTCTACTTAACACCATTAAAAATTTTGATGAAAGCGAACTCACATCTACTTTTGAAATATATGAAAGAAGTGAATTAGTTGTGTCAGACTTAATATTCGGTTTCGGCCATATTGGTGACGAATAGCCGAAACTGATTAAAAGGGCCGAAACTGGCCGAAACTGAAATTGAATATTCAGTCGAATACTACCCAGGTAGAACGGTAACTGTTAGATAACTAGTTATTTATTAAGAGCGCTGATAAAAAGTGCGTTACCCCGATATAAAATTGTTCTTACAAAGGTTGTTACCTTTGTTCAGGTGTCGGGCAAAAGGATATCATGCTTTTTTGTGTGCGTGTGATGTTGCATCTCTCTCTGGTACCTACGTTTTACCATACAAAAAGACTATTAGCTGCACTTTGCACACCAACAGAAAATGACTTAAGGAAAAGTAAACAAATTCAGCCGTTTATATAACTTTAGCAATTTGCTGCTGAGCGACGCTTCTGCTGCGTGGCGTATTGGTTAGAGCTCTGACCTCTCATGAATAGATGCTCGGGTACGACCGTTGAAGAAAACAAACACATTTTTGAAATTTTTTTGCATTTTATATAGTTTCGGCTTTATTTTTTTTTTTTAATATTACTTAAATTAATCTTAAATATGTTTAATTGCATTTAATTGTCTATTAATAATATAGATAGATATAGAATAGAAATAATTTTATTTCAAATATGTATATAACACTGAAATATAAGTATTTATTAAACAACACAAACATAAAAGCACATAAAACAAAAATTAAAATTCCAAAAAAAGGTGCGGAAGCAATATTTCAATACGCAGGTTCCATTAGATTCACTTCTTTATTTCAATATTCGATCACATTTTTTGCATAATTTTTCTTTTATTTTATTTCATTTAATTTTATTTCTTTAGCAAATCTTCCTTAGCTGACGTTGTTTTTGGTGTTTTAATTTATTTCTTATTTTTGCTCGTTAAAAATAATAAGAAATATACACAAGTATAACCTTCCTTGTTTAACATCAAACAAAAAGTAATGCAGGCTTCAAATCAGCGTTTTTGTGTGGCATACGGCAGCCATATACACACAAGTTCGATAGTTAAGAAGCTAGTTCGTCAGCTTGGCACACAAGTTTGCTTGTTGACAAAAATTTTTGATTTTCTCTGTCCAACAAAGCAAAAAAAAACATTTCTATAGTCATTGCGAAACCAGGGTTGTATTGAAACATAAGTGTAGTACTATGTGAAGTACATTTTAATGATTTAAGTACGATATGAGAAATGTTTGGTACTTTTTGTTTTCTATTTGGTAGTACTCTATGTAAATTGCATACAGTATACGTGATAACTTTGTTAGGATTCAGTAAAAAATTTATTTCGAAAAAAGTAAGCAGGTGTGGAAGACTTGGAAAGAATTTTTGCTCTATTTTCCGCACACAAAAATAATTTTATTTCGAAGCAATAAATATTTTTTAAGAGTACATTTCTACTCTTCTCAAATGTAATCCTGTGTGTGCCAAACAAATTCCGTAATTTGAACGCTCGATATCTCGAACACATACAAGCCGCCATATTGTTTGCGAACACGAGTTCCATATGTGAAAGCCACATAAGAGTGTGTTAGAAATCACCAAATTTTACTTTTGTAAACTTGTTAGCGCTGGGTAGTTGTATCCTTAATTTGTGAATATCTACTCCTTTCTTAAAACTCTAGACGGGGATATTACGATTTCCTGGGCGCCGCAATATGACAATGGATTCGTGAAGTACTTT
This sequence comes from Tetanocera ferruginea, assembly GCA_958299015.1. Classification (NCBI taxonomy): domain Eukaryota; kingdom Metazoa; phylum Arthropoda; class Insecta; order Diptera; family Sciomyzidae; genus Tetanocera; species Tetanocera ferruginea. The sequence goes on from OY282642.1 coordinate 16,160,975, forward strand.
AAATAAAAATAAGAATTGCCGAAGGAAAAATCGATTTATCGATTAGTTTTCGAGTTATCGATTTTTTAAAATAATTTTCTTTTTATAAGGTCTTCTTAGAAAACTGGCTATATTTTTCTTATTATTAAACCGATATTAATGGTAATAAAACCATTTTAAAGATATTATAATAAGCTTTTAGAAAAATGTAAAATTAATCAAAACCGTTTATTATTTCATATTTTATAACTGTTTGAATGCAAAAGTACAATAACTGCTTACATTTAACCGTTATTTTCTCAAAAACTGCAGTTATTACTACACCCAAAAAAATACTGTAGTAAAAATAAATAAAAATGTATTTAAAACAAATGTAAAGTAGTAGTGCACCGTCCAAATAAAAATGTATTTCTTTTTACTATATTAAATTATTTATTTTTACTACAGAAAATAAAAACTGTTTATTGCAATTAATTTTACTACAAATGTTGTATATTTTACTACATAAGTATTTAAAGGAAATTAAAAATCAAATTTATTTTTTGCAGTATTCAAAACTAATTTTTACTACATATGTAGTAATTTTTACTACATGTGCAGGAATATTTCTACATTTAAATAAGATTAAAAATAAGTGATTTATTTTTTATTGTAATATATTATGCAAACATCTATATTATATTTTATATTTCATGTAAGATTATTAAAAAACAAAAACATAAACAACTCCCTGCGACCACAATCACGCAACAGCTCGAAAAATCTTTATGATTGCGCTTGCAAAACAGTCAGAACAGTGCAGAACAGCTTGAGTCTGAAGTCTTCTGCTTCCACTATGAACACGGCCTGTAGAATAGTTAGAGCAACAGTGCTCAATGCAACAATATCCACTGTAAGAAGAAGTACATTAGAAAGCAATAAATAAATTAAACACTGTTACTTACCAGCAGGTCGAAATCTTTTCAAATTTGTTTTGTTTTGATTTTTAATTTTCAAAAATAAAAATATAAAATCAAAGGCAAAGATTGCTACTTTTTCTTTTAAAAAATTTAAGTTTGTATTCACAAGAAATACATCCGAACAAATACTTACTACATATAACTACATCGTGTAGTATTAATTATTCAAGTGTAAATGCAGTAAAAAGTTATTGAACAACTACATTTGTATTTAAAAATAAATAAAACTACATAATTATGAAATAAATACACTTTATGCAGTAAATTTTACTACAGTATTTTTTTGAGTGTATGAATTATAGAAAGTAAATTATAGAAGCCTAAAAATGTATCTTTCACTTGGTATATAATTTATATGACCTTATTATTTTGTTATGGTGTTTTTTGATGATGAATTGATTTGCCCTTGTACAGAATGTTATTCTTTTAAGCATATTTACAATAGTTGTTCTGCTTTCTTACTACATATTTCCCTACATATTTCCTTGGGGTCCTCTGGTAATCCGAAAAATTTTTTCGATTTTTTTTTTCATATTTCTATTGCATTTCAAAATTTCCCAAAATTGCAAAAACATTTTCCCAAAAGGATTTTTCAAAATTCGAAATAGTTTAGGAGATACAGGCATTTTTGTGTAGGTATGTTTTCGTCAAAATAACGCATCAGCAAAGTTGTTATTTGCCTGCAGTCATTAGTGGAAAATTCTGTGGAATTCTTCCAAAATATGTATTGATATTACAAAATATACACACACAGTATGTATACATGCAGTATGTATACATGCCTGTTTTGATTTAGGGGTTGAAATGATTTTGAGCCCAGGTGTTCACATGAAAGAAGCAAACGAACGAGATTCAGTTTATTTTCGAACGCTGAAAGCTACGCGTGCGCGATAACTGCTGTTGTAAAATAAAAGAAAAATCGTTTTGTGTTTTTTTTTTTGCTATGGATAAAAAAAGCCACCCAAACGCGCCGCGTAAGTACGCGTATCGAACAAAAAAGAGGCATTTCCGTGGAAACCAGCAGTCCCAAGTAGAGGACACCGACTTTGCCAGCACATCGGCCAAAAAATTGAAGAAAACGCAAGACAATGAAGTCATCATCGAAAACAACCTCCAGTTCTGTTTCTTGGAATTTTTTCATTTTTCCAAACGCTTGCTGCTATGGTTATCTGCGCCCAATGTAAACAAAAAATTCGATTTGGAAAAACATGTATGCGTGGAGTCGGCTTCAAAGTGAGTCTGCAGTGCCAATGTAAAGCTACACAGTATATTAATTCTTCGCCGGTGGTCGGTAAATCTTTTGTTGTAAATCGCCGGTTGATATATGCCATGAGATTGCTTGGAATAGGGAGAGAAGGTATTAATATGTTCTGCGGATTAATGGACATATGCCAAGGATTGTGCCTTGATGCGTACTATGGCACCTTGAAAAACATGCATGTGTCTGCTAAAGCAGTTTACAAGCAGTGCCTGTTGAATGCGGTTAAAGAAGAGCAGGAACAACAGAAAGAAAAAAATCCTGACTGTGACTCCTCATTGCTGACCGTTTCAGGGGATGGCACCTGGAAAAAACGGGGATTCTCGTCTCTTTTTGGTGTCACTACGCTCGTCGGTAAACATACCAAAAAAGTGGTTGACTCCGTTGTCAAATCAAGCCTTTGCCAGGCATGCAAAATGTGGGGGGAAAAAAATGACTCTGCAGACTTTGAAGAATGGTTCGAATCGCACCAGAAAACATGCACAAACAACCACAGTGGGAGTGCGGGCAAGATGGAGGTAGATGCCGTGAAGGAAATGTTTGCCTCATCGATCGAAAAATATGGCATAAAATATGAAAAATATATTGGCGATGGCGACAGCAAAACCTTCAAGGCCATTATAACGGCGACCCCGTTGTCACAAAAAAGGAGTGCATCGCTCACGTGCAAAAACGCATGGGCACACGGCTGCGCAAGGCCAAAAAAGAAAACAAAGGCATCGGTGGAAAAGACACTGGCAAACTGACAGACAAAGTCATAAGCGAGCTGACTACTTACTATGGACTTGCTATTCGACGTAATAAGGACTCTGTGGAAAACATGAGAAAAGAAATATGGTCAACATATTATCACAAAAGTTCAAGTGATAGTAATCCACAACATATGTATTGCCCACCTGGTGAGTCCAGCTGGTGCGCCTATCAAAAGTCAGCAGCAGAAGGCTCATTAGCCTCATTTCACCACACGTACGCCCCACTTGATGGAAAGGTTCTGCAAGTAATGAAGCCCATATACGAAGCGTTATCATCCGACGATCTACTCAACCGATGCACTGGAGGTGAAACGCAAAATTGTAACGAATCGTTCAACTCGCTTTTGTGGACCTTTGCGCCGAAACATATCCACTGTGGTGCTACCACAGTCGAAATCGCAAATTTTCTGGCAACCTGCATTTTCAACGAAGGCTTCACAAGTATTTTAAAAATAATGTCAACAATGGGTATTGTCATCGGCCCACAAGCCGAGATGTATGCCGAATCTCGCGACGGAAAACGACTTCAACGCTCAGAGCTAAAAACGTACGCATCATCGAAAGAGGGTCGCACAGCCCAAAAAGCCATGGAAAACTCGTTTTATGAGATGGAGGAAGGCACACTTTATGGGGCTGGAATTGCCGATTAATATTCGTAAGTATTGTATTAAAAAAAAAAGTCATTTGTGTGCCTCAAAATTGAAGTCAAAACTTTAAACGCGTTTTTCTCGAAACCATGTTTTTCAAAACTTTGCGCACGATAACTCAAACAGTTTTTGACCGATTTTGATATATGAGGCATGAAACGACGCAGAATTTACGCCGCTATAGCCCCTACCTCAAACTTGCCGTAAAAATAATGTTTACTATTTTTTTTCTACACTAGACTACAAAAAAAAAGGTCGAAATTCGATTTTTCATTTTCAAAGTGGCGGCTCCCCCCCTAAAAAAATTTCGATTTTTGTTTTCGAGGTAGGGGCTATAGGGACATTCATTCTAAGTAACTGAATATTATTTTTTTTTTTTCAGACGATGTTTACTCTTGGAATCGTGCGCAATTTGGACCCACCTTTTTTCCGGAGAACCTCGTTACCAGGCCGAGAACTTTCTGAACGGTCCATAAATTCACTTTTTCAAAATTTTGTATTTTTTTCAATAAATTAAGCTACCCAAACCAAAAAAACGGAACTAAAATATCTTTACTCGTTCTCTTTCCACAATATTTTGAAAAAAGGCTAAAATTTGGCATAGATTACCAGAGGACCCCCTTAATGAAACATTGTTACTGTAATATTTATGTGAATTTATAGGATTTTCCAAGCAATGAAAAAAATTCGCAACTTTTAGTTGATCAATTTTGGTTTTATTAAATCCAATAGTTGATCTTCGCTTATACCATTAATAAATGCAAATGTAGTCACGGTCAATTGTCATTTATGCGACTTTTTCCAAAAAATGCATTTATTGTATTAATTTGTAGCATGTTGTTCCCGAAATCGTCAGCGAGTTTTAGCCCCCCAGGAGGAGATAGAATCTTAGGAAGAAGAGAATGAAGAAGAATAATGCGAAGATTTCTATTCAAGGTTTTCATTAGATTTCTATTATTAATATCTTATTGAGATAATACTTATATTTAGATAAACGTGGTTTTCCCTTGTACGAAAAGTTAAAAACAAGCTTGGTAGTAAATTTTGGCAGTAAAAAGGTAATTTTTCCACAATTTCACGAATTTTATATCCTAACGCTTTTGTAAACGGGTTTTTTATATATTTTTTTGGAGTACGCAAGTCCAAATACATATAAAAAGAAATCTTTGGGTTTGCCACTTTAAGTGTAGTTATTCCAAAAAATTTTTGTTTTATATTCTATATAGCATATATATCAAATATAGTGTTTATTTAAAAAAAAACTTTTAACTATTGCATACCAAATGAAAGCTAAGGTATCAGTCTTTAAAAATAAAGTAGATTTTAAGCATATTAATATTGCAAATTTTTGAGAAAATAACGGTTTTATCAGTAGTAAAAAGAAAATATAATATAAAATCTTTTTTTAAATTCTACATCTTCAATTTTTTTTTATTTTTTCTAACAGATAATTTAATTGTCTTTCCAACAACGTATCAATACATAAAATCTATTGGATATTGGACAAGATATAGATGTTTATTTCAACAAATCTTGTAACAAGTAAACAATTTTAAAAAATCGATAACTCGATAACAAGATGAGATATCGATATTTTGTTCGACCAAACCTATTTTTTTGTTGTTTTAAACAAAAAAACACTTTCAAATCGCGGCGCCCAGGAAATCGTAATCGTGCCCTCTAGACTAACGCATGCCTGTCTGGCAACGCTGGTAATGACCAACAATTTACTTTCTAATTATTCCTATAGAGGGTCCGCTGTCATTTTGACAGCAACACGATTTTTTTCATTATTCCATCATTAATTTTTTCATTCAAGCGACTGGCATTAATAAAATTTTTCAATTAAATATTAAAGAATATAAGCTTGAAGCTCGATAAAAACTTCAATTCAAAACCGCTTATTAAATTTCTTAGTCTTAGTGATGGACTTACGGATTGTATTCATTTGCACATTGCTTGCTGCGTTCTGTGTTGACTTTGGACATTCGCTGTATGAAGACCAAATTAAAAAATTTGACTGGTAAGTGAAAAACAAAATCGGAGGAACACGTATGAACCAGCATGACTTTAATCATTGTTCTACTTGTGCAGGCGAAGATTACAAATTGGTGCTCTTAAACATGCTCAACTCGAACTAAACGCATATCAACCGCGGCTGCTGATAAGCACCCGCAAAAATGTGATCGCCTCAGTATGTCCCAAGTCCGGCGAACTGTTGTGGCGACAAGTACTTGAAAAGGATCCTCGTGGTGACATAAAAATGCTGCATTTTGGTTCTAACAGTGGAGATGCCAGTAGCACTGCTGCGGCACAGCGTTATTCAAATCTTGGATTCGATGTGCTTACAGTGCAAGGGCATGCGCCGGCTATAGTAAGAGGATGGAATTCGAATACTGGCAATATTGAATGGGAATGGTCGCTTATGCCAATACAGACGGACAAAGCTGAGGCTGCAGAATGGTTTTATTCAAATGCCATACTCTATCATGTGATACCAGTGTGGGGTAGCCACTTGGAAGTAACACAATACTTTGCAGCTACAGGACAAGCTACTGGAATGACTGGCAGAATAAGTGCACCATGGATTAATGCAAAGAGTTGTTTACTTAGTGGCAACTATTACAGTTGCCTTGAAAGTAATCAGTTGATTAGTTTTGATGTGACAGCAACTCACCCGCAGGTGTTAAAGAAATCGTTGCCGTCAGTGCCGAAAAACAAGCCTACCGCATTACATGTAACATGCTTCTTTGATTTATAAATTTATATCAATTAATTAATTTATTTTATTTTATATATAGGGCCTTAATGGTGCTGTTGTTTTGGACGATAGCATTGCCAGCGTCAATGATGAACTAAAGTCTTGCTCTAAACTAAAAGGCGATACCTTCTTAATGGGCACATATAACCAGCGTAAAGTTATTTTGCAAGCATACGTTTCGAATGAGGTAAGTTTATGTGAGGGTATTTAAAACACAAAAATTATTTTAAAAGGCAGTTTGCAAAGCAATACAACGATTTGTAGGTATATCATTTTAATACAAGTTTTTATTTGGCTTATTTTAAGGTTCTACAAATAATGGCTTATTACGTTGATACTTGCGAACAAGTCGATGATCTTACAAACAAAGTTGATTATCCCACACATCATGGACGCCCGGAATTGCAAGCATTTGATTGCAAAAACAAACGCAACAATGATGGCAAAAGTTGCTTATTCATATTTAGTACCAGCGATGAGGCTATCTTGGCTGTGCAGCAAAATAAATTCCGTTGGGTTCGTGAAGAAGCATTGGCCGATGTTGTGGCTACGGAATTTATTGATTTGCCTTTGGCCGATACTGAGGGTGCATTAGAAAATGAAATGAAGGGCAAATCAGGTGAGCATGTTTGACATTTTTATAATTTTTATTTAATCTAAGACGGAAATGAAATATTTTTATAAGCTTAAAACTTTAATAATTATAACCATTTGCATTTATTTTTGTCTACTCTGTTTTAAAATTATTAAGAGGAATCAACAGGATTTGAGAGTGAGTAATTTTTCATCCTTCAAGAGCTTGCCTACAATATTGCAAAAAAATAAATTACAAATTAGCTCATTTTTTATCCTTAAAAACCAGTGCACATTTTTTTTATTTCTTAATATTATAATTTAATAAGAAAGTAAACCACTTAGCTGTTTTCCTTAATCATTTTTATAATTTTCTACAACAAAGAACATTAAAACATTAAATATTCTCTTTGAGTTAAAAATATTAAAAAAGAAAAAAATATAAAGCTGCACGGAATACATTTATTAATAAAATTTGTTTGATTTGCTCATAACAATAACATATTCTAGAACAAGTAAACTAAGGAACTTTTTCAGATGTTCTTGTGAACAAATAAAACTTAAGCAACTGAGTGGACCACAGCCAAAATCACGGAAGACTACTGATGAGTTGGTTTAGCAGCCACGAAACAGACTGTCTAGTCGATGTTTTGTAATTTGCTCAATACAGAGTAGTTGTGCTGTTGAAGTTGTTGTCTTCATTAAAACTTGAAATTATAATTAAATAATTATAAAAACCGAAAACCGAAAAAAAAATTGAAAAATAAATTTTTTGCTTATTTGCATACAATCAATCTCACAGTCAAAAGAAGTCTAGAAGAACCATTAAAACTAGCATATATTAATAGAAACCAAATATAATATTTTTGCATTCTTGGGGCTGTTATACCACTTTGTTTCGCTTGAAAACCCGAATAGAAAAAAAAATCGAAATTTTTTCTTTATACATCATCTTGTTATTGCTGACAATTTTCTTGACATTTCAGACAATTCTTCCTTTATTCTTTATCCCTTTACAAAAAACATTTATTTAAAAATTTTGTTCATGATTTTTATGTGGTGAATCTTACGAAACTAAGTTAAATTTTAAAGTAAAAAATATTTTTTTCCATCTAATTGCTTTTGAAATTTTAAAGGTGACATTGTCAGCGCATTCTTACGACGCGTTTCAGCACAGATGCTTCAGATCAAAATAATTTTTCTGCATGTTATTGGTTTGGGAGCACCACCCACAGATACACAAAAGGCTGGCTTAGTGCGCGATTCCTTTGGTCTGCACAAAATGTTGGTTATTCTGACCAAAAGTGGCAAAGTTTTCGGCATCGATAATATAAGTGGCAAACATCATTGGATGCAATATTTGCCGCAAGTAGAAAATTTTGCAAACGATCAAAATATGCGTCTAATTGTGCAGCGTACTTCAAAACACTTTCCACTGCAGCCACTTTGTGCCATAGTGGCCAAGGATAAGGTACGTCCTAAAACAGCAACTAGCACGCTTATTAAATAATTACATTTTTGCCCAATTAGGTTTCCAGTAACGGTGTTTTATATCGCTTTAATCCCATTACCGGTAAACCCTCCGATGGCGGCATGCTGCAGCTTAGCTATAAAATTAAACAAATGTCGCTACTAGCGGAAACAGACAATGACTTTGTTAAAGGTGTGCTTCTGCTTGATGCCGAAAATAATGTGCAAGTTTATCCAGAAACTGCTAAGGAAATGGTGAGTGAGTCACTCAATTAAATGCTAATTCTAATTTTTTAACTTTCCAAAGGCCAATGGCATGTACATCTTTACTGCTGACAAGACTTCAGCCACACTCAACGGCTATTTTATAACACACAAAAACGATGTAAGTATGAAAAAGCAATAAAAATCTGTACATATACCTATTTTTCATTATTTTTTATTAAGAAACTCATCATCAATGCTATTTGGAATGTACGCTTAGGCGGACACACTGGCGATCAGGAAATAATTGCATTGGCTTCTAAGAATCCCATAGAACGTGTGCATTCGCAAGGTCGTGTTTTGGGTGATCGTTCGGTACTGTATAAATATATAAATCCCAATTTGGTAGCTGTCGTAACACAGGGTCCCGACAATTTCCACAAATGTGTGTATTTCTTAAAATATTTCAGTTTTTGATTTAAGCTTTATATGTTTATCTTGCCTAGATATTTTAAATGTTTACTTGGTCGATGTTGTATCTGGTTCCATTGTCTTTTCAATGTCTCATCGCAAAGTACGTGGTCCAGTTCATATGGTACATTCAGAGAATTGGCTGGCCTACTCTTATTACAATGACAAAGTGCGACGCAGCGAAATTAGTAAGTGTCCTTGTATGCATTATTTTCTACATTAAATTATCATATTTTCTCTTCTTTACCCCAAGCTACACTTGAGCTGTATGAGGGCAAAATACAAGCAAATAGCACTATTTGGAGCTCATTGAATGCGCCACCCATGCCTTTGGTCGAGCGACAATCCTATATAATTCCCACAATTGTAGAGACTATGGAGGAGACCATTACAGAGCGTGGCATAACAAACAAGCATGTTTTGAGTAAATGCGAAAAAAATCTAAAAAATTTTTAAATTGTAAAATTACAAAATATTTGCAGTTGGTACCGCCAGTGGTGCTATAGTGGAAATGCCCTGGGCTCTTTTGGACCCACGTCGTCCAGTTACAACGCAAGGTCAAGGACGCGAAGAGGGCGTATTGCCATACATTCCAGAATTACCTTTGCCTACAGAGAACATAATAAACTATAATCAAACCGTCGCGCGTTTAAGTAATATTTTCACAGCACCCAGTGGTCTGGAAAGCACCTGTCTAGTGGTAGCAACTGGTTTGGGTTAGTATATATATAAATCAAGCAGCGTTAAAACAATTTCATAATTTCCTTAACTATTTTGTTTTTCTTCTATAGACATGTTCGTCACACGTGTTGCGCCCTCCAAAACATTCGATTTGCTCAAAGAGGATTTCGATTACATACTTATTTCAGTTGTTCTTGTTGCCTTAACAACGGGTTCACTGGTTGTTAAGAGTTTTGCGTCACGTAAATTATTAAAGCAGGCCTGGAAATAAGAGTAGATCTTGCTTAAAATTTAGCATATGTTGTTAAAAACACCAAATCTAGTTGCATTCATCTATTTATCTTAAAACGTATAGAAAATGTATTTTTAAAAATAATCTTGCATTGCAGATGAAGAATGAAAATAAATCATTTTGTTTTCTAAGCTATTTCATCATATCTATTTAATTTATGTAGAAAATCGTTTCTTCAAAACGATAGCATTTTTCTTTATGTTACTTCTAGTGTGTTAAACTTAATTAAACATCATTTAAAATATTATTTAATAATAATTAAATGTAAATGCAATGGTAGAAAAACAATAAAATTATAGAAATTTCTAATATATAAATTCTTTCTTAAACTCGATAGTTGAAATGAAATTGCCTCAACAATTTTCGTTGGATGTCACAAATAAACTTAAATTTATTTGTTTTAAAAATATTCTTGGTTGAACAAATAATTTATTGTAGTAAAGTTGGTAAAGCTTCAACTTTATATGATGTACCCTTAGCACATTTTTAGAGCTCACTCGAACAAAGTAGTTTCCACAATGTTACATATGAATGATATATGAAATATGAACTAAGATGATAGTTAAAAAAATTTATAATTTACGTTGAAAAAGAAAATTAAGTTTTTAGTCTCTGAAAATCTGTTTAAATCCATTGCTACGAATGCCCGTGGTCCATTGGGTGCTATGCGTCTATTCATTGGAGCTAGTCGCTAAAAATAAGCCATCTTCTAGTTTCTTCTTTACTTGACTGACGGATGCCGAAACTGTCAAATTATGTACATTTTTTCTCGATCTACTTTTATGTGACAGCAAATGTTCCAAAAATTTTAATTTTTATTCCTTCTTGACACATTTTTATTCATTACCTCCTACCTCAATATGTACCTTTTGCGTGAACATTCGATAATTTCGAATTAAGTCATATTTGAATAAGACCAACGATATTCACATGAAGCGAAAGAACTTCAGCTTTACTGAGCATATTTTAAAATTTCTGTAACAACAACCATACTTGAAATTCACCTCTGCACGAATAGCGTTTGGAGTGTCAAACTAAACAGCTGATTGGTATTTTTTTTCTGTTCAATTTTGTAATAATCCAAGTTGTAGTACTTCGCTATGGCGCTGCGATATTTTGGATTAAATGTGCTCAAAAATAACAAAAATATCCTTCAAAATGCAAGCAAAATAAACGTTACAGGAGTCACAAATGTGGTATGTTTAGGAAAGGAATTAGCTTGCGTTTTACCGCGTATACATCAAAACCTATTTGCATAACCTACCTTTTCCTATTTTTTTGCCTTGCTGTAGCTTCCATATAGCTCGGTAGTTACGGTGCATGCGTCTCCAGTGGCCATCAAGACGCAAAAAGTAAGCAAAGCAATGAAGGCTTATCTTGAACGTGCCGAGGAGCACGACAAATTTATGAAGACACAACATCTGGAATTTCAACTAGGAAAACGACATTTGGCCAACATGATGGGCGAAGATCCGGAAACGTTTACGCAAGAGGATGTTGATGTAAGTTGTTTGTGTGGTTATTTCTATTAACACCAATTTGAATTTTACATTATTTGCTTAGAATGCAATTGCATATCTCTTTCCATCTGGTATATTTGATCCAAAAGCTCGCCCGGCCATGAAGTCTCCGGAAGAGGTTTTTCCCGCAAGGAAAGCAGCTGAGTTTGATGAGACCGGTCGTCCATTTCATACAATGTTTTATACATCAAAACCAAATTTTTTCAAGTTACTGCATGATATAGTTGAGGAAATGAATAAGCTGTATGCGCTGGAAGAACGCATGATGGCGCGCGGAACGAAAGCGGACCAAACTCAAAAACTGTACGTAGGTTTATTTTAAAGTTGTTATTTTTATTAAGAACATATTTTGCTATACTTTCTCTGTGTGCTTAGTGAACTCGGTGGTTATCAATGGCTGCCAAAGGATAAATTGGAGCTTATGCTGGTAGAGAAAATTGCTGATATCGAATATATGAACTTCAAAAATGCCATGGATCGTTTAATCGAAATACCGTTTTCTTATAAATGCAAAGAATTCATTGATAAATTAAGAAAACCGTTAATAGATCAATCCATGCAGTTGGTAATACCCGAACCAAAAATAGATACAGATGGGCGTCAGTACATAACAACTTATGGTGAGTTAAGCTTGTGTATCTAATGTTCTTGCGTTGACGCTGTGTTTTGCTTGCTGATCATTAATATTTCATAATTTTTTAATGTTAATGAAAATGAATAACTTTATATTTTTTTCCAGAATGCTTGCGAAAAACTGCACGAGCTGATGTCACAGTACGCTCACCAGGAACTGGTAAAATATGGATTAATGGCAAGGATATTACATATTTCGATGATATTCAATCGCGTGAACAGGTGAGTGAAATTATTAAATTATTAAGTGAATTGAACGTGATTTTAAAAAAGGATACAAAATTTGTTGAACATAAAGTTATGGTATATTAAGGTACATTTTTCAGTACGAGCAACAGACGAAATTATTTTTTATTTCGCTCTATATCGACTTTATTCCGCTCATTTATAAAATATACCAAAAGAGGCTAAATATATTTCAATTCACTAGCCAAATAAGCCACCGAACTATCCCTTTTCGTTTCGACCAATGAGTTTGTTATTGTTGATAAGTAAAATTATTGAAAAAGTTATTATGGAAAAGTTGAATGATTTTATCGAAGCAAATAATATTATCCCGTCACACCAATTTGGTTTCAGACGAGAACACAACTCTGTCCATCTCCTTATAAGAATCAGGAATTAAATCCATTCAAACTTCAATGACCAAAAATCGACCGGCATGCTTTAATTGGATGTAAAAGCTGCTTTTAAGTATAAACTTATAGCTGCTCTATAAGTTTATATAAACTATTTTTAAATTCGACTGAATACATATTTTTATTCAGCATTTAACCAAATGGTGCATTTATTTTAATATTAAAACTCAGCAAAAAATTAAACTTAATTATAAATTTTATTAAAAATATATGCAAAATACTCACACACAGCCAGGGCGCCACATAATTTTTCAATATTTGCTTTGTTTTTTTTTTTAACAATAATTCAATAATAAAATAAAAATTACAGAGTAGTTTTTGGAAGTTTCTCGATTTTTTTTTTGATAATACACATGTGTAAATTTATATTTAATTATAAGATTAAAATTAAAAACAAAACTTGTTTTATAATTTTCTTTCAAAATACTATGCAAGCGTTATTTAGCAACCAATATTCTCTATATACTGCATTAATTTTATTAAAATTACATTAAATTTGAAATGTAAAAAAGGTACTCACGATGTGGTGTATTTGTTCTTGTATTGTGTATTTGTGATACATTTTGTTTACTAGCCAAAATTTTGTTTATTAGCAAAAATATTTTATATGGAGTTTGAATACAAATTCTTATGAAATGAAAAGTAGTTTTTGTGCTAAACTTGTAAATTTTATAAAACAAATTTTTTTTAAAAAAAAATAATTTTATTCTGTTTTTTTTATTACTATCAAACTATTGACAAATTTACGAAATACACTTCTAACTATAACTTTTAGATACATTTTTTTGTAAATATGACCGAAGTCAAGTTTTTAAATGTTGTTTTATTTTAAAAAATTCATCACAAATACGCAACACCGTGATAACCTTTAATAAAAGTTTGAAATATTGGTCTTCTTCATACTATGTTTGGTGTAAATTATTTATTTTTAAAACTTTTGTCTAAATATGTTCTTACGTTATAAAATATGTGTTTTTTAAACTTCTGTTTATTAAAAATATAATTATTAACTTAAACTTTAATGTGTTAAATAGCAAATATCATATTTATATCAAGTTAATTTTTTTATATTACATAATAATATATGTGGTATATGTTTAATGTGTGCTGCTAAAACTTTATGTTAAATCTTATTTTATCATAACCATGCTGTGTTTTATACTAAACGGTTGTCTGCTAATCACATTTGCTGATTTTCTACAAAATAATTTTATCACCTCAACAAAGTATTCGCCTAACCATGTTCTATTTATGAGAGATTCATTTATTCTACTCTGGTAAACAGCGTTACTTAATTACTTTGCTACCTTTTCTCTAAAACTCTTATTAAATAATATAATTATTTATTTTCTTATAATAGTAACCGAATTTCCAAAAACTCTAACGATTCGTTATCATTTAATATTGAAAGTTGTTATTTTTAATAAAGAATACCAAAGAGTTTTTTCGGTTTTGTTATAGCTTTGACCCAAGAATCATTGAATATGAATACTGAAAACGCACTTAGAGTGTCTTTTGATGATAACGATTATTATCGTTTACTTGTGGGGCCTTAAAATTTGACTATTTTGAAGATTCTCCACCTTTCTACCCGAAAAAGTTTATATATGATTTCGATAGAGTTACTTTTGGTTCACTAAGAATGACTGTGAATGATAAAGATTATTGTCGTTTACTTGTGGGACTTTAGCTATAGGTTTACAATTTAACTATTTTGAATATTTCTCCGCCGTTTCTAACCGAAAAAGTTCATAAATCAATTGAAAAGTGTTGCTTTTGGTTCACTGGGTATCTTTTCTGGACGACCAATTCATATTTTATCTTAGATTTTTCTTTAAATACTGTTGCTACCTTTTCCAAATAAACTTATCTAAAAATACTTTAATTCCTCGTTTCCTAGTCACTGGCATACTTTCTAGTTTGAAGTTCTTAGTTTGGCTAAGCGCTCAGCTAACCCATTCACACTGGCAAGTTTTAATTTTTTCCTCATTTTCCTTCTTGAATACTTGCAAGCTCCCAAATTTTTGTCCAATTTCAAGTTACTCATAGCTCATAATATCGAGCCATAACCGCGAAAAAGATGTAACCATCAAAACTAAACATTTAAAGGAGAAGATTTCTTTTAATTATTTTCGACATAAGATTTTTAGTTACGACAATTTGTTTACACAATCATTACATATAAATAATTTTATTATTATAATTACTATTGTTTTATAATTATAGATTATTGATAATTCAATAAATTATAAGTTTCAATAAGAAAAAAAAAATTTCTGTTAATTGCGGGTAACATCTTTTTCGCGGTTATGGCTCGATATATTCTTTAATACTTTTGTTTTTATGTTATATCTCTGACTATAGTTTATCGTGCATAGATAGTTTAAAGGTTAGTTTAAAGCTAAACATTATTTTCTTAAATTATTTTTCTGTTGATTAGAAATCACTATCAATAGCTTATCGATTACTTTGCTTGCTTGTTGTTGCTGTGATATGAGGGCCTGTTTCAGTTCCTGTATCTCTTGCGTCAGAAATTCGATGCGTTCGGCATTATCGTCCAGTTTAGTGGTCATCGTTGTTAGCTGCACTGTATCGAGTCCTTCGGTGGAGCTGTAGGTTTGACTTTTGTTATTGTTGTATTTGTTTTTGTATGACATATATGTGGCCGCTGAATTTTTCGCCGATATTGTGTGTCCAAAATGTTTGCGCATTTTACCGATTTCGTAAGCTTTCATTAGTATATCTCGCGGTAGACGTTTTTCACTGGGATTAAGTGGCTTGACGCAAAGCACCACACGATATGCCTGCGGCGAGACCAATGCAGTGTAGTGTAGCAAATTCCGCAACCAAGTTGGCAGATAGCCATTGAAAAGTGCCGACTCAATATAGGATATCAGTTTAGTTTGACGCACTAGCTTTGAGAGGCCGGCTGTTTTCTTTAGACCCTGTATATCGTGTACAGCTATACCGACCAGCAGATTCATGAGTATAATTGTAACAAACAGCAGAAATAGCACGAATGTTATTTGTGCACTCACTTCCAGCAAGAATGGCGGATCCTTGCCATCCGGATCGTTAATTAGCAGCGATAAGTCTTGTTCGCCTATCATCATTACCAGCACGGATATAAAACCCATGAATGGATTGGCAAACGAAGAGGATGAGGGAAATATCACGCAAAAACTTATAGTAAAACCTATTAGCATGCAAGAGTAGGCCATAAAGAGTTTGGCGAATTCACCCTGTACACGCGTATACATGGCCACGTACACATCGAAGACCGGCAACTGACCTATCATCAACATAAGATTGGTCCAACCCAGCAGCACTGCAAAGGCGCCTATATGATTCTGAAAAGTGTAGGTCTTGTTGGTGTAGATATAGGAGATGACGAAGACGCTTGTTATCACGAACCACTCCATTATGTTCTCCACCTGTATCACATAGTGTTTGAAGGAGGAGTAGCCCGTGATGCCATATAGTTTGCGAAATATTTCGACAATTGTTATGGCTACCAGCACCCACCACTGCATTTCCATGACGAAGGGATTATTGCGCAGCATATCACCGAGTATAGACTGCTTTTGACACAGCTCCTGCGCCTGTATAGTTGTGTTGTCATCTTTGCTGCCGTTGTAGCAGTTGTGCGCCAGCGCCGTCAACACGTAGAGTGTTAGAAAAAGCACAAAAGTAAAACAGAAAATCAGGCGTCCTATATAGTATTTACGTATTTTGCCCCATTTGATGTAGAGAAATGAGGAGCAAAGCGGATGTTCGAGTATCTCTTTCTGACCCTCATCCACGAAAGTGTTCAAATAGCTGATCTCACGTGGATGACAGTGCTGCAGCAGCTGACGAAAGTCCAGCTCTAGTTCGACTTCACGGTTTACTGGATCCTGTGAGTGATGCAAGGTGATGGCAGCATCTAGTTTTTGTCGTATCATGGCTACAGAAGCGGGTGTTTTTCTGGTAATCACATTCAAGGCGGATGTGCCTTTCTTGGACTTAGTTGTCACATCAGCGCCATGAAAAATGAGCATCTCTACGCACTGCGCCAAACCATCCAGAGCAGCCAAATGCAAGGCAGTAAAGCCGTAGATATCTTTGTGGTTTACATTGGCGCCCCACTGTATTAACGTTTCCAATATATCAAAGGCATTCTCTGACTTGCCTATAGCCGCATGCAGCGGTGTGCGATGATCAAAATCCTCAGCATTGGGATCAGCAGTGCCATTGCGCAGCAGTGACTCCACACATTCCAGACTTGAGGTGCGCGCCGCCAAGTGTAGCGCCGTAAAGCCACGATGATTCTTCAACTTGGCATCAGCACCCTTGGCCAGCAGCAAATCTACACATTCCACATTGCCCTCATCGGCAGCCAAATGCAGCGCCGTCGATTCCTTCTCACGTATGCAAATGCGCACATTTGGATCAGCACCTGGCGCATTTAGCAAAGCCTCCAAACATTGTGCATTACCCAGATCAGCTGCCAGATGTATTGCATTTGTGCCATTTGGTTTAAGCGAATTAACATCGGCACCTTCGGTTATAAACAGCTCCAGACACTCGAGTGCATTTGCACGCACCGCGCAATGCAGCAAACTTTCTTCGCAATTCGGTTTGTTCGTATCGATGGTAATCAGCGCTCCATTGTTGATGAGAAACTTTGCCGTCTCCACCGTATTGCCAAAGGCAGCACAGTGTAGCGGCGTATAACATTTCGGCTGCATGTTCACATTCAACTCTTTGCCAACGAGAAAACTTAGTGTCGCCAGGCAACCGCTAAAGGCACCCAAATGCAAAGCACTAATGCCATTCTGATCGCAGTAATTCAAGTCGGCACCTATTTCAATAAAACCCTCTAGCAGATCATGACGTTTTAGAAATGCTGCCCACAAATAACTTAAATTCTTTTCAATCTTTGAGGCTGATTCAAAGTATGTCGTTATGTTGCCGGCTATGACATTGCCCTGTTCGATGTCCTCTAGAAAACGCACACGCCCAGCGGCACTCTTCATCTGATCAATCAGACTGATGCGTAGCGTGTCGTTACATATTTGAACACTCAGTTCGCTGGTGGGCTCTTCGAAGCTGTCATACATGCTGGGTGCGCTCTCGGCGGGCGGTGAGGGTCCACACTCCATGTATTCGAATTCACCAGGTGTTGGGTATTGGGCTTCGAGCATGGCGTCGGTATTGTTGCGCCATCTAACCATTAAATTCGGTGGAATCGATTTGAATCTGTGGGCAATAGAGAAAAAAACAGCACTATTTTAGATGATAAGGGTCTTTGATAAAATCTTATAACACTAGAATTTGCTTTAAATTTCATGTCAGTTAACCATTTTGAGGTTAATTTTAAATCTTCTCTATATATTTTAGAATATGTTTACATAAATAGTTTCGGCATCAACGGGTGCCTGACCGAAATCTTAATGCGCATGTAAAGACATAACGAAGTTTAAAATTTATTTAAAAAAAAAAATCCAAAAATAGCGCCCTTTTTTTAAGGTAATTCTTTTGATTTTGTATTACATGGAATTTAAAAAGTAGAGTCGAACAAGTTTTAAGATTTTGTAATTGATTAGTTTTGAAATTGTAGACCTGATAAAACTGAACACACTTGAATTTGAGAATTTACTTTTCAAATCGTGGTTTGTGGCAAAAAAATGATCGTTGCTTTTATGATCGCCATAGTAATATAGTGAAGAAATTTCAAGATAGTGAATAGGTTCTTATTTTTTTTTTGTCTAAAATTGAAGTTATGTATCTGGAAGAAATATTGTTTCTTTAAGTTGGGGCCACACGCAAGCCAATAGCACCAGTCAGTGCTTTATTGTAAGAGAAATTTCCAGGATGACTCATTTCGAAATTTGACAATATCAACTCGCTTTCGAGATCGTGATTTGATGCTTCTGTACCTTTATGTGAATCAATCTGAAACTCATGAGCAGTTAAAAATCTAAATTTATTTCAAAAGGATTGAGTTTTCCTTGAAAGGTTCTAAGTTGTATGACGATCGTAACGATATATTCAGCAGTAAAAAAAATTGCATTCTTTCCGTCATTTCAAGCATATTTAATCAATAATCTTAATAGCACTTGAACTGTTTCAAAAAAGAATGTCAACGTTCAAGTAGTATTTGAGACATACATGAATCCGAATTTAAATTTTCAAAATACAACTGCAATTATATGACGGCAGTCGAAAAATTAAATATTATAAAATCATAAAAATATTATAAAGTTTTGCATGTACTAATAAAAAAGTATCTTGCAATTTGTTCCCGAAAATGTTTACCAGATGATTTAAAAAAAAAATCCTAAATATCCTTAATTTCACACTAAGTACGAAAGACCGCTGTTCTGTTTCCCAACTTATCTTGAATTTTTTCAAATATGACTTCATATCCACAGTCAGTCATCCTTTTGAACCCTTTATACCGCAAATAAATTTCTTACAGAAACTTACAGAAATTCTTACAGAATTTCTCAGAACCTTACCTAAAGAAAAAAAAAATACTGATCTCTAGTACTAAATATATGAAAATACGAAGTTTGTTCTCGGAATTTACACATTTTCAGAAAAAACTAAATGCACTTTTGCTAAAAATCTCTTCAATTGAGCACTTGGCAATATATGCGGATGATGATGAAATGCCGACTATTTGGACCACTGAGTCAATGTTTGGTGCAGATTTTGGGTCGAAGGTATCATCGGACCGTTTTTTTTTCGAAGATGAGGACAGAAACACCGAGAATGTCAACTCTAAGCGATATCACACAATGTTGGAGGACTATTTTGTGACAGAGGTTGAAGCTGAGGGTCTGGACGATATGTGGTTTCAACAGGACGGAGCTATACCACACACCAGCCGAACCGTGTTATTTCTCGTCACATTGATGTGAATTGGCCGCCCAGATCATGCGATTTGATGGCGATAGAATCTTTTATGTGGGGCTACACGAAAGTTGAAGTATATGTGAATGATCCGAAGATGATTCCAGGCTTAAAAAGCAATATAATATCGGTATTTCGGAATATTCTGTAGGCCATACTGAAGAATGTCATAGAAAATATGGCCGAAAGAGTGAAATAACTACGAAGAAGACGCGGTGAACATATCTGCGAAATAATTTTTCACATATAAATCCTATTTCAATCGAACGAAATGAAATGTTTGGAAAAATTTCGAACCGTTCGCGTATTATTCAAAATCGAAGTACCACACGTCTTAATGGAGCACCCTTTATGCAAGTTTTGGGAATACAGTCATAACCGTGTCTAAATGATCAGAAATGATACAGAAATTATTCGAATGGCCTGGTTTTTGAAGATGAACATTTCATAGAAGAGCGCATACAAGAGTGTGTTCAGTCTCCTTGATTAAAAAAAAAAAAAAGTACTCAACTTAAACGGCCAGAAACGCCATTTGTTTGAGGAGATACAAGTTTGCAGTATTCAGAAAAATGTACTTCTCAGTTCTTGTAATTTAACTCAATTTGGTTTTCAGACATGACTTGCGTAGAACAAACTGAATTCTTGCAATTGTCTACCGAAATTATAGTCATCCATTGGATCTTTCAGTTCTCTTAAACCAGTCCAGCCAGCCAATAAGTTGGTAGGACAACATTTTTTGGTTTGGGAACCATGTAAAATACGAACATAATTCCAAATTTCTGTTGCATGGAGAGAAAAAAATAGGCTAAAATCAAACTCAAAGCGTTCGTAAATGAAATTAGCTCCTTAGAGCTCAAAACCATCTCAAAACAAGCTATTCACGTATGCAGTTTATGACAGAAATTTGGCTTGAATTTTATTTTTTGATAAACACGTCAATTTGTGCCTAATAAGTGCCATCTTGGTCTTGATCATAAAAATTAATTTTTTGTTGTTGTTGTTTTTGTTCATCAAAATATTGAGAACGACATAATTCTCAGTTGGTTTTTGTTACTGTTGGTATAAAAGTGTAGTACATAAATTACAAAACTATATTTTCCTGTCCAAATTGGATCAAATATCTAATTGATGAAAATATAACCATCATTATGGCTTGATATCAAGAATATTTTGGTTGTTTTCAGCTCAAATTTCTCTCCGTACAGTTGTCAAGTAAAAGTCGTTAATTTCAATGAAAAATTTAAACTAAAAAAAATGCAAGATTGTTATGATATCTCCCTTAAAATGGTCTCAAGTTAAGAACCCGAAATCTGAGCGTTAAGGGTTATTTGTAAATCCATATTAATGAAATTTTCGAAAATAAAAACCTTGAATGAAAGGTTTCTCAGAAAACCTTTATGAACGGTTTCAGCCGCCTTGATTAAAAAAGGCGTTTAGTTAAATTGACACAACTTAAACTGTCGAAAAACTACATTAATTAGAGGAGATACAAGTTTCAAGTATTCAGTAATGCTTCTTTATCTCAAGTTGGTTCTCAGACATGACACGCTTAGAAGCAACCGTTATCTTGCAATTGTCTGCCGAAATTATAGTCATCTATTTGGTCTTTCAGGACAATTTTGCTTTGGTAACTATGAAGAATACGAAAATAAAATCAAATTTCCGAACTAATTTCTTGATGCACTCTGTTAGGTACGCTATACGTGGTTTAGTTAAGGGTTTTAAACCAGTTTTTTATATATTATTCACATATAATTTATTTTTAGTTTTTTAATTTTTTTTATTTTTTTTTTTTTCATGTCATATGCAAAAAAAATTTTATAAACTGTTTTAATCAAACACCACATTAGATTAATTATTAAGATCTTTTTCTTAAATCTTGCACCAATTATAATATTATTTTTTTTTTTAATTTCTTTATTTTTTTGTAACTTTGAAAAACTTTCATTATTAATTTTTTTTTTTTTTTTTTTTTGTCATAAAAACAATGAAATCTTTCAACTCTACACTCTGTGTATCCAAACGCACGGATGCTGCCAATATTTTAGTAAATTTTCTAACTTCATTTCTAGTTGACACAGCAAGAGCACGCCTTCAACGTTTTAAATATGACAACTACAACGATATGCATTGTTTTCTGCGAGACTGCAATACCGACAACCGATTTGTTAGCTGCGCTAAATCGAACTGTTTGCATATTTCAAAAAATGACCGCCGTTAAAGCCTAACAAGACTTGACAATATTGATTGATTGAGTGTGTTGGAGAACTCTTAAAGCTCGAATCACATAGAATTCAGTTGAATTTAATGGCTAGTACAAACATCCAGCTGGGAACAACAAAAATTACCTGTCCGTGTCGTGTTGTTCTATTATTATTATTATGTATTTTTTTTTTTTTTTTTTCTTATTTTTTGCTTAATTAAATCTATACACAATAAGGTTTTGTATGCGACGTTTTTTGAGTAGAAAACATATAAAATCCATATGACGCGTCGAAACATTACGGTCTTATAGTATTACAACTGTGATATTTGTTTTGCTGCCATTTGATCCGAAATGTTTTTCATACCGTTGTTTTTCATAACGTTTTTTTATTTTATTTATTTATGTTATTTATTTATTTATTTTAATTTTTGTTTTTCTCAGTACCAACCTGTTAGTATTATTATTCTCGGACAGCGGTTGTTCGACTTCATTCTTGGTGACAACACTGATCGAGCGCGCTATGCGACGCGGTTTAGCGGTACCTTCTTTGTATCCTAGATTTTCCATATCGTTTGATTGGCTTGATAGATTTTCAGTGTTTGTTTGCTGGTTTGCTTGTGTTTAAAAAACATTTATGAATTCTTTTGAAAGTTATGTGATAATGTCGACAATATCATTGACATTGCATTGCATGTCATTTAAAAGAATATCTTTTAAATTGTTCAACAACGATCTTTTGGTTGTTTGTTTGTTTTAGTATTTATTTGGTTACAGCATGATATTGACTGACATCGAGACTGGACTTGAACGTTCAAAGGTGTTCGTCATGTTTGATTGCCTCGCTTTTGTTGTATGGCTCAATTTTGAATAATGAGTTTCCTCTATTTAATCTGAAAAGAAGCAGTAACAATAAAAATAATTAGTTCCATGCATTGGTTACATTTTTGTTCGTTGCAATTGTTGTTTATATTAAATTTTAAGCGGAAGTTAGTAAATTATATATAAATATATATATATATATATATATATATATGTAGATAAACTATATTGGCTGCGGTTCTCATTGCTGCGGCCAGCTACTGTCAACCGCCTATCTCAGACGACTAGTGCACAAGTCGTTAAAACGTTCAAAATGGTACTTATTTTCGAAAATTACTCGAGTTTTTTGTGTTTTTTTTTTATTTCCCTTTTGTTGGCTTAAATTATCTACTGTCTCCTGCTGGCTGGCTATGTTAACAAACTGTTTTTTTGTTATCAGTTGAATTGAATTTTAATTTTTTTATTTTTCGATTTTGGCGTTAAGTAAACTATTTGAGCATCTCCGTTCCGTAACTCTCCTGTACAACACAAACTGTGTGATGAAAACTGTGTTGCTTACTCGCCGGTACTCGTGCATGGCAGTCTACTCCAGATGCTGCTGCTGCTTCTGCTGCTGACGGTGAGAAGCTGTTGATAATGATGCTGATAAAATACCTTTTGCCAGAGATAAGATTTCACAGCCTCCGTTTGCCACTGTTGCAGAACTCTTGTCATTTATATCAGTTGACATCACTCTGCGCTAATCTTTATCTGTCTGTTGTTTGTTTGTTTTTGTAGCGCACACTTTTGTTTCATTGGTCCTTTAAGCTGTTGGGTAAGTTTGTAACGCAAAATTTTTTGTGTTTTGAGATTTTCTAAATTAAGTCTTATATAGAACGCGTTACTCTTATATCACTTAAAATGCTGAGTTAACACTAAGTCATTTTCGTTAATATTTCATATCTTTATAAAATGTTTTATGATACTTCAACACATGTCAAAAATTCTGTTATTCCAGTTCTTCGTTATTATCAAAAAGATTTGAAAACTTAAAAAAATGTGTACACTGATAATAACTGACCATTGAAAATGGCACAGTGAAAACCAAGCTATATATAGCTTATAATAAAAATAAAAAACCATAGTAAAATTAACCAAGTTGACTTTTGTAAAAAAAAGAACTTATGTATAATTAAAAAAAGGTTTTTGTATAACCTATACTTGGCTTTTAAATGAAAACTGCGATTGTTTGTAAAAAAACAAAATGTTGAGATTATAAAAGCAAAAAATTGCAATATGAAACATATTTTTTGTATAGAACATACAGCGGCACCCTTCGTTTTGTTATGAAACCAAAGTGAAGTAAAATAAACGACTGTTGTAGTCCAATTTTTAAGCATTTATTGCTCGAAATCACGTGAAAGTTGGTTTTAATTCCGAATCGGGCAAGTTTCGTTAGTCAGCAGTATTCGTAAGATGTTAAATGAAAAATAAAATAAAAAATTTCAGTTATTTAAATCCAAATAAAATAATAATTATAAAATAAAAAGGAAGAAATAAAAAAAAAGAAAATATCATAGGCGATTTCTTAAAAATTTGCAAACAAAATTTTTTAAAATTTGCATCCAAAAAATTATACAACTTACTTGTTATACAAGTTACTTGCATAAATCTTTTTTTTGTCAGTCCCACTAAAGCATTGTTTGTTGTATACAAGTTACTTGTATAAATTGTTTTTTTGTCAGTCTCACTTAAGCATTGTTTTCGTTGTAGGTTTTGTTACTAAAAAGTGTAAAAATAGGTACATGGACCTCAATAGCTCACTCAAATAGGTCAATTCAAATAGGTCACTGATTAACCGAACATTAAGAGGTCTTTCTGGTCAGTAATTTCAAAGTTTTTTTCAACATTTTGTTTTTGTAGGTTGATTTTGTGATTTTCAAAAGTGTACAAAGTATTTTATTTTTTAGATTTTAACATAATTTTTTGCGACCATTGCAATTTTTAAAAAATATAAAAAAAATAAATAAAAATAAATTTTAAAAAATATAAGTCCCAACTTTTTGTCAGAAATAAAAATGACAAATTATTGATTTATATCAAAATAGATGGCATTAAACTAATAAAAAACTGTTCTTTAAAAAAAAGGGCAGACTTTTGGAAAAAAAACTATTTTTAAGGTAACAAAATTGACTGAAAATGAAGTGAGTGACTACAAAAGCCACCAAAAACTATTAAAGCGGCCAGCTGAAACAGCCAGCGGCCATCGAAACAGCTGTCTAGTCAACTGGTGATTTATTTTGTCAAAAACTGTCTTGTTGTAACCAACTTTTGTTCCATGAATTATTTGGTTGAAAGCTTAAAATTTTTTTTTTCTATAAAAGCTAGAACTACGAAATTAAAACAATTGTATTCAAAGTCAAATCAAACTTTAACTGTGAAAATTTTAGTTTAATACGGATACTTGATATTCGAAAAGATCAAGTTCTCAGTGTGGAAAACATAGTAACATTATTATGTTTGAGTCTAAGGTCGAATTTGAAAATTAAGCTAAAGTAATGTAGCGTAATTAGTCTAACTTAAAGAATGATCAGCCTGCTTTGAATTTTAATATTTTGGCTAATAAAGGATTTTAAGTGAAATTACTATCAAGTTTAAGTTATTGTATTCACGTAAATTACTATAACCTAATTTCTTCATTAATTCTTTTAATGAGTATGCTTGATGCAGAAAAAATATTATAGAAAAAGTATGAAAAAGCATTTCTCCGCATATTTCGGCAAACATATCAAAAATATTCAATAAAATCAACGAATTATGTATGTGTTCTTGAAAGTAGACCTTGGTCTTTAACGTTACATTTTTTTGGAATTGAGTTTTGAGGAAGGTTACTCAGTCATAATAATTATAATAAGTAAACATTTTTTTAATAATTTCCATTGAAATCTTTCTTCCAATGATTTTGAAAAAAATTTCCAAAGTATTTAAAAAAAATATAAATATTTTTAATTAATATTTATATTAAAAATTAAAAAAAAATATATAAGTTCGTTTTTAGCGTATTTTCCACTCTTTTTTATATTACTTATTTCATATATTTATTTGTTATTTTGGAATTATGTTTATTACTTTATTGCGGATTTTCCAATCATACATGCGATTTTTACCGCACTTTCACAATCGGATTAGTTGATCAGATATATCACGCAGTTGAACGATAAGTAAAATTTCTCAACTTCTTGCAACGTAAAATGCGCCAAGTTGTTTAACCAGACTATTTTTAGACGAAGTTATTAAAAAATAAAGATAATGATTTTTCTTTACCGCTTTCACCACAGAGTGTAAGCAATTTAATGTTTTATTAAAAAGCCTGAAAATATGTTACAAAATTCGATGTTCTTCGCTAAAGTAACGAGCTCTGGCATACCCACAAACAGTCACAGAGCACACTATTTGTTCCATTTTTAAAGTGAAAATTTCAAAATGCGCGTTGGTTGATTTTTGGTAGAAGAAAATCTAATGGTTTCGCGTCAACCTTTAAGCTGGAAGTTCATTCGATGCATTTGCGTTTTTCATCCGTTTACTCGCTGGCGTTATAAAATAGAAGTATGTGAAAGCTTATGGGAGCGAGTTCAATGGTTGTGAAAGTTACGCTGGCAAAACGCTAGTTACGCAAGAAAGTTGAAAATATTTCAACTTTTCTTGCGTAAATTGCGTTTTTTGACAGCTCGTTACTTATAACGAAAAGCGAGAAGAAAGTAAAGTAACGAGTCAGAAGCAATTACTTTCAGGGATGACTCTAACACATAGATCTTAAAAATTTTAAATGTCTTCGATTTTTTTGTTGATTATTTGTTAACAGGACGTGTTTAATACGTAGAATTTAAGTTTTTATGATTATAAATGAAAACATTTTGAGTAATTTTATGTAAAAATGATGAAAATTATTAACAAATATGACGCTAAAAACATACAAAATGTTTTATAATGTTGCAGCCCTTGCTTGCTCTGAACGTAAAACGCAGTGATTGAACTCTACCATCATTTTCTTGCGTAAATTGCTCTAGCGAGTAAACGGATGAAAAATGCAAATGCATCGAATGAACTTCCAGCTTTAGCGAGTAGCTTTTGCGTAAGCATTTAGTTATTAACGAGCACTTGGCATATATAAAATTAACGAGTATTTCGCTACTTTGAGCTCTATCTTTAAGCTTTACTCTTTAAGTCAAGACACAAAATTAAGACAAAGTGTAAAGTCAAGATGCGAACCATTTGCCTAGATTTTGAAGTGAAAAGGTTAAACGTGTATTGTATGGAATACACGAACCATTTGTTTCAAGTTATATTTAATTTGCTGGAAAATTCTAATTAAATAAATGTAACCATCGCAAAATGAGACACCTCTTATCACCAATATAACCTTAATGAAGAATGTGTAGCATTCTATTATATGTATATCATCTATCTATCATGTATTCGATTATAGAATCAACGTAGAAAGTAAAGTAAAATGAACGAAAGGATATAGAAGATATGGAAGAAGGCGATAAAGTTGTGAAAAAGTTTCCGGGCTTAGCATGCCCGGAGCCCAAGGTCGATCCCCAGTCGCGGCAAAAGTTTTTTCAATAAACTTTCAATAATTTTTCTGATCGGTCACCACCTCTCTGCAGACAATCGCAAATCTCAGATAGTAAAGTTTTTGAGCTAAGCATCTTGAGAACATAAACTTTAGCCGTTCGGAGTCGGCATAAAACATGTAGGTCCAGTTCGCGATCAATTGTATGCAAACAATTAATAACACACACAACACAATTGATCATAAGAAGCTCGGTCAAAGTCCTTTCAAGGGCTGAAATGGCCAATTTGTTTTTGTTTTGTTATCTTCAGCAATCTTCGTTTTCCAATATTATAATTGTGTGATCGTGTTTAGCGTTGAGTTTTTAAATTTTTTTCGTGGGTTCGAAACCTGGTGGAATAACATTTTTTTTCAAGAAAATGTCCAAATAGGTAGAAGTATCAAAAATTTGTTATATAATAATTTAAATTCTTATTAAAATATAGCATTAGCTGCTTAGTCAAATAATACAATCTTAAAAAAGATTATATGGTAAATTTTTTCTCTTAAATGTTACTAGTAAACCTCTTGCCCGTCTTCAGTCTCAATAATGATATAAAAGATCATTATCTGACTTGAAACGTATGATCTGACACTAAATTTTTTGACACTGTCAAAATACGAAGACGGACTTTCACTTATATTACAACTGAAACAAACATTATTACTATTCGAAAACATCTCGAAAACATCTGAAAAAAATTCAAATTCGACCAATTCATACGCTCTTCTCAAACTAAATTTCAAATTGATTAAATAGCGAATAATGAAAAAATAATGTTGTCTTGCATTTCTAGGAGCCAAAATATGTTGTCTTTAACGTTACACGTGCAGACCTTTTTGTTCCGATTTGTGAAGCTCGACAAAAACAGAGTACATACTTTGATGAACGAAACACTGTCGATATAGAGCAAAATTAAAAAAATTAAATCCTTCTCCTGTTTGCTCCCACAAGCAAAATTTGGCCATTCATAAAATTTTATTTTAATTCTGAATGACGTCTTTGTCTCAAAGAATGTCGTCTTTGATTTTAAGTACATTCTTTCAAAATTTAACATACCTCACGACTTTGTCAGAAAGAAGTTTTATCTTTGAGCACAAATTAATCAACAAAAGTCTTTACGGCAAAGTGCTTTTTCTTTTTTATTTATATAAACTTTTTTTTATATAAAATATTTTTTTTATATATAAAATGGAATGTACAATTTTTTTAAAATTGTAAGCAAACTTATTTTGAAGGTTATTTTTGACCAAACAGTTAATGATATAGAATTACAATTTCAATTATTTAATTCACATTTTTTATGCTTACACAGCTAGGGTACGAACCCACGTCCCCCGCATGACAGTCTAGCACACTTCCACTGAGATATTGGTAACGACAAGATAAATATAGCAAAACACATGTAAAAACTATTGCTTACAGAAGACAGACAAGCAAGTAGACTTGTTGTTTCATTTTGCTCTAATTTGAAACGTTCATTCAATAAAGAAAACTGTTAACTTAAACGCAAAACATTCAAATCATTCTCCCTTTGTATGGAAAAAAGGCGTAATTTTTACCAAGATTTTCCAAATATCAACCTCAGAGTCAAGACTAATCAAGACTTATGTGTGGAAAGTAAATACATTTATATTTTTAGGAATTTATAAAGGCTTTATATTTTGATAACCTCACTATGCGTGGTAGTAAGGGAAGATTTCAGTCGATTTTGTCGAATTTCCACCTCAGCGTTTATATTCAAAATGTGATAAGTTTCAAGTCATTCGATTGAGTTTTAATGAATTTTTTGTGAGATTTTCCATTTTGAAGACGTCACTTTGTATGCTTGGTTTTCATTAGATTTTTCCGAATTTTGTACTCAGAGTGCGTATTTCAGATCGACGCACAGTGTGAAAATTTCGCATTCTAGCGGAACTTAATTCCAAATCTTACTGATCTGCACCCACTGTTACCTAATTTGACAGGAAATATAATTTTTTTGTTATAGCAATGCAAATTTTCAGTTTTTTATTTCCTTATAAAATGATGATATAAGAGAATAAAGAATATACCAAAAATTTCCTTTCTTCCCAAAAATTTTAGCGTTTTAAATATTTTTTAATGATTTAAGTATTCTTTGCTTAGAGCACACATTGTATTTTTCATGTTTTTTACTTGCATTGTTTAATATTAAAATTATTAATGTATATTAAATAAACTTTAATCGTTATCTCATAAGATTTTTCTCAAATACAGAAATTAAAAAAAATATATCCGGAGGGGCAAAAAGAAGCACGAGATTACCTTTGGTTCTGGTTTTAAAATACTCAAAAAAACAGGAAATGAAAAAAAGAGCTTGTCTACACGTGTCTACAATTTTAAAACTCTGTCCAAAGTGCAAACATGCTTATATTTTTTTTTTTTTTACCTGAGAAGGAAACAAGCGAAAAAGTATAAAAAATGAAAAAAAAATATAATCTACTTATTAACGCGTAAAGTGTAAATATTTTAGATTCTAAATACTTATAACCTTTTTTCACAATTGCAATGGATTAGAAACAAGATTATTCCATAATTGTTACAAGAAATAAAAAAAAATCCGTATCTGATTTTTTTGATAGTAAACCTTGACTTTGATCACTTGTGGCAAAATATATATTGCAAATACATAGCAATATTATGCAAAAACAAACGGTTTGGATTATTAAGAGCTGAAAAAAACAATTTTTTCCAGGGAAGACCAACATAATTTTTATAATTAAGTTCCGCTAGAATCCGTATATTTCACACTGTGCGACGTGTACAATTTCAAGACATAAAAAAAATGTTTGTGGAATTTAAAGAGATTTAAATGATTCGAAAAAGTCACTTTATATGGGAGGTAGGCGTGGTTTTCATACAATTAAGCTAATCTTCGAATTTGATATTTATTTTACCGATTAAAGCTTAAATATCGAATTTCATTACGATAGCTTCAACATGACGGCGCTGCAATCGTGTCGACAGACAGTCAGACAAGTAGACAGATGGACTAAATCGACTCAGACGTTGATGCTTATCAATAATATATATGTATACTTTTCTGTACCTGTACGCTTCCTTATGGGCGTTACACTCGTCGTGACAAAATTAATATGCCTCTTACGCAGTGGGAGTAGGTGTATAAATTTGTATTTATTGGTTTTTGATCCTAACTCGACTTTAGCCATAATTTCAAAAAACCCAATATTAATTTTTGAGCCAAAGATAGAAATTTATATAGATTTCAATCATGCCATACATGCTTTGAAAAACTAGGTATTGTCAAAATATGCATTTATTTCGGTTTTAGAACCAACACTACTATATTACAGTAGTCTGTTACTTGATTACATTTAAGATGTTACACTGTGTTATGAAATAAAATTTTTTATTTGTTGGCTTATATCTTAAATTAAGTTATTTGTTAAGTTTATGCTCGAATGTCATAAAATTTTAACTGTTTAGAGAAGAGTTAAAGCAATAAACATTAAATAAAATTTATGAATACTTATATTGCCAAAATATTTGCTTATCTCTTTTGCTTGTTGGAGGTCGTGCATGATCAGCTTGCGGTGTGCTAGCCAGCGAACTGCAATGGCCCAAGTTCAAAACTCACAGCCAGCAGAAAGTTTTCATTTGTAAAATTTTTCTGATCAGAGAGGCGAACTCTATGCAGACAATGGCAAGGTTCAGACAGTAAATATTACCAGGTAAAGCTTCTTGAGAACATGAACTGTAGACGTTCGGAGTCGGCATAAAACGTAAAGGTCCAGTTTTCGATCAATTTTACAAATATTTAATAACACACACAACACAATGTGATCATAAGGAACATGATCAAAGTTCCTTTGAAGGCTTTAAATCGTATTTTATTTTTATTTTGCAAAAAATTGCACCATTAAAGAATAATTATCAAATGCTTCAATGTGCATGTTATTAAATAATTTTTTAAGAGAATTTCGCATAGTATTGAGTGAAAAAATGCATATTTGGCGCAACACTTTCGCATAGTTCTCAAAGAATTTATAGCTTTGTTAAAAAATAATTGATTGTATCTTCGTTGTTGACAAATAAACTATGTCATATACCTTTGTTGTTAAGATAAAGAGAAAAAAAAAACCCAGCTCACACTAAATTATTTTATTGTGTGATCAAATGCAACGAACGTGATTCAGGCAACGC
This sequence comes from Tetanocera ferruginea, assembly GCA_958299015.1. NCBI lineage: Eukaryota > Metazoa > Arthropoda > Insecta > Diptera > Sciomyzidae > Tetanocera > Tetanocera ferruginea. The sequence goes on from OY282642.1 coordinate 16,192,518, forward strand.
CGAATGCACAAATATTTCATTAAATAAAAATTGTATCCATTTATTTTTGTTTTTTTTTTTTTTTTTTTTTTTCTCAATATTTTTGTAAAGCTAACTTTGTTTTTTAGCAAAGATCGCCATAGCTCAATTGTTGAGTAGTAGCGAGAGTATGTCAGTGTGCGTGTGTTTGACTTTGAGATACGATCAAAGAGACTAACTTAGATGATTGGCCAATGACCATCTAGCAAATGGAATAGTTATGAGGTACGCAATAAAGTTCTACATGTACATCCTGACGTTGCGACATTTCATGTGTTTAGCATTAAACAATTCGCCACGAGTTTTCTCTAATTTGTAATTGTTCTAATCTTATCTGCGAGAGACGGACAGACAGTTGCCTACGATATCTTAAAGTTATCACAACTGGCCATTTCAAGTCATTCAAGTGTCGCGAGATTTGTGGATGCTATTTTGTTTATTTAATTTTCACTTGTTTGTGCAATAAAGAATGTAACTAACTATATTTTATTATATTATTTTACTCTCTTTTTTGTGTTATTGTAGTTGTTGTTGTTGTTGTTGTTGTTGTTGTTGTTGTTGATTCAATTATAATTTAAGCCAATTGATATCCACAGCGCCTGTGCCCGCTGTGCAATTCTTCTCTGGCCTTGAACCTGAGCAAACACACATGCTTTTCTCCGTTTGACTCTTGTTCCTTAAGATTTTTTTTTTTCGTATATTTTTCTTTTTATTCTTTATTGTATTTAGATTAAATTTTGAATAGTTGTTGTTCGTCATTATTGCGTTCTTGCTTTTTTCCTCCTATGTATGCTGCTGCAGTCTTCTTTTAGGCTAAATGAATTTATTTCATTTGTCAGTTAAATTAAAGGATAATGCAATAAATAATACAACAACCATACAAATTCAATTATTATTGTACTTGTTATTCGCATTGCGTCAAGCATTCGTTAATATTTGCTTAAAATTTTTTTTTTTACACATGCATTTTCTTGCATTTTCTGCGTTGTTTGTTTTCTTCGAATCTAGGTGCAGCTTTTCAAAAGATTTTGCTGCTCTTTTGCATTCAAGCCTAAAGTCAAGTTTCTGTTGATGGCTTTAAAATAGGTCAAAATTTGCTTTTGTTTTTTATTTTCTACGTTCTTAAGCTTCACAAACGAATCAGTGCGTAGAATTTGCTCTGAAAATGACCTCATGTGTTTGCTTGAGTTCATAAAACTTTATTAATTTTGGCAAAATTATATAGCTTGTAAATTTTAATGTTTTCTATAAAAAAAAAAAAAAATAATTATAGCCTTTGTACACAGTGATTTGACAAATAATTGTTGTCATTTAATAGCGTATTTAATATTCTTGAAGCAATATAAGAATAGCAGCATATTATCATGTCTCATGCAAATAAGCTACAAATAATTATCAAAATTGATCTTGCAAAAATGTTTGCAGTAACTTTACAAATTTTCGAATTGAACTTCAGTTTTAGAGAAAGAAATTCACTCATTAGTCAATCATTGAATAGTACTGAAAGTGAATCTACAAGTATAAACTACGTAATGAAATTCCTTGAAAATAGCAATTGAGTTGAATTGAAACCTCAAACGGAAAAAGTTAACTATGTGATTTTTACTTCTTAATTTTTCTTTCTTTCTAATGTTTAATTAAATTACTATTTAATTTAAATTTAATTAAATTTTACTATTTTTATTTTTCATTTCAAACATTTTTTGAACATGAATTTTAAAGTTTGGTTTCCAAAAACGATATTTAGCAAAAGTTGTATAAAAGTTTAAAAATTAGTTTTTTTCACTATAATTCTATTATTTCCCATGAAAAATTATTCAAATTATTTACAAAGCGTAAAGTTGCAGTACAAATATGAACAGTGTTTTTTATGAACTGTGAAAATAGCAAAAAATTCAATTTTTGGTGGTCAATAAGAGTTAATGAAACATAATTTTAAAAACTTTTTTATATTAAAATGTTGGTAAGAGTAAGGAATTTAACAATTAGGCAGACGTAGGTAACGTTCTTCAAAAAATAAAACTTACAAGCAAAAAATGTTTTTTACCAAAAAGGACCTCTAGGAGAATCAAAATTGCTTCGGCGAATTTTCTCCGATTTAAAAAAAAAAATATGCAGAAATCATTTGAATGAGTTCCTATAACTTTTGAGAATGGCTGACATTTTTTTCTCCATACAAGAACGATCCGGCCTATTATGCATTATATTGTACATCGATTTTAAGGATTATTTCAAATTAAAATTTCTTAATTTGATTTTTAAGTTATATCTTTATTGTAAAAAGACTAGTTCCTTCCCGTCAAAAATGATGAGACCGGTTTTTCGGAAGGAAAAAAGATGAAATATTGACTTTCTTTAAGCTTATTTTAGAAATAGCGTTTGTCACATATTCGGTTTTAAATTGTTCAAATACCAATTTTTAGTTCTAAATATTTATAAAAACTTTAAAGTTAACACAGTTACCATAGTAGGTGCGATGAAATATGTTTAAAAACTATTTATAAAACTGAAAATTTCAAAATAAAAAATAATTTAAAAAGTTTTTGAAGTTTCAATAATTCACAAATCAAGCGCACTCACATTTTACGGAATTATGTTATAGTAATATAATATAAAAATTCGAAAAAATACTTCGACGAGAACACATCGGTTTTTCCGTAAATTTTTTTGAAAAATTGAAAAATTATTTTCTTGAAGAAAAAATTATTCTTCTTGAAATTTATTATTGCAGCTTTATTTACCGTTTGATTTACTTAACCAAAATAATTTTCAACAAATTATCCACCACTGGTTATTTTGTTTGAAATTTCGGCATTTCAAGTTCCTACAGAAAAGGGTGACCAGGTGTAGCGGATAATTCCTTATGGAGGAAGGCAAAATCGCTTCCAAAACCAAGCACTCTTCTAAAAACAAAAAAGCTCCCGATAAAACTCCTCCGATAAACCCAATTAATAATAGCGGAATGAACCAAAATGAACGTGCTTCCGATAAACCAACCAGCTCTTCAACTCTTGGAAACTGCAGCAATCCACAGTGCGCTCCCGATAATTTAAACCACCATGCAATAAATAGAAAGAGCGATATTCCAAAATACGACCGTGGAATATTAGCTCAAAAACCATCAATAATAAAGGACATAACTATACGATGTGCCTCAGGGAAATGTTCGCAACCTTCTTCAAATGGCTGTCCAAGACATGATGGGTCTCAAAACAGCAAAAATAAAACATTATTTACTCCGGATTGTGATTCCAAAGAAGCTTCATCACCAAATTCAACAATGCTTGATGCTGCTGGTTCCTATAACGATGATCCTGCAAACATTACAACACTTTCTGATGTAGATGTCACCGACATGGATGTAGAGAAACCCCATTCTCCTAGAGCATTACTTAATACAAAAAATCTTAATTTCAATAATCAAGAATTGCAGAATGCAAGCGCAACTAGTTTCGACAACGATGGTGACTTTCAGCTTGCCAACCAGAAGCGCTTTAAGAGAACAAGTTCTGGATTACCTAAACATTCTTCTGGTAATTTACAAAATTTTGGTTTTAATTTAAGCAATGGACCTAGTCCAAATTCGCAAAATAGGTATGCTCTCCTTGAGGATTTAACTATTGATCCAATCAATATTAAAACAAACAAAACATCAAACAGTAAAAGTATTACTAACATAAAAAATTCAGTAAGCGGTGGGGGTTTGCCAATTGTTTTAAAAAAGAGTAAAAAGTTTTGCCCGCCAATTTTCTTATTTAATGTTGACATTAAAAAACTTGTTGATCAATTAAATTCAAAATCTCCTAAAATTGAATATAAAATAATCAACAAAAATAAATTCAAAAGCAAAATCTTTTTTGAAGATTTAAAAGTTCATGGTGAAATGATGAACTTATTAAGAAAACAGGGTATAGAGTCTTATTCATTTACACCTCGAGAACTAAGACAGCCTAGTATTGTTCTTAGAGGTCTTTATCATGGTACAAATTTAGATGATTTAAAAACAGAAATTGAATTGCAAGCTCCTGGTGTAATAGACAAGGTTTCAAAACTACAAACTCGAAATTCAAAATTGAATAACATAGATTCTGGTCTTTTTTCTATATCCTTGGTTCCTGGTGGGGATATTGGAAACTTGAAAAAAATAAAGTACATATTAAATCAGGTTGTTTCTTGGGAAATACCTAAATCGAATTTAAAAGAAATTCAATGTAAACGTTGCCAAAATTGGGGACACCTGGCAAAAAATTGCAATAAAAAATACGCTTGCGTTAAATGCAACAAAGAACATGATCCAGGTAACTGTGATCGTAAAGATGAAAATTCTTCACAGCCATTTTGTATAAATTGCAATCAAGAAGGACATCCGGCAAATTATCGTGGTTGTCCAGCGTTTAAGGAATATCTTCAGAGGAAGAAATCAATATCAAGAGATGCGAAAGAAAATAAATGTATCGTTGAAAATAACGTTTTATCAGCTATTCATAGAACCAGTGCTGTTATCCCAGGGAAGTCTTACGCTAGCAACTTTCTTCCAAAATCAAATCTTATTCCAAATTCCACTCTAAAGAATAAAAAATCATCACTAATAGATGAATTTCTAAATTTATCCAGTTACTTTAAGGATTCCTCAATGTTTTCACTTGAAGATAAAATTAAAAATTTTCTTTTAAGTTATAAATCCCTTCCTAGAGACCAAGCCAAAAATGAGTACATGCTGTTACTCAAAGAAGTTCTGATTAATTATGGGCCATAATTTACTTTCTTTAATTACATTTAACGTTAGATCTTTGGTTGATAAAAGTAGACAAGTTGACTTATCAACAACCCTTAATCGAAATAAAATTGATATCGCATTTATACAAGAAACTCATATTTCTTTAAAATATAAAATCTGTTTGGACAACAATAACTTTATTCGTGACAATTCACCTCTTGGAGTTGGTATAGCTCTTAAAAAAAATCTTAAATATATAACAACATCCATTCCTAACCTTGCATTTCCTAATTGTTTTGTTATTATTGACTTAAATATAAACGCGATCTATAAAAAAATTCTATTAGGAAGTCTATATTTTCCAAGTAACGCTTCTCCATCACAAATGAACGATTCTCTAACCAAAATTCAAAATTTTTCTCAAAATTTCGACAGCACTATACTAGGGGGTGACTTCAACGCCAAAAGTCCTGATTGGGGCGACTCTATGGAAAATTTAAATGGCAAAACATTAAATAATTGGTTACAGTCTTATTCTCTTGATTTTCATAGGATGTCAGATATAAATCCTTCGTATCCAAATGGTTCTTCTTTTCTTGATCATTTTTTAATAAGCTCAAATATAATTGATACTATAAATGTTAATTTTTCAGTTTCAAGTCTGCCTACTTTTTCGGATCATTATCCTTTGAAAATAAAAATCAGATTACCTGATTTTGATTTTATTATCAATACTCCGCGTACATTTATTTCTTATAAAAATACAATATGGTCTGATTTTCGTTCTGATTTAGATACTACTCTTGAAGAAATAACTCCTCCCTCTAATCACAATCTATCAAACTCTGACATTGATCACTCAATTGATTTATTCACAACAGCAGTTATCTCTACAACAAATTCTCACTCAGAAACTATTGAGCTTAAAAAAAAAAAATTTATAGTTCCAGAAAACATCAAAATTCTCTATAAATTAAAATACCAATGGCAAAAATATTTAAAAAATATTTATCATCGAAATTACAACAGAAAAAATTCAGAATATTTACTCTTGTCAGCACAGATTAAATTACTTAATATTATGATCAAAAATCAAATAAAATCTCATCAAGCTTTTGTGCTTAACGAGAAATTATCAAACATTAAACCTGGTCCTTTTGCATACAAAGAACTATACAGATTCATCAATAGAAATAATTCAAAATTTTGTAATAAAATTGAGTGCAATGATGGTTTTACTTATGATAGCTATGAAATTGGAGAAGCTTTTAAAAATCATTTTACAGACATTTATAAGGAAAATATTCCTATTGAAGCAAATTTTGATTTAATTGATACATCAATTGATGCGGTTCTGTCAGGTTGTAACAACCCAATTTACATATTCGATGATAGCTTCAATTCTATACAAAATAATTCAGATAATCATTTTACAAATCCTAATAGTTTACAAAATTTAGCAAAAAATTTAAATTCAAAAAAATCAGAGGGACCCGATATGATTTCAAATTTTGTTATAAAAAAATTTTCAAATTCTGCATATAAATTTCTGTCCATCATTTTTAACAATTGTATAAATAATGGCTATTTTCCGTTAAAATGGAAAATTGCTAAAGTCATTCCTATAAAGAAAAATACAAATTCTTTTGCACTAAACAATTTTAGACCAATTTCGTTACTATCTAATTTAGGTAAACTATTCGAAAGGGTTATTAAATCTAAGATGGATTCTAATATGAACTTTAGCTTTATTCCTGAACATCAATTTGGTTTCAAACCTGGACACTCAACTGTTCACGCTTTACTAAAATTACATAATGACGTAGTAAGTAATTTGAGAGAAAGATCCTGTACAGTTGCAGTATCACTTGATATAGAGAAAGCATTTGATAGAGCTTTCCATAAAGGACTTATTTACAAATTAATTCAAATTGGATTTGACCCCTTCCTTATTAAATTGTTTATAAGTTTTCTTAGTGATAGGATTTTTTACATACAAATAAACAATCTTAATTCAAATGTTGGTTCTATTAAAAGTGGGGTACCACAAGGTGCTGTTTTAGCTCCCCATCTTTATAATATTTTAATCCATGATTTTCCCCACGAAATAAATGGATCAAAAAGCATCCTTTATGCTGATGATTCACTTATTTACGCTCATGATAAATCTCCTGCTGATGCTCTCCGGATAGTTAGAAATCATCTTAGAGTAATTAATGACTATTATAAATCGTGGGGTATTACTATTAATGCCGTAAAATCACAAGCTATTTGTATGAGAAATGCTTCAGGCAAATGTAACAGGAAAGTAGTTCCAGAAAGCAAAAATCTTAAATTAAATCTAAATGATGCTGATATTCCTCTTCAAGACAGTATAAAATACCTTGGAATCACGTTTAATAAACTTTTTAAATTTAATGAACATGCTAGACTAGTCATTAAAAAAATACATAAAGTAAAAGCAATGTTTTCCAGGTTATTTTACTGCAAATCACTTAGTCAAAAAACTAAATTACTTATTTATAAGGTTAGTATTCGCTCTGCGATTTTATATGCTTTTCCTATTTGGTTTTCAATCTCCCCATCAGTAGCCAAGGAATTACAAATTATCGAAAGAAAAATCCTTAGATGTTGTGTTAACAAGAATTTCCAGTCGCCTACTAAAAGGTTCTCCAACTATTACATATATAACGAAGCTCGTGTGATTCCTCTTTGTAACTATGCTTTTGATCTACAAAAAAGATTTGTTGACAGACTTGAATTTCATGAAAATTCTCTTGTTTCTGAAATTTATAATAGAGAAAAGGAATTTAATTGGTCTAGTTCTTGTTACCTCTCTCCGATTGGTATCTTGAATGAGACGCTATCTAATTCCAACTCCCCCACCGCTTTACCTGAATTTTATAGAATTAAACTGCCGAACATGCATAGAGGCTAAATTTTATTATATTCTCATTGATTACTTTTATTGTAAATTAACCATTAATTCATATTTGTCTTTTATCATGTTACAATACAAGCATTTTAAATGTATACTATTTTAATTTTCTGTATTTTTTTATTTAGTTTTAAGTTTCATAGTTGATAATGAGAATAATTCCTCAAAGTCAACATACAAGTTATGAGCAAAACTTGGTCACTCTAATTGCCTTCATTATAAAACCTTATAAGATTTCTGTTATTGTTAACACTCTATCTTAAGCACGTTGCTTCTATATATTATTGCCATTTTGTTTTAGATAATACATTATAGTCTATAATTTAACCTGTTAAACATATTGCAATGTAAAAAAAAAAAAAAATGTTTAAAAGTCTCAATAAAATGAAAAAAAAAAAAAAAAAATATAATATAAAAATCGTTATAGCTCAAAAAGTAATAGTTTAACAAAAAACACCGTGATACATAAAGTAAACATGATTAAAGTTTCGTAATTGGGTTTTTGTGTTTAAAATACTGTTATCTTAAATTGAGGTTTTCATGAAATTCGACCAAAAACCTCTATTCTTTCCTAATCGTTCCTAGGAAAGGAACCCATATTAAAAGGAGCAAGTGAATTTAATGGGTCCTTAACCCATTATTCGGATGATATATTTGGTTTTAAGGGCACTTTAGAAGGTGAAAAATATGCATATCGTCCCTTTGAAATTCAAAAAGCCTTAACAACAAAACGTTATAAAAAGGTAAATATTTTAGTTGTTGACTTCTTTTTTCATTTGAATTTCGTTAAGAAAATCGCTATTATTAGACATGTGCTTGAAAAGTTTTAAATTGAAAAATGCATCATCATGAATCAGAAATAAGATCTAGAAATTTTTTCTTGCTAAGTTTTTCATTTCGAATGACATGAACACGCTGTATAATGAATACCATTTTGGTACCTTTTTTCCGTAGGTCTGTTTCCGTACTCACTTCAAGTAACTTGAAGTTACTCGAAAGCGTTTCTTTAAACATTTTTCCAGCACGAAAGAGAAGAAGAACAAGCAAAATGTCACTTTTTATCGCTCTCTATTACTCGAACTTTACTTGAAAAATTTCTTCGAGCTCGAATCTCGAGCTTCAGCTGATTGCCAAAGTGATAAAATTAAATTATTGCATTGCTTTGTGAAAAAATTTGGAAATTGGCTTGAAACTTACTTGAAACCGTTTCCGTACTTTTTGACAAATTTTCTTATTTTGACAAATAATCAAATTACTCTCTATTACCCGAACTTTACTCGAACTTTACTTGAAGTGCGTACGGAAACAGACCTATTCACTTCCCATGACATTTGTATGCATCAAAAAATATTTTTTTACACTTTAATTGTCAATATTTAACTGGCAAAAAACTCAAGGTATTCATTTTCTTTCTTCTATAAAAGAAATCAAGAATATCACCTTATTTTTGGTCATCCACATACAGATGAGAACCTACCCTAAAACATATTTTATATCGTCGGCCAAATTCTAATACGACGTAAGTCAATATTTGCCAAAATAACAGTATTAGCGATTTATGTACATTGATCGAAACTTTATCTATGTCGTTTTTAGTTTGAAATGTTTGTACGGAAAAAGGGAGGTAGAACGTTTGAAATAGTGCATCTTAATATGAATATCATGATGTAATGACGTAAATGCAAATTTTGGCAAATACGGTTTATTGATGAATTGATATCCCCAATATCACTGATAGATGGGACTTGGTCTAACTATTAGTTAGAGACATACCAACATTCATCATGCAATTATTCTCGAACAAATAATTTGTTTTTAATAAAAGTTTCATGTTATTACAATTTGTTTTTTGCCTCTCCTGCACAATTAAGATTTTTGTAGTTACGTCATTGCTCTTCTGAACCGACGATATTAAAAACATTTTCTTCGCCTCCTGAACAGTAGATAATTTTGACTTACGTCGTATTAGAATTAGGCCGACTATAAGTATGACGAAAGTTTTGATCTTGCTATACAGAAAGTTGGCTTTAATAACATATATAAGGTTACGCTTCAATACTAAAAAATAAGAAGCACCCTATTTTTGTTATTCATTTTAAGAGGAGATTTTATTGCTGAATCTGGAACTTACCCGAACACAAAAAAAGAGAAAAATTATAAGAGTTAATTACAGAAGAAAAACGAAGCAAAAAAAAAGATAAAATACCCTACAAACATTTTATGAGGCTCTCCAAAAAATGACTCTAAAAAGAGTGTTTTCCATGCGTGTTTTATGATGACTCATTAAATTGACTCATAGAGTCTTTAATATGATTGTTAAATGATTACTCAAAAATAAAACTCATACAAGAGTCATTATTGTATCTGATATATGAGTACTCATAAAAGAGACTCATTAAAGAGTCCTAAATAAGACGGTAATATGATTGTTCATAAAAAAGACTCATAAAAGGATCATGTATTGATTGATATATGCGTAATCATAAATAAGACTCATAAAAGAGTCTTATATTCGAGTGTTTCATGAGAAAATATAATCGGATTATTGCAAAAGAACCATATCTAATATATAAATAAGAACTTAATCGAGCATATTCTTTTTAAAAAAATTTTGTAACTATCCGTTATGCGCACATGCTATCCAGGCGTCGCTTGTTCGTTGCAAAAAGACTTCTTATATGAATCTTAAAAGAGTATTAAATATGAGTATTAAAAGAGTACTAATATGAGTCTTAAAAGAGTACGTAATATGAGTCTTAAAAGAGTATCAAATATGAATCTTAAAACCGTCATTACTATGAGTCCAAAAAGACTCATAAAACAATAATTTTTATGAATCATATTTTGGGGCCCACAACATACGAAAATGTTCTCATAAAAGAGTCTTTTTTGAGCGCATTATGATGATAAACCGTCATTTATATGAGTCTTGAAAGAGTCTTTTAAGACTCATAATGTTTGCTGGGTAGTAACTTTTATTCTAAACTGGAATTTAAAGTTGCGTGAAATTTTTATAGGAAACGGTGAGTGTTTTCAATTAAGAATTTAAATTATATAAAAAAACGAGAAAAATTTAATGCAGATAGGTCGCAAAAAGCACTGTACCTTTGAGGGTACGATGAAAATATTGACATCGAGCCTAAGAAAAGAGGGAAAACAAACAAGCCAGCCAAAGAAACACGTGGTCGGCCATTAAAAACAAACCCGGCAGACGATCGCTATGAAAAAAATACCCATTCTAGTTTCAAAAAATATTGCAACCGAAATCTAATAAGCGCTCCAAAGGTTCAAAGCCGTTTACAACAAGCAGTAGAATATAAAAACATATTGGAAGACGTAATGCTTCCAAATGTTGATGAGAACATGCCTTTTCGTTGGGTCTTTCAGCATGATAACGACCCAAAGCACACCTCAAAGGTGGTAAAAAAGTGCGTAGCGGACAGCAAAATAAATGTGCTCACCTGGCCAAGACAGTCCCCAGATCTAAATCAAATTGCAAACTTATGGAGTGACTTAAGGGAACGTGACGCCTTCAAACATTTTTTTATTTTAATGTTTTAAAATGCGTATAAGTTAATAAAAAAATAAGATATAATTTTGAAAAATTACAAATATATTTTTCGGAAAAAAAATTACGCAAAAAATAAAAGAATTTGCTAATGGAATTTTTTTAAAAAATCATTAAAAAAATCATGGCGGGCGTGATAAAACAAAAACTACTCGACCGATCGATCGTACTGAAGTTTTAATATGTTGTTTTACACTTGTCGATGCATAGAATGAACTACGGACAGAAAAATCGGTTTGATAGTTTCTGAGTTTTTGGCAGAATTTTTCCAAATAACTTGATAATTTTCGAAATAACACCGCCATTTTGTTATTTTTCTACCAAAATTGTTTCTTCTTGTTCACTCCATGGCGGTTCTGTCGCTGATAAAAACCCTTTTTTGGTTTTTTTTCCGATGTCCCAGTGAGTCGTTATCACGCCCGCCATGGTTTTTTATTGCTTTTTTAAAATAATTCCAGTAGACATATATGTAAGTAAAAAAATCAACAAAAACTTTTTTGTGTAATTTTTTTACTAAAAAATATATACATATTTAATTTTTCAAAATAATATCTTAATTTTTATTCAACTTATGGCATTTTAAAACATTCTAAGAAACTTTTTTTTTAAGGCGTCACCTTAAAGAAAAAATTCCCCGTTAAAACTTTTGCGCATAAGCAGCTATTATGGGAATTTGTTCTCAAGACTTGGTACAAAACTCCAAAAAAGACCTGTCAGGATCCAATTAAAGCATGCCAAATATAAAGACATAAACAATTCAAAATAGAGGTAAATACTCGGGATATTAATTGAATAATAAAGTTATTATTATTAAAAACAGTATATTGTTTAAAGTTATTTTAAGTTTTATGAAGTTTTATAAAATGTATCTTTTATTTTGATCAATATGAATTTGCACAAAAGTTTTATAATTATTCTTGTGTCCACTTATTTAAAATTGTTCATTTAAATTCTTTGCTTTTCGTTACACAATATATAAAAGAATAAATGTGTTTTTAAGTTTTTTGACATAGAATTACGTCTTACAGCGCGATTTGTATGGGGTCGTTTTAAAAAACTTTTTCAAGGCCATGAAACGTTTTTGACCAATACTTTGGGGTATACCTACATCTTTTAATATTCATCGTTCAAACATAATATATATACTAAAATATCAGATATATCTTGCGCTAAACGAATATCTAATTTTCTCACTAATATATTAAGTCACTAGTGAGAAAAAGAAGTATTAAGTCCAAGAAGTAAAATCTAAATTTTTTTTGTAAGAAAATCAATCATGGATCAATTGATATTTTTGTTTTCAATGCAAATTAATCCACCATCTACAACCCACTACTCATTAGAGTGTAGGATCGGACAGACATGAAAGTGGCACCAATGAAAAGGGCATTCGCTCAGCTTGAGATATAGTCACCCGATCTTTAAAACTATAAATTAGTAGTAAAACTTACTGTAGCTCGCAAACTATATATCGGACAGAGACGAAAGTGGCACCAATGGAAAGGGCATTCAACGTCTACATACTATCGAAACTGTTTCTTTTTTTACTTGGAGTTTCATATTTTTTTTTTTTTGTAATTTTGATGGGTGTTCAACTTACGGACAAAAAATTCTTGTCCCAATTTCAGGCTTTCCAGAGGATTGGTTAATTTTTTGTTTTGAAAGTAGTCTAATCAGTTTCTTTAGCAAAGTTTTTTCGCTATTTATTGACATGTTCTTTTGAACGCTTATAATAATAAGCTAAAAATATTTATTAAGATATAAGTTATGGTCAAAAAAGCTAGAGGTGTTCAACTTACGGACCTCTCCCCTACTAATTATTCAAAATACTCGTGAAATAAAAAGCCAAAAGAAATTTATTAGCTATTAAATTGACAAGGAAACATTATAACTATTCTTATTTTTCACTGCAGGAGCAAAATTTTTAGCTGCTTTTAACATTAAAAGTTGTTTACATCTCAAAAATTATACAGCTTAAACCTTATGACTAAATCTCTTCGGGCAAGAAAAAGTACTAGAAATTTCTGAACTGGTTCAAAAATTTCAATATTGGTAACAGCAATTTTTCACTATAGATTTCTTTATGACGATATTATTAAAAAAAAAAAATTATATTTTGCTGGCGACATACAAAATGAACTGAATTTATTTAATCAAATTAATTTACGCTAATTTAAACAAAAATTAGCAAGGTTCAGTGTTTTTTTTTTGTTTTTTTTGTTTTTTCAATAGACTAGACGCGTATAAATTTTGTTGTGCTTTAATTTTCGCATCATTTAAGCCGGTTCTTTTTACTATATTTGTGCAGTTTCAAGAAATGATATTTTTTATAGCATGGTCAAGAATTGAGTATGTTTGTTCTTTAAGAAAAAAAAAAAAAAAATCAAAATATTGAGACTGTTTTTTGCGTCAAACTCATGTTTAACATTTATTTGTTAAGCACTAATCAGCTATTAATAAACATTGTTGGTTTTGTTTTGACTTTAAGCTCACTTTCACGCACGCGCTGCTATGCTAGATGTCGTTTTATTTAACTTAACGCTATTTTGAAAATATCTGCAGTTTTGACACATGTTGTTGTTTTGGTTTTTTGTGATTTTGTTTTATTTTTGTTAATTTGGTCTTTGGTTGTTGTTGTTTGGCTTAGAGATTCTTAACTTTCTTTTGTATGTTTTGCATATTTTTACCAATACTTATGACGACATTTTTATTTTAAAGCAGCTTCCTTATATTTCACAATTTAACACACTTAATAATTTTTCTAATTATTTTTAAAGAAACGAAAAAAAAAACAAACATATTTTTTGTTCTATTTGAGTTAAAATTCTTACACTTGCATTGTTATGTATACACCGTCTTATTTTTTTTTTTAAGTTTTTTTAACTTTGTTTAACTTAGCATAACGCAAATATTTATTTATGTATTTTGTATGACTTTCATAAATCAAAAATATTCACTCTGCTTTTGAGTGGGAGTTGATAAGTTACGTTTGCGGCACAAACACTCGAAAAGCCGGCATAAAGTTCATTATTTTTTTTTTTGTTTTTTGCTTTCAGTTAATTCTTAACTAATTTGGTTTTCTAGTTAAAGCGTTGACGACGTTTTGACGACGATCTGCGCTCTACGGCGAACGCCAAGAAACAACAGCTCAAAGTTCGGTCTCAAACGCGACTAACTCAGTTTAGTCGCCGCATAGTTAGTTAGTGGGTTTGAAATAGCAGTTATATCTTAACTATGATATGCTGCTCTGGCTGCTGCTGATGATGCTGATAATGCTGATAATGAATGTGACACTGATGATCATGATGATCGCAGCGGCGGCTGAACATTTTATTTAGAAAACGTTTTGTTCAACGTCTCGCATAAATGATCGACAACAACAACAACAACAACAATAACAAGAACGATAACTGCTATAAGAAATTTAATTTGTGTCAAAAAATAAAACTAAATAGATGCCAAACTTGAGACACATGCAAAAAGTGTCGCATATTCTTTGCTCAACGCTATTGTTTCCCTTCCGTCCGTCTAGTTTCGTGGCTTTGCGGTTTCTGATATCTAAGAAATTCTTTACAAATTGAAATTTGTATCTTTTTATTTTTGATGATGCTGCTGCTGTTCTATCGGCTTAGAGCCCAGCTGATTGCATGTGCCATATTGAAACCGCCTGTTAGACGCCGCTTAAAAATGCCAGTTGTTGGAATATTTTTAATTTTTATTTTTTTTTTTTTTGCCTTTTTGCGTTTGTTAGTTTATTTGAAGGCGGTTCACTTGGCTTCACAGGTTGTTGTACCGTGCCATGATTAGTTGCCATATTTTGCAAATGAGCTTGAGAACTATTGAGAAAGATATTCAAAACAATTTGTTTATGTTTATGTTAAACTAAAACATGCTTCATAGATACTTAGAATTAATGTTTTTTTGCTGTTTGTTTATTTTACCAATTTAATTGATTAATAAATTTGAACACAACATCTTGTTTTAAAGCTGTATTGTGAATTCTCTTTTAGCGTTTTGCCGTTTTGGCGTGAAGTCATCTGCGTGAGTGCCGAAGTCGACTGACTTCAGTCTTTGTCTGATGATTGATTACATTAACGTATTTGGATGAAAAGAGTTGCCAAGCAACATGTTTGCTTGATTGTTTAATTGATTATTATTAATTTGCTTAGAATTAATGATGCATTACATTATTTATTCAATAAATACACTGAAAAAAATTAGACAGAACTTTGCCTTAAGAGGTAGTGAAGAAGCTGTCAAGTTGGAACAGGGAATTCAAATTTGAAAAGAAATGAATTATACCAGTACGTTATCAAAACGCAAATTCTGGTACACAAATTTTTTTACTAACAGCATTTTATGCTATTCTGAATTTATTTTTCGTTTTTATTTTCTGTTAATTTTCTTAAATAACATATTTTTACATAATTACTGGCGGATGTTACCAGGTCTTACTCGGGCTTGTATTTAAGGCGTTAGGCCACTCTAGAACTTTCGAAAAATCAATAAATGTTTTTGTAAATGATCTCTTATGACCTCAAAAATGATATCTCAAAAGAAGATGGCCGGGAAAAATTTCTAAGAACTTGATTTTTTAAATTAAGTATAAGACCGCCTGGTCGGCACTTGAGCCCTGCATGAATATATTTGCGTTTATCGCAAAACTGCAGTTTTTAAGTTTGCCGAAAACATAACTCAGACAGTTTTCAACCGGTTCACTTGATACTTGGAATATATCTTGAAAAATTTATTGTCTATGGAAGTACCCAGGGTTTTTTTTTTAAAGTGAATTATTTATTTGTTATTAACAATAATCTGAGATTTTTTAGGCAAATTGTCCACTTTTGAAGTGCGCCATTTGTTCGAAAATCAATATATCAAAAATATTCTACGTACTATATAGCCTATATTATATATACTAAAAAAAATTAATTGGATTTTGTAATTAAAAAATTACAGGAGTAATTTTGTTCGCCCGTGGACCCCTTAAAAAATGAAGAGGTCATCCCAAGAACGCTGCACAGCCGCCATTTTGAAATTTAACGTTTTAAAAAAAGTTATTGTATACAGTGTATACTGATATGTATAATAAACACTAATTTTTGGAATTTATTGTGTGTATTTCTGACAAAAAATTCAAACTATGCATATTTTTCAGGCACTCAGAAAAAAGTTTCTCGGAATATGATAAAAAAAGTATCATATTAAGAGAAAAATGGTATAGACTTTACTCCAGAGAATGATTTAATCTAAATGTCATCCTAAAAATTCTCTAAAAATGATAAAAAGCTGCGCTGAAAAAAAGAAATATATAAAAATATATCGTTTTTAGAGAAAAAGACCTTTTATTTTTGAGAAAAGATTTTTTTTTTGAAGAAAATACTTCTCATAGTGAATTTTTTATCAAAATATAGGAACAATTTTTCATTTTCAATAAATTTTTCTCTATAAATGAGAATTTTTTTGTGTGAAAAAAATACTTATCATTATTAGAGACATATCCATTTTCCAGAAGTGAAGAAATATTTCTTCGGAAATGTGAAAATTTATTCTAATTAAAGAAAATTTTATTTGAAAAAGAGAAAATTGCTATTATCGAAAATAGAGAAATTTTTTTTTCGTAGAAAGATATGTGTTTTTTTTCTGAGTGCAGTGGCCTAGCGCCTTAAATTATGTTTTGCATTATTTAATAGGTATCCAAATTTTTAAAATAACTTGGAATGGACTTATAAAATTAAGCGAAAACAGTGTAGTTTTTTTAAATAAAAAAAAAAATTGGTATAAAATGCTTTTGATAAATTGGGATGCTAAATCGCATAAGAAAATCTTAAAACGTGACAGACACTTCAATTTCCTTTATATCTAAATAAAGATTTATTGAGTCATAGTTATCAATTTACAAAAAATAACTCAAAAATTAATGAGATAGACGATATTTTTGGTCTTGCCTTCTTCTGCTAAAATGAATAAATTTTTGGGTTTGTCCCACTCGCGAGCATTCAACATATAACTGACCATGTGTAAAACAAGAATACTCTAAATTCAATCCGTACAATCGGAGCGATTGACCTTGTGCCTTGTTTATTGTCATGGACAATTCGAGACGTATGGAGAACTGCAGTGATTTGAAATCAAATACCATGTCAGTGGAGATAATAGGAATACGAGGAATGAGCATATGTTCTTCTCGAGATTTGCCACTAAGAATTGTCACTTCGATGACGTTAGACTACATTATCGTTTTAAGTATTTGCTCTAAGCCTGTTTCGTTTTCGTTTTTTGTCGTTGGTCTTCAGTTCAAGTTCTGATTTTTTCGGAAGTCATCAGTATTTCTTTGTTAAGGTTAATTTATTTTTGGATTGTCTTCGTTCAACTTCGGTTTTGGTCGGTACTGTTCGGTTGATTTTTGTTCATCTTTATATAGCTTCTGCTCGTATTCGTTAAACTTCGTTTTTTATTCATAAGTCTTTGGTTCTTGACTAGGTTCCTTTGCCTTAGGCTCATTCCTTGATTTTTGTCGAAAGAATATTGGCTTGATTTCAAAGTTTCATAACATTGAAACTAAAGATGGGCGCGTAAATGATTTTTACTCAAAATCACGCACGCTCACGATGTGATTTCTTCTAATCACACACGCTCACGATCAAAAATAATTTATTGGATCACGATCACGCACGATCACGATGTGATTTCTTCTAATCACGTACGCTCACGCTTACAAATAAGTTTTTTGATCACGCACGATAACGATGGCATATTTTACTCACGAGTTCTCACGAATACGTTTTATGGGTAGAAGAATACCCATTATTAGTTTTTATTAAAAGTGTATTTAGAGTACCTCTGGTAAACCCAGCATATAGGAAGGAGCAGAAGCAACAGAGAGGTAGATACAGTACTATAAAAAGAAAATTTATAAAATTTCTCAGCTTATTATTTGTATTTAAAATAACCAAAATTGCTTCAAGTTGTCGCTAACGTTTCGCAAAATAAGTAAAGAGAGCGAAGTTAGTTGTTGTCGCTTCTTTAGAAGTGGTCAGTGTTGCATTTTGTATGCAATTGGTAGCAAAAGCGTAAAAAAACATTATTACGAAATTTGGCATAGGTTTGAAAAATTTTGGTACACAAGTCGTGACACGAATAAAATTAAGTCACGCACGTCGTTAAAAATTTTGGTAATGTAACGATAGTGACGGATGACGTTTTCTTGAAATTACTCCGTGATTATGATACAAGAACTGCATCAAACATGGTTTTCTCTCGTGCTCAAGAAAAATATCTAGTTGATTATATCCTCAAATGGGTCAATCATTATTATGGCTTAAGATATGGCCATCGATGAGTTAAAATAGGTCCTTAAATACTTAAATAGTCCTTAAGCTCCACCTAAATTATCCGCCTATATGGAATGATATGGAGTTTGAAAGAAGCCAGCTGAAAATATTATAGACTTTTTTTGCAACGTCATCAAGAACTAGCGCTCAGAACACCAGAGCGCTTTTAAGTTAGCGAACCAAATGCGGATACATTTTTTTTTCGCAAATTTGTCACGGTTTCTGGCTACTTCAGTCTGTGCTTTTTCTTATGGACAACCATACAGCCCTCATATCAACAGAAGCACTTGAAAAGGCTTTGGCAATTTAACTTACCTTAAATATAAATTAAGAATAAGTAATAAGGCAATTTTTCTTCTACACAACCTATTATATTTTGGAATCCTAACGTTAAACTTATGACTCACATCAGATCTAGAACAAAATCATTCACACCTGTGTAATGTGTGTAATAAAATTTTGACAGATGTGCTTATGTTGTTTTTGCATCCATTGCATTCAAGCAGTTTAAGTATGATCGAGTTGGTTTGTTTAACTTTATCTTTTAATTTAAAATTTTTATAGTTCACACAGTTGTTCGTTCAAACAGTTAATTTGCAGTAAAGTAAACTAAATTAAATCTGCTTTCTATGATATGAAATTCGATATAACAGCTGTTCTACAATGCAAGTCTTAAGCAGTTAAAGTAATAAAATATTTGAATATATCTAAAGCGTTCCTAGAAAGTATTAATAAAAAATCGAAAACGTTAAGGAATTTAAAAAATTCGAAATTAACTCTCTGCTTGACGCTCTCGTTCTTTTTCATAGCTCTCTTATACTGCCAACTAATGCTTTGAAAATTACTGAGCCGCATTTTCATAGTTGCAAGTTTTTCACTTTAAAATGTTATCTCAATTAAAAATCTTCATAAAACATTTCCAGCTAAAAGCAACAAATAGGAGTGTGTCGTATGAGTAACATTCAATTGTTTGACCCAACAACTTATCGCCTAATTAAACCGACAAATTGTCAAAATGGAATTTATTATTAAAATGTTTTTAAACAGGAAATGTATTGCATTTCAATCGCAATTTTCCACATTTTTGTAATTATTTCTAAATTTTTACAACATCGCATTTTACTGTTTCATTTTTAGTTTAATTTGATGTTTTTTTTTCGTTGTTGCTTAAATTAGCATATGTATATTTTTTTTTGCTTTTTTTTGTATTTTTTTTTTTTTAATTTGTAACAATATAATGTTATTTGATTTGTGTGAAATCTGAAAATCTGCTGTTTTAATTAAAAAAGGTGCTAGATTGTGTGGTTTCAATAAAGCGTGAAACAAGATTGAGAACTATGCTCTCTATACTCTCTGTGCTATAATTGTTATTGTTCATGTCTGCGATCAAATGTCACATACATAGGCAGTCCTCCACTTTAATTCAATTCTAATAAGATTTAGAAGAATAATTGTATACAACAGATTCTAAATTTTAAGCTTAACAACTTATATATGTCTGAGCATTTTTATTTAATTTTTAACCTTTATAGAGTTGTTTTTAGGAATCACATGACATTACATTTTTTTTATACTATGGATCGTGGCTTAATATAGGTTAAAGCTGAGAAAGTGCGAAAAATATGTAACCTGAACTCTATTGTTATTGCATGTAAACATCTTTTAATGACAAACAGTTTTTTTAGTGAGGAGTAAAAGCATGGAAAGCCTAAGTCAGTGCGAGTTTTTAACTAGCTAAATGTCTTCCCAGTCTCACGGTTGGATCCTTCAGGAACCACTGTAGGTATTTTGTCTGGAGGCCGTCAAAGCATTACTGCTCAATCGTCAGTATTGATCATAACAGCGTCGGTTCGGTTGTCCGTCATGAGTAAAGAGGGGCTGCCGTTGAATGCACCCGTGTTGCGTATTTTAATCATGATTTTCGCACCTGCTGGTTGAAACGCTTCCCATTTCTGGGTTGTGTCGCACATGTGATTCACTGTGTATGCCACTGTAGGAGTCCCACCAAAAGCTTCCGCTATCTCATCTCTTTTCGCAAAGAGATGACAGCTGAATAAAACGTGCTGAGCATTTTTAATCTCTTTAAGACAGTTCATGCAGAACGGGTCGACTTCAAGTTTGAAGCGGTATAGGTACTGCTTCAAGCAGATATGCCGGCTAAAAAGTGTGTAACGTAGTGCTCCAGCTTGCCATATTTGAGGCTACACCATTTATTTACATCATATAGAATAAACGAACTTTCTCATCGTCTATCGAATCAAACTAACTCTCCGACAACGACCGTGCCGACGAGCTACGTATGTATATTTTATAAAAATATTCAAGTGAGCCTTGAGATGGGATTTTTCTCGCTCAGTATATTATTGCACCTTAAGATCATTATGAAAAATTATTTTTATTTAATATTGTAATTTAGTACTACTGCAGCCCCGGATCAAGCCTCCTCCATGCTTAACAGTGGTTACCACGCAATCTGTATGATATTCTTCACCAACGCGTCGCCTGAAAAACGTCACACCAGGTGTTCCAAATACCTGTAGGAAAAAATATTTCTTTAAAATCTTATTATGGTAGGGAACAGCTGGCTATGGCTATATTAAAAATATTGTTCTTAAGCTCAACTCGAAATTGGATTCATCAGACCAAAGAATATTCGAGTAATCTTTTTCTGTGAAGTATCGCTGTTGGAGAGCTCATTAAAAACTTTTTTTGTGTTGTTTTCTGAGAGCCACGGCTTCTCCCGAGCCTTGCGTCCCTTTAAACCTGATTCCATGTGGCTTTCCTGACTGTCCGGTACTAATATTTTACCCAATATCAACCGAGTTAGAGTTAGTTAGGCGTTTTCTTCGTGTTTTTCATTTACTGTGTTGAGATTTTGTGTTCTCTCCGCAAATCGCCTAAGTGCATATTGCGCTACCCACCGAGAGCAACCCAACAATTTAGCAGTCTCTACCTGTGACTTGCCTTTTTCGTTTCGAATTTAAATGCTCACTCTTTTTTCGAATGAAACTGCTGTTCCAACAAGCATTTCGATAACCTCGTTAAGCTCTCCGACATCTTTAAATTCTCGTTGACCAGTCTTGATTATGAATATTACAATAAAAATAATTTAATAAATCATAACCACATGTGTCCAATTAAGCATTTAACCTCTTTTCTTTTATTTCATAGGTACTCTTTCCAATAATTTATTGCGAAAAACTTGGCTTAGTTGATATAGAAGCAAATGTAGCTGGTGGCGGTCCATCTGGACAATCAGGCGCCATACGTTGGGGCATTGCTATGTGTTTGCGCAGTTTTGTCGATCAGGAAATGATTGATCGCATGCGCTTGGGTAAGTTTTCATCTTAAATTGAATATCAATTGAAACTAATTGTTGAGTTTTTTTTCTGAAATTAGCTGGCCTACTGACACGTGACTATCGACGACGTGAGCGTAAGAAGTTTGGTCAAGAGGGTGCACGCCGAAAGTACACTTGGAAGAAACGTTAAATGCAGCCAGCTGTTATCGTTTTAAGCGTTTTAAATACAGTCAGTTTTCGAGGTCACTTTCAAGCAATTTAATTAGTTATAATTATAATAGATAATAAATAAAAAAAAGTAAAAATTTATATGACATAATTTTTCAAATTGTTTGCAATTTTTAAGCTACATTTTTGTTAATGGTCTTAAGCCTAAAATTTGCATTCCTTTGCTGAGTGTTTCTTTGGCAGTGTTGAAAAGCAACATACGATTTTGTTGTTTAACCAATATGGGCTCATTTTTAACATTTACACGCTTTAGGGCACGACTTGTTGTGTTGCTGCGGAAGAGTTAAAAATTAAATATCAATTCTAATTTACAAAATAAGCGCATTTTCAATGTTTACCATAGCGTAAACAAGTAGTTGACTAAAATGCAAGCCTCGAGTTGATCTTTAGCCTGCCAAACAGCCTGTTCGAAACGCGCAATCACTAACAGCAGCTCAAGCATCTCAGGCTCTCGTAAGTGCTCAAAATTGGGATGAACACCTTCTAAGCTTACATCAGCCATTTTTTCTAGCAAATTAGAGAGACGGCAGTGTGTATATTGCATTTTAATGCCTGTATCACCATTCATTTGCAAGGCTTTGTTCCAATCGAAATCATAATCACGTTGACGACGTTGTTTTAAATCGTTTATTAACACAGCGGATACGCCCAGAATGTCGGCAACTTCACTGCTGTCAACAGCTGTGGAAAGTTCCACTTTGGTAGCTGTAAGTTGATTAAAAAGAAGTATTTAAAAAGTTAACTCCATTGATTCAAAACTGCTTACTTGGACTTTGCGTTTGCTTTTCTAGCATTATATCACGTGCTTCATCGAGTACATCTCGCAGAAATACTGCGGTTCCACTTCGCGTGCTCATACCACGTATGCGTCCAAATTTAATATGGAATGTCTTTGTTAATGGTAACTGCTCGCATAAGGCAGACGTGGTATGGAAAAGCGCCTTAAAATGATCTGTCTGCGAATTATCCACGACATAGAGAATGCGTTCGAAATTAAAACGCTGCAAACGATCCAATAAAGCTGCAATATCTCTAGCCAAATATAGTGTCGAACCATCGCTCTTGATGATTGGCACACTTCGCCCATCAACATTCACTACTCTGCGTCCTTGAGCATCATCAGTTAGTAATGATTTCTCGGACAGCTGTTGCAGTACATCGACAATTTTTGACTGTGAATATTGGGACTCCCATTCATAGTGATCAAAGTGCACGCCCAAGCGTGCGTAAACTTGTGACAACTCTGCAACGGTATATTCGCGATATTTCTGCCATTCTTTGGCAATTTCCGGACTTGCACCATTTTCAAGTTGAGTAAAGTACTGCCTCGCTTTGTCAACAATGCTTGTGTCGGTCTTTGCCGCTTCATTGGCTGTAACGTAAGCGCGATAGAGCGACTGAATTGGTTGCTGCCGCATTTGTTCATCTGTTAGCGCCGCCATTTCGACACCTATCTGCAGTAAGCCAAACTGTGTGCCCCAATCACCAAGATAGTTAAGATTTGTCACCCGATAGCCCAGATGTCGGTGTAGATTGCTTATAACATTGCCAATAATGGTGGAACGCAGGTGACCGACATGAAATGGTTTTGCTATGTTTGGTGAACTAAACTCCAGCACGATATGCGACTGTGCCTGCTCTGGTAGTTCTGCTCTATGGTTTGAATGCAACAAAACGTCTTCCACAAAAGCCTGAGGTTGTAGTTGAAATTCGCAGTATGCTGGTTGTTTACCTATGGCAGGAAGAAAACGTACAGCTTGCATCAGTTCGGTATTGAATTTCAGATCCGGTATTACTTTGTGCAGCTCACTGTCTTCGCTACCGTCGAGTGGCAGCTGTAAGGTTGCTCCAAAGACTTCATTGCCACTTTCTTTCTTAATCGGTTGCACTTCCAGGCGGTAGCACACATTCTTTTGTTTTATAAACTGTGATAACTACGAGTTGGAGTCGTTGTCAATGTAATGTTTATGTTATAAGAATGAAATTTTCAATACATACCTTTTCGCCGATTATGCTACGAACTCGACCAGCCATTATCATAGGTTATCACACTCAGCACATCAGCTGTTCTGAGTTTGACAGAAAACAGCTGACGAATGCATTGTTTTGTTTTATGTAACGAGACTCGAACTGCAACTGTTGCATTTGCAGCGATTTGCAGCAATACAGTTCAGCCTGATTTAACCCATTCAGAACAGTTAAGTTGAAGTGTTCCATTTTACAGAAACTGAACAATTTAACGGTATGCGGTGTTGATATCGCTTTAAGAGAGACATATGTTCTTTGATAATATCCACAACACCATTTTGCCGTGATTTATTATACAAATCAAGATTTTGGGTAAACTGACTATAGTTGTAATTTCTAATTGGCGCCAGCAAGAGGCATGAAAAAAGAGATTGACACAAGAGCTTATATTTGAACTACCGCCAGGTTGTCTAATACCTGGATTTTCTAATTGACGTCAGCAAAAGTCTGGAGACAAGAGGAACAACAAAAGAGGCTTGCACAAATTCTTACATGAGTATTCAAATTTATTGAATCTTCACTAACATATAATATAATAACTTTGATTTTATTGTTATCAAGAAATTTTGTTGCCTCACACATCAATCCTAGTATTCGTTGTCGAAAATATAAACAACATTTGAATTACTTGCTGCAGAACCCAACATCTTTAATTCGAATTCAACAAAAATGAACCGACTAGATTTTACTATTGATGAAGTGGAAAATTCGCGTTTTGAAAATGTTTATCACGACCTTATCAAGCAAATGGTTAAACATACGCAATTCAATGAAATCGAGGTTAAAAGCATTTTAATGATCTACTATAAGTTTGTGCTGATTAATGGACCAAAATCAAGAAGCATGACCAAGCAACAGTTTTTTTCACTATTTAAAGTGCTTTTTCGAATATATGATTTGCAAATAATTGAACGTATTCTGCTGCATTTAACATCCGATTTAAAAAAAGAGGTAGACCCAATTGCATGGGTAAAACTATTTTCAGTATTTATGTCATCCAAATTGGAGCCGAAAATGAAATTTGCCTTCCAGGTAAGACGTACAGACAAATATTGATGCTTTGTGCAAATTTTAACCTTCAAGTTTGCTTAGATTTACAATACCAAAGAAGTAGGCTGGTTGAGTCGAGAAACTGTTATGCATGCGGTGGATAAGTTTTTTAATGGTGACGATGAAGATGAGGTTAATGAATTGAAAGCGGTTTGTATATATTTAACTAATAAGTTGCTTTTAAGCAAGCTTAAAACATATCATATTACAGGATATGACGGAAGTAATTTTTAGAAAATTTGACATTGATAGAGATGGTTTCATATCTTACGACGAATACTGTGCGGTGGTTATAAAAGAACCATTATACCTTGAATTTCTGGGCATGTGTTTACCATCGCTTAGTGGAATGACTGTTATTGGTTATTGCGCAAATATTATGTCAAGGATAGAAAGAGAATGAAAATATTTTTATAAATAATTTAAATAATACATATTTTACAAAAAAACAAACACCAAACAAGTTAAATTCTTGCTTGAAAAGCTAGTTGAGAGATTTTCAGGTTTGAAGTTTTATTACTTGCAACAAATAGTCTTACAACAATCATTGCATAGGTTTTTGTAAAATATCCTTGCAAATAGTGAACAAAACGTGGAGCAATCTTTTTGAAGCAGAATCCTGTTTGTGGGATTCGAAACGATAAGAAGCCTTACATGACATGTATGGTAACTTGGCTTATTTTCTAAGGCTTGCGATTGTCTGCAGAAATGTGAAAGCTGGTCAGAAATATGTATTTATACTTAAACAACTTTCTTCAAGATTTGAGGATTGAGGCTTATCCCGGTTATCCTCGGCTTATCCCGGTTCGTTGGCTCGCACACCATACACTTAGCACGCATAGCCTCGGTCACCACATGTACCTTAAACTTTGTATAAAAATAAACATCATCTCTACCTTTCTGTTTTCCTTTACATTTCAAATAAAATTTTTTTTTTTTAATTTGATACTTCAATTAACTCATCACTTTCCACACGTATTTTTTTAAAGTTTTTTTTTTCTCAACATACCAAATTATTTCTTAATCATCACCTTCTTCTACCCACCACGGATATGAATAAACTAGATGCTACCCTCGATGAAGTTCAAAACACGCGGTTTGGTAACATTTACCATGAAACTATACGACAAATGGCTAAACAGACACAGTTCGATGAAATTGAGGTTAAAAGCATTTTGATGGTCTACCATAAGTTTGTCATTGCAAATGGGCTGAAAGCTAAAAGCATGACGAAGCAGCAATTCTTTCGTCTATTTGAAGTCATCTTTCGAATTTATGATTTGCAAATAATCGAACGTGTTCTCCTCATCACCACATCTGATCTAATGAAAGAGGTGGATCCTGTTGCGTGGGTAAAGCTATTTTCAGTATTTATGTCGAAGAAGCTGGAGCCGAAAATGCGATTTGTATATCAGGTTAGTTATGTGCATAGATAAGTAGGTGTACCTCTTACATAATGAGTAATTTTTAGGTGTACGATACCCAAGGTTTGGGTTTGATTAATCGTGAAATTATCACGCACGCTGTAGAGAAATTTTTTATTGGTGACGATGAGGATGAAATCAATGAATTACGCAGCGTAGTTTAATAGATCAATTCAAAAGATACGAGATTAAAATAACTTATCTTTCCAGGACATGGTCGATCTTATATTCAAAAAGTTTGATGCGGACAAAGATGGGTACATATCTTATGAGGACTACACATCAGTTGTTACAAAAGAACCTTTGAACCTCGAATTTTTAGGAGCCTGTATACCCTCACTTGATGGAATGTCACTCACGGCTTATTGCTTGAATATCATGTCGATAGTACCAGTTGCTAAATTTGATATATAGTCTGTTTACAGTTATTTTTTAGTTTTTTTT
Source organism: Tetanocera ferruginea (assembly GCA_958299015.1). Classification (NCBI taxonomy): domain Eukaryota; kingdom Metazoa; phylum Arthropoda; class Insecta; order Diptera; family Sciomyzidae; genus Tetanocera; species Tetanocera ferruginea. The sequence goes on from OY282642.1 coordinate 16,219,568, forward strand.
TAAGAGTAGCAGTAGGATCAAATTTCGATTAACTGTAAAATTTTGATGTATATGTAATTTGTGTATATAATGATGTAAGAGAATAATCAGACAAGATAAATTATAAAATAATTGCACTTAATTATGACTAGTGCCAAGGAACTGAAAATGCTGTTTTTTCCTCTGGTAGTCGTATAGAATGTTAACTAGAAATAATTTTAACTGTGGTCATGTTTTCGAAAATCTCCATTTAATCGGAAAAGAACAAGTTTCCAGTTATTAATCCAACACCGTCCTTAGCAACTCAGTTTCTGCCCGTCCAATACTTGAAAAATGTTGACGAAAGATCTTGACCTATGTACATCCATATAAATCCAACTGGTGAAATAAAGCCAGCGGACCATCAATTGCGTCGTGTGTTTGGTGAATGATCTGAGAATGAACTGGATGTTGAACCACACTTTTATCGTCAAATCATCTTCAGTGAAGAGGCCCATTTGTGGCTTAGCGGGTATGTTAACAATTAAAAAATCTCTGTTTGGTGAGGTTTACAGGCCAAAGACGTCATCGGCCCATGTGTCTTTAAAGCTGAAACCGTTGCCAACATTACCGTATACGGCGACCGCTACAGGGAAATGATTCGTGATTTTTTTATTCCTCATGTCATTGCAAATCATTTGGAAGAGAAATGGTTTAGGATGGCTTTCATATCGCGCTGTCGTGGAGGCCATATGCGAAGTTTTTGAACTTCGAAGTATTCGAAGCTTCGAAGTTCGAAGCTTCGTTTCAAAACTTCGAAGAGGAAAAAAACTTCGGATTTACGAAGCTTGACTATACGTTTAACATAAAAAAATTCGAAGCTTCAAAGTTTTTACTCAAAGTATTTCAACATTTATTGTGCCTGTGTGATACACTTCGATACAAGAAAAAAACATGAGATCCTGGGTGTGGAGCATTTATACTAAAAGTTCTGATGCTCAATCAACGATTTGCAATCTATGCGAGCGAGTATTGTAGTCGCATGTGTCCACGAGTTCACTTCGTGCGCATCTAATGATGCATTCAATTTTTCCAGAAGAACAATTAGTCGAGACCATAGCGAGAAAATTGTACAAGCATGTACAAAGTTAGAACCCTGCCGTCGGCTGCCATTCAACTCTACGTCCAGCCGCGAATTCAAATAATTCATGGATGTTGTCGAACCTGGAATCTTGCGAGCACCTCGTAAACTTTTTTGTATGGGAAAAGAGAACAGCTAATATACGCTTTGAAAACTTGCGAGGATAACGTGGGCATTTCCGAGCTTTCATGAGGAACACTATAATCTATTTAAAATAAGCAAGCTAGAGTTGTAAAAAATAAATTATTATTCAGACGGTGTGAAATTTTTTGTTAAGAATACGGTACACTATTCAACAGCTGTACCAATAATGGTTATTATTTGACGGTTGTGTGCGATTATTGTATTGTTTGTATGCAATCATGCGGCAAATTGGTTGCAATATTGCATGGTCAATGGTTGAAACTGCCAACTGCTATTTAACAAGCGATTGTACAGTCTTTGTATCGTGTAGAACCCCCTTTAGACATAATTTTCAAAGTGCCTGTTTAGACCGTCATGCCCATGACAAAAAGTGTGAGCGAGAACGGATAAGAATTGGGTAGTTAAAATGAGATGAAAGATTTTGAGCAGAAATGCCGGTCACAAACTTAAAAATTGGAAATTTCATGCGGGTTTCAATTTCATTTCGTTTCAGTTCGACATATTTAAAAATAAACAAAACAATTCGTTCGTCAAATTTTTGTGCATAAATTAATTAAAAATATCAGCACGAACGAGCACGCATCATAAATTTAAATACAGCTGTAAAATTAGTAAAACTGAAACTGGAAATTATTATTTTGTTGTCTGGTACCGAAAAGCTTCAAGCGACGCTCAAGACCAGCCAAATTGTTAGCGGTGGGACGAATTGTGAACATAAGGCTCTGGCCATGAATTCAAGATTTTATTTCTTTTTATTTTATATACATTTTGTATTATACAATGCATGGTTTTATGCGTAATTCTCCTGAATTCAAGAAAATAGTAAAGTGTTCTCCTTAATTCAAGCAATAAAACATTATTTAAATATTTTGTCTGTACTGTTTTGTGACTAAAAATTGGTGTGTTGTCTATTACTCTAAAAGCAAAGGTTTTCAAGGGCTTAATTTAAAAATAATTGCAGCTAGCGCTTAGCTGAAACAATTCTTTGCATTTTCATGTTTATGTTTCTAAAACGGCTTTCCTTTGTCAACGAGTTGTTTATAAATGTTTCATTTCATAATTTTACTTTTTATTATAAAAAAGAAACAGGAATGCTTGTATCCACAAAGGGCTTGGAAATGCGGAATTTCAATGACGAATCTAGACAGGCTCAAATGTATATAAAAACTATGCGCATTTTCTACCGTATGTGTGAATTCAGTACAAGCCTCTGAGACAATACAATGTGGCAGCACCAGTAAATTCTTAAAGCAACAATGTTCGCTGAACATCACTATCGAGACTCGATATTTGACAGTTGCTTTACAATTGTTCTTCAGCCGACTGTCAGCGAGAACTTTTTTCTTCTTGCATTTTCTTTTGCACCTGTGCTTCGCTATTGGAATTTTTTTGCTGCCGTTGTCGTTGCCGTGGCTAGTTTTTCGTTGTTCTCGTTCGTCTTTACGCCACATTCAACTTTCTGTATTATATTCGCGCAAACGTCCTACGAAAAAAAGGAAAATCGACAAATTTTCAACTGACTGACACACACAAAAAGTAGTAGAAAGGCGAGAAAAATACTGAAAAATCGAATAAAAAACCACGCAAGGAAGGTGAAGCAATAAAAAAATCTGCTTAAAAATTTTAAAGAAAATTAACTAGCTATTTGAAAAATTGTGCAAATACATTGACACAAAACAGTGATTAAGAAATAGCTAAATACATAGTAGAAAGAGATTGAAACAAGCTTGAAGCGTGAGTGCAAGAATGTCGAAAAATTCTTAAAGTAAAAACGAAAAAACTAAATGAAAGAATAGTTAATGTATTAATTATGTGCAAACGTATTAATGATAAATTAAAAAGAAGAACTGTTGGCTTAGCTCGGGTTCAAGTCCAATCAAATTGGTGACGAAGAAGCGGCAAGAAACAGAAAATTTTCAAGTCCGCTACACTACGCTGCTCCAACTGCTGCTGCATCGATTTATTCAAAAAAGCAAAAAGGAACATTTTTCTTTTTTTTTTTTTTTAGTGCATGGTAGGGGCGCGGTGCGTCTTGTGAGGGTGACGTTTACAAGGCTGTGTCGCCAATAAGGCGACCCACCTTGACCAGATTTCAGGCCAATGAAACTTATTAACTGCCTTTTAAGGCATCTTATTGGCAGCCAAAACGCAAAAGTCTTCTTGGAAATTTTCTTTGTCGCTTAAGATGTACTCATAACATGATGTACGTTAGTTAGTCACATCAAATCAAACTATTTTCCAATAATTAAATTAAAGCTTTAAAAGTGGTTGAGGGAGGGCGTAAGTGTGAAAACTTCGGGCTACACTTGATAGAAATTATGTTTTTGTGTTTTTAAATGCAGCGATTAAAAATTTAAATTTAATATTCTATATTAAATGCGGGATTCATAAATATATTTCCATTTCTTGCTTCTTTTGTTGTGTCTAGATAAGAAAAAAAATCTTAGTGCTGGCACTTTGACTCTAAAAATATTTTGCGTGATTTCCATGAGTTGGACGTAAATTACAAGAGCAATAACCACAGCGTTAACGAAGCGCTACAACAACTACAACAACAACATCTACATATTTGAAACAACTCGTTGACCATCAGCATCTTCAGCCGCCGACTAGCATAACACAAGCTCAATATAGCGAGCTTTGACATTTAATTAATTTAAATTAAATAAATTTTTGGCACCTCAGCAATACAGCAAGATACCGAACGCTCGTAAAACAACAGTCACAACACGTAGAAAAAAAGGCAAAAACTTGGTTTAATAAATAAGCAGCAGCAAAAACTAAAAACTAAGAAAAACAGCAGCAAGACAAACATTAAAAACTTCTACACATCGTTTTAACCGTCGAAGATTCATCGACAGCAACAACTGCAATCATGACCATGGCTGGACAAACTATCAACGATCGGCTGCTTGCCGCTAGGCACAGTCTCGCCGGTCAAGGTCTGGCAAAATCCGTGTGCAAGGCCACAACAGAAGAGTGCATCGGGCCCAAAAAGAAACACTTGGACTGTAAGTAAATTAAATCAATTTTAATTGTATTGATTTCATTGGAAACCACAAGTTTACTGTTAGTTATTTGTGCAACTCATATCCACAATGTACACTCAAAAACACATACACATTCCAACATCGTTGTACATATATAGGTATGTGCATTATGCATATACTTCACTTGTTTTGTGTTCCGCAATAAATATTGTTGCCAGCATCTTTACAATATTTTTACTAACACAAAATTGTAACAACAAACAAAACTACACAGATGACCTGATAACACAATTTAAGGTTAAAACAAGTTTTGTATATTTTATATATTTTGCTTTTTGTTTTTCTTATTAGTAAGATTTAAAAACGTTTTGCAGAATAAAAAGAAAAAAAAAAAAAAATTGTTGAAGTTATACTAGAGCCAGAGAATTCTAAGATTTATTCGGGTGTAGCAAAATTTATTTTTAAATTCCAGTGGGAATAAAAACGCCTTCAAATCTCATTAAAAAAAATTTATTTTTACTTTTTTATTTTTTTTTATGCTTTTTGAGTTTGTAGTTGTGTTAAATTTTTATTTTTTTTTAAACTTTTGGAGATTTTTTTATTTATTAATTGTTATATATTTTTGATTTTTTTTAATTTTTTATTTTTTTTTATGCTTTTTGAGTTTGTAGTTGTGTTAAATTTTTATTTTTTTTTAAACTTTTGGAGATTTTTTTATTTATTAATTGTTATATATTTTTGATTTTTTTTAATTTATTTAATCTTATCTGAATGTCTTGTCGGGTATCACCACGGTTTCTGAGTCAATACTATAGTTTCTGAGTCAGTACTATAGTTTTAATTTTACTTAACTTATAATTATTCAAGTTATTCTTACTATCCCAAGAGAATAACTTGCGCTCATATGATAAAGTACAGGTTAACACTGATTTCCAATATGAATGTTATAAAGACGAATTAAACTAGTAGGAGGAATATAAATCGCGACTATAAAAAGTAAAAAATTCATTCTAAAATTAACTTTTAAATGATTTGATCGACAACAAGGCTGTTCACACTATTCGAATTAAGATGACAAAGAGATGAAAAACATGAAAAAAAGTTCTATAACTCAAAACGAATTTCGAATTGCAATTAAAAGTCCATCCAATCTCGACAAGTTCAGTAGAATTTGCAAAACGATTCTTACGGAAATACACAAAGCGAAGCTCTGCTTATAACCTCTGAGCTCAAAAGCTTATGAATAAGCTAAGTCTTAACTTTAGATATTAAATTTGTTTTATCTGACCTTAATAGTAGCTATACCGCTGGCTCTGTTGAAATACTTCAAATATCTCTTTTTTATTTCGAACTTCGAAGCTAGTTTTCAAACTGATGTCATCTTTACTGATTTTGCCAAGGCATTTGACAACGTCTCTCATAAGCATTTTTTTTAAGCTCGTCTCTCTTGTAATTAATTATTTCTGAATTGAACTGGCTACTAATAATGGCTGATAATATCTGATATTATCTAAATCTTTAAAAGTAACTTCTGGTATTTGTCAGGGAAGCCACTTGTGACCTCTTCTGTTTCTAATAAGGCATTCTCAATAGCTTATCTGCTTCAAACTGACATTGACTCAATTTTTACCTGGTTTGAGTTAAATAAACTATCATTTAATATTTCCAATTTATTCCCTTTTCTAGATCTTCATCTCCGTTATTAAGTCCGTATTTCATAAATTCTTGTCTATTGGAAAGAGTAAATTCAAATTACCTCAAAGAAAAACATTGGTATTCTATTTGTTGCTTCACTTAACTTTAAAGAACATATTAATCTCATTGTCAATAAGTCTAAATTTATACTTGGCTTTTTAATAAGAAACTCAGTCGATTTTAATGATACTTACACCCTTGATTGTCTTTAATCAGCTTTAGTTTGACCTCTTTTACTGCTCTCTCTCTCTCTTATGAAATCCATCTTCGCCCACCCAAACTCTGAGCATCGATAGAGTTCAGAAAAAGTTAACAAGATACATGGTATGCAATATTAACTGGAACTTTCAATAACCATTATCCTACGCCACTAAATGTGCCTTAATTGATATCGTTTAGTTGCTTATACAATGTGATACATGTAACATTAGGAGTCCCGCAAGATAGCCCTTTGGATCCTCTCTTTTTCTTTATCTACAGTATTGACATTCCTATGGTTATAAAAGATTGCCAGCCCTTTCTCTTTGTGGACGATCTGAAGTTAAATGTTACAAATGGGCTCTGATACCATTGGAAATTGGTATATTCTCAATAACCTACCACTGAATATTTCTAAATGTGTTCTTTCATACGCTAGATTGGCCTCCGCTACTATCTGAAAATGTATCATTAATTCAACTTATCTAGGTAGAACTTAATAGTTCTCCCTGATCAAAGGATGAACTTTCGGGATCATTTTGACTTTGTTATAGTCAGAGCAAATTCAATGCTAGGCTTCTTAAAAAAAAAAAAAAATTTAAAAAGATTTTTAGATCCTTATGCCCTCAAAAACCTTTATTCATCACTTGAAGTGGCTAAATTGAAATATTGCTCAATTATTTGGAATCCTTTTTGTCTTCATCACGCCAATAGAATTGAATCTATTCAGAGAAATTTTACTAGGTACATATAGAAAAAGCTTTATTGGAACCTGCCCTTAATGCTATGCCCTTAATGCTTTCTATGTTACTTGATGTGATCTTATATACCTTCATCCGCTTGAAACAAGGTGTCAAGTTTTCTCTGTAATGTTTTTATGGCATCTGATCCACCACAAAATAAATTGCCCTGAACTCTTAGAAAAGCTTAATTTTTATATCCCATCTCGCCATATCCGCAGCCACTTCCATTTCAAGGAGATCTTTAAAAGGGCAAGCAAATATAGTCAAAACAAGTTTATAACTCGTAGAATTCATAATACAAACGAAGTCCTAAATATGTCTGGCTTATTTAGAGATGTTTCGCGTAAATCTTTTAAGGATATTCTCATGCTAAGTATTATTGCACGTGATACTTGATTAGTAATTCTAGTGTAATAATCTAGTAATTCTACACTATATCTTGTCAATAATGATGAAGCAATGGTGTACAATGGGTCAAAAAATCGCCAAAATCAACTCACGTAATTAATGGATGCCCTCTTATGTTTAATCAGAAAAAGCAAAATCTTTACCATCTTAAAGAAGTTTCTTAACATTTTTGTCAGACATCTGAGCGAGAAGCTAGAATGTTCCGAGTGTATTGTACGCAAGGTCAAAAAGAAAGCTGGTCTGACACCACCAGACATAAATGCCGGAAAGAAAATGGTGACAAAAAGTGTCAAAATGTTAAATTTAATTAAATTCAATTGTTGTATCGTGGACGTGGAAACGTACGTTTTTGCCGACTTTTAGCAGATTCCAGGCCAGGAGTCTTACACTACAGACTTGGCGAAAAGTTTAAATCTAAAAAGCAGTCCAAATTAGTTACTGTCATTACAACTGTCATTACATTAAAGTGGTCTTGGAGTGGTACTCAAAATCAAATTACATTATGTGGTTTTGGTGCCTGGAGAAAAAAATCCTCCAAGTTCAGAACTTAGGCCTATTGAAAGAATCTGGGATTTGGCCAAAAGAGGAATCAGGGCAACAAAGAAAGTGGTCAAAAAATGCTAAAGATTGTTGTCATCTGCACCTTAAAAAGAAACCGATAATGCCATCAAATCGTTGATGGAAATGGTGTTAATTGTAATGCTTTGATAAAAAAAATACAAAAATTAGAAAAATGTTTTAATTATCTCGATAAAAGCTCTTTCAAAGTTTTAAGTTTAAATTTAAAATAGTACACAAGCTCTGCAAGTTTGAGTCAAAATTTGCTATAAAGTTCTACAACAAAATGAGAACTTTTTATTAAAATGTTTTATTTTTGTTAATTATTTTTTTTCGTTATTTTGTTAATTTATTTTTAGTTTTATTTATTTTTTTTATTATGTATTTTGTTTATATATTTTGTGTTTTATTTATTTAATTTATATGTTTTTATTTTAATTTTCTTAAAGAGGTGGCAATATTTGGTGGTGGCTAGCGCCTTAATATTACTATTTTCCCACAAGAACATCAACAACAGCTCAGCAAAGCACACAACAAGCGTGCATTGTTTTGCGGATTTTCACTTTTATTTTCTCTGCACACTTCATAAGCAGTGAGTGAAACCTTGTAGGAAAAAAGCTATGATTTTCATGTTGCATAAATTTTTGCTTCCTACTCTATACAGTACATAGTACACAGCGCCATGCCACCCTCTCTACCACCATTTATTGGTTTACCTCTTAATAATATTTTGTCTCGCTCATATGTTGCGTCATACTGGCGATGTCGGTTGCTGCTCCTACTAAAAAGAAACACACACACACACACTCATTCACTCACTCTACGCTTATATGAATGGGGATATACTTACGCGTAGGTACCCAAGAGAACCCAATCACTTAAGTGTTAGCAGTAGTGCTCCTTGGTTAAAAAAGCGTAAAATTGATTTACCTATTTATAACAGGATCTAAATATTTAAAAAATGTTTTTTAGTTATTTGCTTTTAACCACAACAATTTGCTATTAAACTCAGCGAGTAACAAAGAATAAGGAATATGTGTATATGTCTTACTGTTTTTCTTCATGTAGTTTTGATTAATCAACATCAAGCAAGTTGCAACAACACTAAGTTGGTTTAATACGTGGACGGTTAAAAATGTCTTTCAAAGTTTTCCTAGAAGAATGAGCCAAATCTTAAAATTATCAATTAATTTTAAAATAGCTTTGACTCTATTCTTATTAAGTTAATGTTTCTTCTTTGTTTTCATCAACATTTCAAAACCATCTTACTAGAGGTCTTGTAATCAGCTTCCAATCTTTATTCTTCAGGTTTTGAGAGAACCCATATTATAAGAGTTGATCTGAGCATCAATTAAATTAAACATAGACGTTGTTTGGTCCAAGTTATCTTTAAAAGATTCAGTTTATTATACAAAGAGTATTCATTTAAACGAATGTATTGGAGCGTTGCTTCGTAGCTTTAAAGTTAGGTGACTGCTGATCAGAAATATTTATTTCTAAGGAAAAACTTTCTGTGTCAGATGGTATGTACTAAGCACAAAGCGCCACGTTGGCCAAAACTTTTGCAACAAAATTTTGTTTTTGATTTACTGTTCCTGGTGAAAAATTTTGTAGTAAGATATTGAATTTTTTTGCACTGAATTTCTGTGAAATGTATACTAATATAATTATTTATAAGAAGTCATTTGAATTAAATTCTTTCCTATTAACCTTAAATAACAACCTACCCGAAAAATGGTTAGCCAAAACGTATAGGGGAGAGTCGTCCCCGTTGTCACAAGTACTAGTTGTCACAACGCCGATATCTTTTGATTCAACACGTTTTTGAGTTAAATATCAATGTCATCTATACGCTATTGCAATTTCTAGCATCCTAAGAAAGTTTAAGAGCCGTTAGTTTTGTTTTGCAAAAATGAAAAGAGATTTAAGAAACTAAGTTCGATTTATGTATTTTTATATTTTTTAAAAATTTGTGTTTAGACAAATAGAAGTGTGCAATATTCAACTTTTAATAAATTTCCAATACAATTAATATTATATTTTGCAAATACTTATGAATTTTTAGATAAAACCTTATATTTAAATTTACAGAACATTGTTTACATTTTTTTCCAAATGGTACATGTTGTCACAGCGCGTGTGGGGCTTGTTGTCACATATAATTTCATATAACCATTTTGAAAGTATTCTATGTTTTATTTGAATTTAAGGAAATATGCCAAGAAATCGCAAATGACTTATAAACCGAGGTCGGACATCTTCAGATATCATGATGCAAGCCGATTACAGCTAGTATCAATAAAAATAACGTGGACTCACTACGTGTAGTTTGTTGTCAATCGTCAAATCCAATAACAATTGTCGTCAATATATAAACTGCAAACGTTGAGCGCATAATGCATTGAAAGTGATTGTTTGATACATTGCTGCTTAAATTGATCTTCGGAGTGCGGCAGTGACGACGATTTAGAGGTGTGACAACGGGGACTACGCGTTGAGACAACTTACCCCACGGGTGGGGTTACTTGTCACAGACGAGTATTGATTTATTTTAAAATAATATTCATTATTCATATCAGGATTGAAGAATAAAATATTGAATTTATCTTTAAAAGTTTTGCAGTGCCATTATTTCTTAATTTGTGGGAGTTACAGCAGTTCATTCAAATTTTGTGACAACTAGTACCACTCTCCCCTACATTTGAATCTAAGAAGTCACAAAAACACATTTTGTTGCCAATATTTTGTAGCAAAGCCTTTATTTTCTATAACTGTTTTACAGCGTCTTTTAAATTGGAATACTATTCTAAGCATCTTTAATATGTATTAACAGCTGGTTTTTGTTTCTTCTGTCAATTTTTTTCTCCTAGAGGTTTCAAATTCAATAAAATTGATATCTGGTAACCGAGCTGGCCAATCTATGACCTCAACGTTGTTTCCTCTAAATCATTCTTTTACGGATCTCGAAGTATGTTTGGGGCCTTCAGTTTGCTGAAATATCCAACTTAAAGGCTTCTATCTTTATAGGTTGCATCATACATTATAACTTCAATACGGCGAATTAGACCACCTACGGTTGACGATAAACACTCGTCAACGTAAATGTATTTAAATTCATCACTAAACTTCACCATATTCCACTTCAATTCTTCTTCTTCAAAGCTTCCACAAGCCTTCGGCGTACCAAACGCGGTGCTATTGGTAGTGCAAGCATTTGAACGAGATCTATAGATGACATAAAAGGTTTCTGTTAAGGTATGCATCAAAATTGAGTCTTCCCTAGAAGTGGTTTACATTTCTTTCCACCTTGGTTAAATATTTAGGTATTTCCAGTCGTTACAAATCGCTTTATTATTCTTGAAATAGTGAACCTAGTGATATTATATTTTGAAGACATCTCTTTCTATTTTATTCCAGCACTGTATTCACTTATACGTTTTCTTATCTGAATTCTAAATATATATAATCCCAATCCCAAGCAGTATACAAGCAATATATATATGCTTGGTGACGTTGTCATGCTGGTATGTCCTAAAGAGTAGCATTTTCCTTCCAGCCAATGGAAGCACTATTGTAGTTAAAATTTGTCTATAAACTTTGCCGGTTATAGTTTCAGTAATGCGGTTATTTGCACCAGGAGTATAACACGGTGGTTTTAGAATCATGGTTTGAACATGATTTTCTTTCTACAGCATATGCAGCTAATATGGGTTTGTCAACAAGATAACAACCCGAAACATTTGAGTAAACTTGCGAAGAAGAGGTTTTTGGACAATCGGATCGCGCTCTTAGAGTGGCTCGCTCAGTCTTGATGTTAAAAAGGGACATTGCTGACTCTAAACCATCAAACAAACATCAGCTTTGGGAAGAGGTTGAGCGAATTTGGTACTTCATACCTATCAAGAGATGTCAAAAAATCCCATCGCTTTACATTGAATATTCTTGAAATCAAGTGCTTCATCATATTTTTATATATATTTGCCTTATATACTTAAACTTAATAAAATATGCCTTTAGTTCTTTCTTCACAACAAGCAAGATACGTATGTATCACCTCATTTTGTGTTTTTTTTTTCATATTTTTTCTTCTTGTTTTAAGCGTCCAAATGTCGCCTTCGACTCTTTGAAAATGCTCATTTACGATAAAATGTAGACCAAACCTGACGCCCCTTTTTTAATAAATTAACAAAACAACAAACATGGTTACAGTGCTTAATATTTTCAATATCAGCATTTTTTTGATTATATACGCTTTTGTTGTTGTTGCTCATTTGAGTAGCAGCTGTAACTGATAATCTAAAAAAAACTCCCCCAGAAAGTTGCAGAACTTTTCATTTTTATATTATATGTATACTAAACAATTAAATGTATAATTTACTAACAGTGAATGGATGCATGAAAAAATATAATTGATAACAATAAGAAAAGCAAAAAAAAAAAAAATCAAAAATACGCATGCAAAAGATATAAGGGAAGTGCGCTCTACACAAACCCAACCAATGCAACTGATAACAAGGTTCAATCTGCTGTTGCTAAATTTTATTTTCATATATTTTATATAATAAAAAATATAAAATAATAAAAAAACAACAATTCTTTTAACATGTTTATTTTTCAGCAGCATTTTTGTTTTTCTGTTTTTCTGTTTCAATTGCAAGCAACCCAACCAATTATTTTTCCAATGCAACACTTTACAATTCTTACAGCCTTATATATTTTAATTAATAGCTAGCATTTTATTTATGAACTCTCTAATAATATTTGTTTGTCTTTATTGCAGATCTGGTGCATTGCACGAATGAACCCAATGTATCGATTCCACACTTGGCCAATCTACTTATTGAGCGCTCACAAAATGCCAACTGGGTGGTTGTCTACAAGTCGCTGATAACAACGCATCATTTGATGGCCTACGGCAATGAGGTAATGAAGGCGCTCTGTTCTCGCCTATTTTTGCTACTATTTTGCTATTTTGCAAATAGACAATATTTTCCAAATGACAAAAAACTTAATGGTTGTTTAAATAGAGCTTTAGAATGTTTGTTTGTTTGTTTGTTTGTTTGAGGCAGCAATAAGATTGATTGATTGTTAAGCTGTGCGGCTTTGCAGCAAATATCTGCCGCACAAAATTTGGTAGTGAATTTGTCATTATCTTCAAGTTGAGATGAACGTGTGTTTGTTAGAAGTTTAAAATTGAGGAGTTATTTATAAACTTAGCAGCTGTTTCAAGAAATAGGCTAATTCATTGTTTGTTTGCTGCTTGAATTTTTCTTTAATGCAGCCATATACATATGTACATGCTGCTAGATATATACATATTAATAATACACCCCATAAATAGGAATACGTTCTTTTGTTCTATATGATTAATGAACATTTCAAGAGCTATCTTCTTTAGAATTGTTTAATGTCTTGATAACAGTTATCAGTTTTTTAAGCTCATGTATTTAAATGCATCACTTAATCCAGATTTTGGCTCAAAAAATAACGCAAGATTAAGTTAATAAATCAACATAAAATTAATAATAAATGGAGTTTAATACGTTGACTTTAAATCAATAAAGTTATGTTACAGCTTTTATTCTATAGTGAGGAGGTAAAGTTTAAGCACACCCCTATTTAAAAATTCTAAAAATTAAAATATAATTTAACAATTTGATTCTTCTTCATCATAGTTAAAATACACCCTTATTTCAAAAAATATAAATAAACAATTTCATTCTATTTTCATTGCAGCGCTTTATGCAGTATTTGGCTTCAAGCAATTCAACATTTAATCTCAGCAATTTTCTGGATAAAGGTGGAGTTCAAGGTAAACTTGATAAAATTTCTGGAAAAATTTAAATTGATTCAAAACCACACATTTATGCATACCTACAACACAATATGTACCTGAGTATTTTAAACTCACATAAAACAACACATTCGACAAAAAATTGTAAAAATTTTAACCTTTCCACACTTATTTGCTTTAAATATTCAAAAACACATACACACATATACATATATATTTATTTTTTATTTAAGTTGAAAACAAAAACGTTTCTAAAAAATTAAGCATTCAACTCACCACACATAACTGATGTTAACAACTTTTGTACAAACTAGTCTTTAACTCTCTCTCTCTCTCTCTTTCTCTGTCTCTCTCTCATAACTTATTTGTTTCGCATCTCTCCTACTATCTATTGCTTATATCTCTTTCTCTAATTTTCTTCATCTTTTTTGTTTTTATTATTTATTCTTAAATCTTAAACTCTGCTCTAACCAAAATATTATGAATAACACATATAAAATTGCTTATCTTCTCTTTTTTCTCTTTTATGGCTTTTTATGTCTTAACACTCAAAAAAAAAAACTAAAATGACAAAAACAATTTTAAAAAAAATTAAATTTAATCAATTGTAAAATATACGAAACGTACTCTTTATAAATAAAGATGGTGGAATGTCAGTTCCTGGTGGCAGAATGGGTGAGTACGACTTCTACATCAACTTTGAACCCTGTATTGTAGACAACAGTATTTTAGAACATGTAGTCTTTTTGCAAAATCAAAATCATATAAAAAAATTTTGAAACATTCAAAAAACACTTGTACAAAAATTTGCATTCAAACAACAACAGCAAAAACTCATTTTTATAGCACTTCTAGTTTATAGCATAAACACACAAGTATTTTGAAATTTAGTTTGTTGAGTATTTAGCATAAGTTTATAATTTTGTAATAAATATTTTTGCCAATATTAAAAAATTTCTTTTATTATTTACATTCTGTTCTGTTCTCTAGGTTATGATATGTCGCCATTTATACGACGCTATGCCAAGTATTTGAATGAGAAATCGTTATCATACCGTGCCATGGCTTTTGATTTTTGCAAGGTCAAGCGTGGGTAAGTTAAATGGGTCCATCTAACCCAAAGTAGCTTGAATTTTTCTATATATAATCAATTTAATGTCTTTAATCATATTTTCCTTGCAGCAAAGAGGAAGGTTCTCTGCGTACCATGAATGCCGATAAGCTTTTAAAAACCTTGCCAGTATTACAAGCTCAATTAGACGGTTTGCTAGAGTTCGATTGTCAAGCCAATGATCTGACCAATGGTTTGTATATTGCTACATCACTTGTAAAATTTATGAGTTTTCAACTTCTTTCTTCTGTGAACTTACAACAGGTGTTATTAACATGAGCTTCATGCTTTTGTTTCGCGATCTTATCCGTTTGTTTGCTTGCTATAATGATGGCATTATTAATTTGTTGGAAAAATATTTTGATATGAACAAGAAACAAGCTCGTGATGCTCTGGATTTGTACAAGAAGTTTTTGGTACGCATGGATCGCGTTGGTGAATTCCTAAAAGTAGCTGAGGTCTGTTTTTGGTCTTAAATAATATTTTTCTTTATTTTTAACTTCGTTTTATTTGACCAATTTTGCAGAATGTTGGCATTGACAAAGGTGACATACCAGATTTGACTAAAGCTCCCAGCTCTTTGCTTGATGCATTGGAACAGCATTTGGCCACATTAGAAGGACGCCGCACTTCCGCTGCAAATACACCCACTCAATCGGCAAGGTTTGTTAATTTGTCAATTGTTAATTATGTATCTGTAATTTAATTTCTTAAAATTCAATTCAATTTAAATTTGTTTGTTTATATTTTAGTTATTTTTATCGCTTATTATATTTTTCATATTATTCTTTGAGTAGAAACTGAAAATTGTGTAGTTTTAGCTGTTATTCTGTAAAATATCTTGTCATATTTATTCCGAGTGAAGAATTATTTTCTTATGAGACAGAATAATATTTTTTAAATTTTTTTTGGTGGTGGCATATGTGCGAAAAATTTGAAGTTCAAAATATAATTTCAAAGAAGAGGGTTTAAATATTGAAGACGTCGAAAATATCTTAAAATTAGTATTTTTGCTTTAGTTCCTTAACATACAATTTTTTTCCGACTTCTAAATTAGCATTGAGATAATCATAATTAGTCAGTTCAAATAATTCTTTTGAGTTTAATTAATTAAATTATTTTAATTAATTAATTAAAATATTGTAATTATAAAAACAAATTAATATATCTCAATATTTTGTTTTTATCTGAAGTAACTATAATTCTATTCAGAATAAATAGATCTGATTTGGACAATTCAAAGAATTATAACGATTTCACCATGTCTCAATATTTCTCAAAGAAAAAATAAAAATGCGTCCTCGAAGTAATGTCATGCATTGGTTCTAGGTGGGAATCAGTCCAAGTTTCGAAGGGATTAAATATTTCTCAACGAAAAAATAAAAAGGCGGACTCCTCCATGAAGTAATGTGATGTAAGGGTTGTTCCAGGGGGAATTAGTCAAAGTTTCAAGGGGCTGACGTTCACCTGACGTTGACCTCTTCGAATTCTCGATTATACAACCTGTCAAAGAGGCATAATCTTCGCTGTCCACATGCCTTTTGAGTCGGTCTAACATCGCTCTAGCCACCGTCGCAGGGTCTGTAGCTTTAATTCCTGTTTTGTCATTATTTCGTTAATGTTCACCTTCTTCAGTTCCTAAATTTTTTGTGCTCTTGTGCTATAAAATCGATGGGTATGGTTCCACTGATCACTAATACTACGATTCTGTAGTGTTCGTGCGCTAAAAATGGCAGCGATATCATATGCGTACCTTACAAGATGATGTCATCTGGCATATCAATATAAATTACAGCCTCGTAGTAACGTTCCACAAATCCGTGCCAAGGATTGCCCCCTGTGTTGCTCCTGACGTTATCTGTTTTTGTCTGAAGTCGCTAGTGGCTTCGTAAATAAGTTTGCGTTTCTTGAGGTTGTTTTGAATTATTTTCTTCAAATACAGTGGCAGCGAATTTCAAAAGCGTGGATAATAAGACGACGAAAGGGTGGCGAGTAAGACGATTCGTTTGGAGTAATGATTTCCAGAGCTTTTTCGTTAGCGTTAATTGTAGATCTAAATCATCTTAAGGCTGCTGTTTAGGGAAAAATTCCCCACCATTATTGAATGCAGTTGTAAGGCGAGGCTTAAGCAGTCTTTCTAATAGCTTGCCAGCTATGCATAAAGGTCTATAGGCCGAAGGAGATACCGGATTTCTTTTTCCCTTACTAATGAGCACATGACTTTTTCTCCTCCATAGTTCGGGAAACAATGCCTTCTTTTAAGCAGGCATTACACATGCTCAATGGTGCCTGAGGTCTCGATATTGCGAAAACTTAACACCTCTTTTGGACTTTGACTTTTGGATCGTGGCGACCGTGGTCATGCATGCTAAGGGTGTGGCGTGCAAGCCAACGAATCCCGAGTTCATCCCTCATCTTGGGCAAAAGTTTTTCAATAGAAATAAATTTTTTCTGTTCGGCTGTCATCTCTTTGCAAGCAATGGCAAACTTCAGAAAGTAAATAATGTCATGCAAAGCTTCTAACGAACATCAACTTTAGCCATTCTCTTTCACCAAGCGCGGTTAGGGCTTCCTCGGCCTGGTCAATCCATCGAGCGCATGGTCTTCCTCTTTGTCGTCGACCCTTGGCTTTCGCCTCAAACACCTTTTTCGCTGAAGCTTCTTCATCCATACGAAAGACACGACCCAGGACTACGTAATCGCTGAATTGTTATACGCTAGACTAAGTCAATGTCGTCCTAGAGCTCGTATTTTCTCATATTTCCTTTAGAGTCTTATAATAACATAACTAGAACTATCGTTTTGTTTTCTGACATTCTAAAAAACATTTAAAAATTAATTCAATTTTATAAATATTGTTTACCTCTGAGCCTGACTAGCAAATTCCTAGCCGTAGCTTAATTAAAGTGTGTTGTTTAAATTAGTTTATTTAAGTTAATTTAAGTTCGTGTTTACGTATTACATATTCAAATTTTGAATATTACCTTTGAATTAAATCTTTAATTTAATTTTTGTTGTAGTTTTATATTAAAAATTTTAATTTTATTTATTTCTTGTAATTTTTTCTTCTCTTTTTACTTAAAATTTCTGTATATTCCTTTCCTCATACTTATACATACTCTTGTATCTTTGCACATCTTTCACTCTCTAAATATATCTTTGTAATTTTCTGTTTTTCACTCTCCTCTCTCACTATTTCTCACTGTCTTACATTTTCTTTTTACCTCTCTCTCTGCTCATTATTTCCTTTTGCGATTTTGGTTGCGTTTGATTAAAATTTTTTGCTTAAAATTCGATAACATTCGTTTTGATTTTGTTGTTTTTTTCGTACAATTTGTTTTGTGTGAAATATTGTTGCAAAAATGTTGAAATTTTATAAAATTTTGAAAAAACAAAAAAAAAAAAATAATTAAAATGCAAACAAATTAAGTAGCAACCAAAAGAACGTAAAATCCGCTGTATCTGCCCTTTCGTCTACTAGCTCATCATTTGGCACTGCAGCAGCATCGACAAAATTCGATACAAGCAACGGCATAGATGAACAGTTAAAAGCACAGGTTTTGGCCGAAGAGGAAGCAGCCATGAATCAGTACAAAGTAAAGAATTGTGTTTGTTTTGAAAGAAAATCTTCTAATTTCTATGCCATTCGCAGTCGAAGGTTTCTTCGCCCACCAGCAGTGGCGGTGCTGGAGCTGCATTAACAAATCCATTCTTATCGTCACCTCCAGCTACTTCAGCTGGCGCTCCGATAGTTGATTTGTTTGGTGCAGCCTCTGCACAGCCAGCTGCAGCCTCAGCTGGCAAGGCTTCTGATGATTTGCTGCAACTTGGCAATCCGTTTGCAGACATGTTTGATGCTCCAGCCGCAGCTCCAACAGCAGCAACAGGTGCCCACAATGCCAATAATATATGGATGAATAACAACGGTAGCATGCAGTTTTATGATTTTCTTTTGTTTTTTATCTACCTATAGTTTTTATTTTTAAACAATTTATGAACATAAATTCTCTTTTGAGCTCATTTTTGTGGGTTGGATGCAAAAGAAAAAAAAAGAAGATATGAAGATTTGTAGCGCTTTAGTTATCAAGCAATATACCTGAATTAATATATTTTTTCGTATATTTAAACAAGGTTTCAACGGTACTTCAGTACCTTCTGCAGCCGCAAATGCATTCGTCTCGGACAGCAATTTTTCATCAGTTTTCGGTAATGCCGATCCTACTGGTAAGTCAAACAATTGCTGTTAATACCAAACAAATAACTTTTTGTTCCAAACCTGTTTCAATGTTTCTTCATTAACCCCTAAACCTTGCAATAAATTGTTAAAATTTTTCCCTCAAATACAAAATCTATAATAATTAAAAAAAAATTTGCATTAATAACCCACCCTTTCATTATAGTATAAATTACATTGATATTAATTATTCTATCTATATTTTTTTTAGTTTTTAAGTAATTATTTATTAACTGTTTATGTTAAACAACACATTAATCGATGATTTTAATCAATTTTAAAATAATTATGGGCTGTTTAACCAAATTAATGCTTATAAAAATACTTGTTTCTGGTAGCATGTCTAGGCAAGTGTTTTTCTACGCTCTTCCTGCTCAATTAATGTTGCTCATCAGTTATATGGAGCATATTTTTTATAAAAAATGAGAATATTAGTTTTAATTTTTAAAAAAACAAAAATCAAACACGTACTTTTACTTGTATATAATATGGGTTCGTATCTTTATTTTTGTGTTGGTACTTTGTTGGAATTAAACTAATGCTTATTCAGTTTTTATATATTTATTTTAAGTTCTTAGTTTTAAATTTTAAGGAAATACAAAATCAGTCAAAAACCAAAGAAGCTCAATAGTTTTAACTCCCAGCAGCAGGTCTTTATTGTAGTTAACGTACTGTTTAGTAAGAAAACTTGGAGGCTCCATTGTTGCAAGTTGTTGTCATAATTTTAAAGAATTTTAAAGAATAACAAATTTTTGGCATCAGTGTGCGATAAAGAAAATATTAAACAGGACTTTGTTAACAAGCCACACTCTGTCAGCCTTTTAAATATTTTGCTTAAGTCGTTACTTATGTTAAAGAAAAAAACATTAGCAGCAACAATTTTGTTTAAAAAATAACACAATATTAAAAGTTTTATGCAAAATTATATTCTCCTGAAAATATGCAACAACGTTTTTCTACCCACTGTCTGCCCAACATTGAACACGTTGTATAACAAACATGTTAAATTTGTCTTTAATTCAACTTTTTGCTTTAATTTTTATTTAAAGATTTTTGTTCTGTTTATATTTTATCATTTGTATAACGTAGCAAACGGAATGGCAGCTGGTTTTGGTTCAGCGGCCGATATATTGCCTAATCCATTCTTCGATGCAATGGAACCACAAACTTCCATGTCAGCATTTATGACCCAGTCTTCAGTGGCCAATAATTATTTCGAATCCTCATCTGCCGCTCAGCCGTTGAATGTCATGAATGCAACATTAACAACAACAGCAACAACTTTAAATCCCTCAACAGGTGAAAATCAAAATCAAGCTTTTCAAAAAACCAAAAAAAAACTTGGCTTACTTGTCACGTTGTTGTTATGGTTACCATAGCTGTTTGCAATTTTGTGTTTATATAGAAGAGCCTTGCTGAAAAAAAACACAAACACACACATATCAACACTCTTGCTTGATACCTATTGTATGCGTTTGCGTCATGACAAACGAAGTTAATAAGGATTCACACTTCTATTCGACAAAATGGTAGCTTAAATATGCAATAAATAAATATAATTAATTAACTTTATAGAATATTGCTATTAAGGAATGGAAACTTTAGATCAAATTGTTCAGGTATTTCCGATTGGTTACACAAAAATATGCAAAAAAAAGTTGCTAAAAAGGCATATATTGAATTTCCATGTTGAATAGTTGTGTGAACCTTCTTGATTCTTGTCGAACATATAGCTTAAATTGTTGTTTCGGTTTATGCCAAGTAATCCAAAAATATAGACTTCTCTATAACTGTTCTCTATTGTGTTTTAAAATAAACCCAGTCGGAAATATGCCTGTTTTTAATTATACACGTCAGCAAAAATGTTCTTCAGCCTGTTTGTTCAGCGCTTTAATAAGCTTTCGACTATAATCACCGATTCCAACTGGGTTTTTCTATAACTTGTGTATGTTTTGTGCTTTTCTTTGTTTGTCTAATTGTGTTTGTCAGATGTCGTCAGAGAAGCTACATCTATTGTCCTTACTGTGTGTGTGTGTTACATTTCACTTTTCAATAGTGAATTCCAAATTCATTCTTTGGTCTGTTAAAACCTTTTTTATTTATTTGAAGTTATACAAGGGCGTAAGCATTGCAATAATTTGAGAAAACCACGCTTGCTTTTATTATGCTTAATAATAAAGCTTTTCACTGTCATCAGCTACCATTTAATGCCATTACCTTTAATAAATGCCTTTTACATGGCATACATTTGTTTAATTTATGTTTATCCATTCATTTATAAAAGTTTCATTCATGCAAATTTTTCTTTAGTTTCCTTTAGTATTCCTTATAATCAAAAATATTATGTTAAGAAGATGATTGGAAGTAAAGAATGAAAGAAACCCTGAAACTGATTTATTAAAATGTTGAGACTGGCAGCATTCATCCTTCAGAAAATTTAATTTTTTGTCCTTATATTGAAAATTTCGTAAAGTATTAGTGATAAAAGGCTTTTATAGTCTCTTTTTTCCCAGCGGGTATGAAAATTTCATCTGAAAAATGCTCTTCTGAAATTTTGAAAATGAGCTTAGCTGTTATTCCTTGTCGACACAGAATTCATGACTACAATAATTCCATGTCATAAATAATCACAATTTTTTATATATTCGATACTTGGTTCACTTCTTTCATAATAACAACATACATAAATAACGGTCTGATTTCTGATCTATAAAGTGCATTTCATAATCATAGGACACTTTAAGGCATAAATTTTTATTATAAATTTATATCACTTTCTATCACTACTTTCTATGCTAGCTTTATATACATCATATGAACTCTTATATTTCTGTCTTTGAAAACCCGTTTTTGGAGTCATAGCTCACATCGGGCCATAGAACCGTTATCTTTCTGTTGGCGATTGCTCTTTTGCTGCACTTTTCGCTGTTTCATAATGATAGGACAAAATCGAAAATTAGTTTCTTTTAAAACTAGAAGTATTTTTCACGTGTTTTTTGATATTGAATTCAAATTAAAATTAGTTTTAAACAAAATGCAGCGAGGCACGATATTGTCGAATAGAGAGCGTGGCAAAATACTGGCATTCAACCAGCTAACAATAGCTGAAATTTTGAAAAAAAATTAATAGAAGTCAATGCGTCTTTCGAAATTATTTACGAAATCCAAATAATAATATTGTTTAAAAGTCAGTTGCCAAAAAACTGGTGCTGTCTGACCAAGAACGGAGGTTAATTCTCAGAAAAAGTTCCAACTCGACCAAGTCATGCGCTAAATTAGTCGCCACCGTGCACAATTAAAGGTCCAAATCCACAACTTTGAGCACTTTGCACCGCTGCAACCATTTAAAATTATCAAAAATGATGTAGGCACCCTATCTTTTGCCACGTCACAAACGGACGCGTCTTCGATTTGAATAAGAACATCTATACACCGATTGGGACACAGCAGTTATTGCTATTGGTCTTAGAATTGTCTGCCTGATCTATTTATTGCAAAGGTTATTTTTCCGGACGGCAAAAAGAAATTCGTTAAATTTCGACCCAGACAATGCCAGTTTAAGTAATTTACACAACAATTAAGTGTCTTATTATTTTGGAACCACAGAAAATATGTTTTTGTTTTAACTTAACAAACCAACGTATTAACTAACAAACCAACAATATTTTTATTAAATTTGTTTCTCTTTATCTTAAAACTAAAAAAAGCATGTGTCTTATGATAATGAATTGCACTTTATTACCCATTAGTAGAAAAGGCATTTCTTTCTCGCTTTAGGGAGAACAAAAAAGTTTCATATATCTCTGATATTATTGAGCAAGAAATATTTCTCTGTAAAATATTTAGGCCTAAAGTCTTAAGGATAATAATTTTTTAAGAAAGAATGTATCAAGTGGGCTGAGTGTTTCACTTTTTCTCGTCAGTGAATTTTGTCCTCCTTGAATTTCTTCCTTGAACAATAGGAGCAGTCTTCGGATCATTGATGAACACTAGTCCGGATTGATTTACAATGCTTTAATTTTATTCGGAATTCGCATGAATTTTTCGTTTAGGTCTAAATTGTGCTTTGGCAAAAAATTTAAGGATAAGCTCATAAATCAGAGCTCAGTTTTTTGTGTAGAAAGACAGGGTGGTTAGTAAATTATGTGAAGAATTTGATTGAATTGTTGTAATTTAATGATTTTTCATACGTATTAAATTAATTTCAATATTTTTCCCAATTTTAAAATTTCAAGTATAAAAAAATTTACGACAGTCTATTTTTTAAAACAGGTCCGTGAAAAATTCGATTTTGTCGGAAACTGTGCAATGCACTATCGAAAATTTTAACTATTTTGTGTACACCATTAAGACACAATATTCCAGAGCAAAATAATTGCGTACTTCTTTTCAAATCAAATAGTTTAGGCATTCTGTAAATTTTTTAATTTTAATTGTGTTGTACTTTTTTCTGTAAAATTAAAAATAAACCATTGCAGATGGTTTTGGCTTCATGTTACTTGGCTTTGGTTGCAGTCTCTTTCACGACCAATAAGCTGGGTCCCTACATGGTTAGCAAAGTTGTCTAAAAGTCACAATGTGACGAACTTATATAATACATAGTGTTCACATTTCATTAAAAAAGTTTAAAAATAAAATATTTCTTATTTGAAGGCCACTTACTAGTTATTTTGAAGAAAAATAACTTATTTTAGAATATTTCTCAATTTTATTTATACCAAATTTTAGCTATACTCTCAAGAGAACTTGAAAACCTTATAAGAATTATAATTCACAATAACTAACCAAAGGATTTCCTTTTTTCTAAACAATCAAATCCTTTTTATACCATGTCAAAGCTTTTTTTTTAAATATCAACGCGAGGTTGTATTTGCTTTTGTGTAAAGCTTTTGCTGCTGCTAATTCTGCTGGCTTTAAATGTGGTGAAAGTTTTTCGTTTTTTGTTTTTGTATTCAGTGTTTTTATTTTGTTCAATTTGTATTATATCTATGCTTTATTATGTTTAAGTTATGTTCTCTGTATTTTATGTTTATGTTTTAATAGTTATCTTTACTTAATGTTTGCTTTAATTTATTCTATCATCCTCTTAAATTTAAAAAAAAAATTAATTATACATTTCAAAATTTAAGAAAAAAAACAAAATAAATAAAAACTTTACGAAATATGTCATATTTATTTTGTAAATGTTTTTTCTCTTTCTCTTTTTTATGTTTTATTCTCACATCACTCACATTTTTTGTATCATATTCAAAACAAATACAAATAAAATATATACATTATCCTGTGGTGGCACAAATCCATACGACATTAAATTAAAACAAAAAAAAAAAACCTTAAATAATGAAAAAAAAAAAACAACGAAATGGGCAAACATTTAAACAACAATTGTAAATAAAAAAATAATAATAAAAACTACCAACTTGTGGTATCTGTGCTGAAATCGACAAAACAAAACAACAACAATAAATGAAAAATCAACCAATCAACCATCATCTTCATCAACAACATGTATTTTTGGTGCTTTGCTTTTTATAAACGCTCTTCTTGCTATGTGTACATTTTAACTTGCGAACATATTTTGGGAATTGTATTTCGAAAACAACAACAACAACAACAACAATAATAATAACAACTATAAAACCATATTGCACAAACCACAACCACCACCATCATCATCACCACCACCACCACCATTACCGCTTCCTTCAAACCAACCTAAACAAAATTGTAAACAAAACTTTGCCATAAAAACATATAAAAAATTAAATAAAATAAAATAAGGCTTCGATGCATTGGGTGATGTTTTGAAGCCAGGCACAACCACCTCTACTGCTGCAAATCAAACAAATGTTGTTACTTCAGGTTCGGCGTTCAATTCGCTACAGCATCAACAGCTACAGCAGCAACATCAAGTTCAACATCAACTTCATATGCAACAGCAACAGCAGCAGCAACAGTCCGCCAATACTGGAAAAATACTCACTGGCGATTTGGACAGCTCGCTCATGTCACTTGTAGATAATCTAAATATAAATAAATCCGGAAGCGCAAAGTGAGTAAAACTAACAACATAAAAATAAATAAATAAATAAAACAAACAACAAGAAGGCAACAAGAATGTTAGCAACAGCAACAACAACGACGTCTAAATAATCAATTAGTACAGTGAAGTTGACAGTTAAATTGTTATGGTTTTGAAAGGAAACAAAAAAAAATTTTGAAGTATGACTATTTTTGGATTTTGACTAAGCCTGGATAACTGCAGTGATTGTGACAATTACAACGTTTTTATTTAAGTTTAATAACTCTCATTATATTTTGTCCACCCGCTCCAACATACATCTGCGAGAAAAAACTTTAAAACTTATTAAATAAGAAATGTTTTATAGGAAAGAAAATGTTTTTTAATAAAATACCATTTCTCAGAGGAAAAATTGTCCTACAAAGAGTTAAAACAGCCTGGTTAGAATATTTGAGCACTTATTTGCTCCATGAGTAGAGCACGTAATTTTTTTTCGAAGTCCTATTATGCTATTTTGCAGTTTTTTTTTTTGGTTTATCATTGAAGGCGAACACTTCCTTTGAACACTTAAAGGAATTTTCCTTTATGAGGTACTACAGTATCGTTTCTCTATTGCGACCAATATGTTTTCATTCAACCTTAAATATTGTATAATTCGCAGCAACTTTTTCGATCAGTCATGTCATAAGAGAATAACTTCATCTCATCACGTAAGATTTGAACTAACATATTCCTGTTATTCGGATAAAAATATTAAATTATATTTATTTTTTGAAACATAAATTATTTTCGAAATATTGTACAAGATTTGAAATATTTATATTTTTGGAACATGTTTCTGATCTTTTTATGACATATTGTTGGAGTTATATTTCAAGAAGATTATTCGTTTAATACATTATTTTCAGCTCTACAATTTATGTCTCAAATATTTTTTCGCTAGCATAAACTTTATTTAAGTTATTTACGAAAAACTGAATAGTAAAATGGGCGTGGCACCAATAATCACTATGTAGAATGGCACAAAGTTCAAATGCTTTAAAATTTATAGTCAAAATAAAAAAGTGTTTAAAATTATTTACATTTCTATTGAATTTCAAATGCAAAAATCGGAATTCTTGCTTTTTTCTCCTCTCCAAGCATGAACTTTTAAATAATTCAGAAATTTTTTAATTTTTGTTTTTAACTATTTAACATTATGAAATCTGAACACGAACTCATTGCAAATAATTTTCTCAACTCAATATTAAACCTTCTTTTAAACATTTAATAAAGTTAAATTAATATAGTATAAATAAATATTTCAGTTAAACCATTTTACTAGAAATAAACCCTGATCTATGAGTTCCAAAAATGCGAGAAATAACACAGTGGTGGAAACATTCCCTTGTAACACAGACAATAGAGAGCCTCAAAATTAAAAGTTGGAAAAGTGTACCCATTATTTTAGAGATGACCTGGAGACAACTCAAAAAAAAATTTTTTTTTTGACTCCCGGAAAACCCGACAAAATCGTTTTTGCATTTTATATCCGATCTTAGGAAAATATGTACCGTTAAAAAGGGCTTACCTGTAACTATATTTTCTTCTCAAAACTTTTGGACTTTTAATGTCATACCCGACTTGTAAAATCAGTTTTCTCGATCTACCCCTCCATCGCCCCTCACTGAAATCGAGTTTTTGTCTTATAAAATTAACTCCATTAAAATTTGTTCACTTTTTAACCAAAAACTGCTTCCTAGGCCCTATCCAATGCCTTATGGGCCCAGCATCAAAAAATAAAAAAAAAAAAATTGAATTTTAAATTTGATATCAGGATCGAAATCAGCAAACATTTTGCCTAATGTTCGTCCCAGCACTAAATTCGTAAAAATAACGAATTGAGTTGGCAACCCTAAACTTGAAATTTAAAATGTTGACATCAGATTCAAAATCAGCGACCCCTAAAACTGTAAGATAATCCTTAAAAATCTTAAAAAACGTATTTATTGTCAACCCTACGGTAAAAAATGGCCAAGTGGCCAATAATTTTGAAATTCTGACAACGTATTTTGATTCAACGACCCATTTTTACCTAGTTTTCGCTCAGATCTGAATTCGTACAAATAAAACAATGTGCCATCTTGAATTTAAAAATTCTGACATTAAATTCGAAATCAGCGAGTCTCTTAAATACCAACATAAAAAAATTACATTATTTTGAAATTCCGACAGCCGATTCGAATTTGGCAACCCATTTTAACACAATATTTGACTCCCAGAACGGTGTTATAAAAAAAGATGATAAAAAATTAGGTGGCAACGCTATTCTTTAAATTAAAAATTTTGATATCAGATTCAAAAACTGCAATCCCTTAAACTGTCAGACGGTTTCAACTGTTTCATGAGCATCTATCTTCTCATTTCATTGGAACTAGTTCTCACGCTCATGGATGTATACTCCCAATAGGCAATTAAGCCAGCGCTCTTCATTCGAAGGCCTGCATTGACTGCTACTTTTGAAGACCAAACACATCCTTTCCTCGCTGCTCTTATGTGCACTTCTTGAAGGCCTTCTTTTTCTGGACAAAAGGCAGCAGAACAAACCTTTTTTCCCTTCAAAGAGTGACTTTTCATATACTTCAGGGCAACTTTTTCGTTTAAAGTCAGAATAGATCAGTTTAAAAATATGACATAATAATGGGCCTTCTTACTGCTATATCAAAGATTATAGATTGAAATTGATGTGAGTAAAAAAAAACAAAGGAGAGAAGATAAAATCATAGAATATATAATATAATAAACAGAAAAAGGTTTAAAAGAAACAAAATATTTTTTCAATACTTCTTGTTTACCCATTCTTTTAACCATTCTTAAGAGCAATGGCGTCAGGCCTTTTTTGAGCAATGAAAGCAAAATTTTCCCATTTCATATAAAAAAGAAAGTATACTTGGATATGAATGTGGAAGCACTTCGAAGTCCATATGAAGGCCTGCTAGTAGCGCTTCGAAGTGCTGTCATTGCCGACTGGGCTATTGCTTTGGAAATTAGGCTCGCGTACGTGAGGCGTAAGACATTATAAAAGACACGATCGTGTACCAAAGTGGGCTATGTATGGGCTCGCGTGCATATATGGGCGAACCTTTTCACACTCTGGGTTTGACCAGGGTACGGAGTACGATAAAAATATAATTGTTCTCACAACAAATCACCTCTTAAAATTTCCTGCTTTCAATTTCTCATGAGTGAACAAACTTCGCGGCAAACTAAAAGCATTTACGTAATATCACAATAAAAAACCACTTCATTGCAAACGTTGTCGGATTGCTCTGTCATGATCGTTCGTTGGTTGTGAACGTTCATTTTAAAACTCGTATTGTGAAGATTGAAACTTTAATCGATTGTGAGCATGTTTTGAAGTCATTAATTCCTACTCTCCGTGATACTGAAAAATAAATGCAGTTTAGTTCAATTCAAAAAACAATTGCAGATAGTAGAAAAATTATGGCGGAATTGCTCACTCAAGATCGTTCGTTGGTTGTGAACGTTCATTTTAAAACTCATATTGTAAAGATTGAATCTTTAATCGATTGTGAGCATATTTTGAAGTGATTAATGCTTACTCTCCGTGATACCGAAAAATAAATGCAGTTTGTTCAATTCAAAAAAACAATTGTAGGTAAAAGAAAAATTATGTATTAAAATTATATTAATTCTGGTAAAAATAATCATTACGTCAATACGAAAAATTTGTTTCTTTATTATAGGCAACAGGTTATTTCTTGGCAATATTTGATAAGCTGCCCATTTTTCAAATTAACCATGAACTTAGCAATGAACTATGAAAAAAAAATACACTGAAAAATATTTAAAAATACAATCTTCTCATGATAACTCATTTCGCGACTGTATTTTATCATGATAAATACTTTAGAGAGAGTTAACATGCAGTGATTTTATAAAGATACATTTCTCATGATCGCGCTCGTTCGTAGGTAGACCGCGGAAGCAATTAATCATTGCATTTAGTCTCTCATGAGAGAACACGATGGTAGTGTTTTGGTGAACGTTCGATTTCTTAATTATTTATCATGATAAAATATAATCCTAAAATGAGTTATCATGACAAAATTTAATTTTTACTCCTTCATGAGAGAGTTTTTTTGCAAATTTTTTGCGAAAGTTGATCCGATTATTCAGAATTTTTATCGGTTTGAATCCCATGGAACTGTTTGGCAGAGAATTAAACTCCGCGCTATTGTTTTATTGCAATCAAATTTGCTTTGTGAGTTATTAAATTGTTTTTCATTTATTTCATACAAATATTTTGGAAAATTTTCAAAATTCCGAAATTCATGGAAAAGCAATCTGATATCGCAAAGGGCCACACAAAAAGAGACCGCGATCAAGTAGTCGTTCATTGGCAGGAGCTCACGGAGATTCTAATTATTCAGAATTCAGAAAGGTTTTCTTTGGTCTTCAGACCTTCGTTAGAGATGTTCTTTATCCACTTTGGGCACTAGCTACGTTCCAATTGGTTTGTAACATATTGTTTATCATGCCAGAAACTGTACTCTTACCCATCGTAGTATTGATGGCATGCTTTCCGATGCAACCGATATTTGATAGCCTCCATCGGAAACTTGATATATCTTTACTGCTCAACTGTTTTCATATAATAAGATTCTCTTAACAAGATGGCGTTCTTGCTTTTTTATATCACATCAAAATTCAATTTTTTTCGGTTAGAATCAGTTGAAAATTCAAATTTTGCGATTCAAGTTTTAGGTTAACTGGAACTGGTAGTAGCCAAAAATGGGTTAAAATGATGCAACAAATATTTTACTTTAACTGAACTGAGCACGATCTACACCTTATATATTCCACCGAAAATGCAGAAATGTAGAGGCAACAAGTAGATATTTGTTTAAGAATTTATGACCACATTAAAATTTCGCAAAATCACAGTCATTGTAATTATCTAAGCTTGAACATAACCAAAGACAGTCTCAACAATATTTGCAAAAAAAATACAAGATGAAAACAAAAATGTTTAAATTTGACAACTCAATCAAACATTCATACCTTCATAACACTGAATCAGTAAATCAAACAAAATCTTATCACTCACCTATTCATTCATTCACCTATTCATAGACCTGTGCAATGGAATTCACCGAAAAATACAGCGAAACCAGGTGCTAATTGGACCCCGCAACCAATGGCGGCTACAACTGGTGCTGGCTATCGTCCCATGGTGAGTTCTTTACCGAATTAACAAAAAAAGAAAAAAAAAAGAAAAAAGCAAACTAACAAATTTGTAAAACCTGATAATAAAAATAAGAAAAAAAAAAAAATTCAAAAAGAACAGAAAAACTAAATTTTATAGAAATTGTAAAATCAAATTGCATAGTCAAACAAAGCCTCTAAAACATTCTTAAAACTTTAAAACTCTACCCCCAACAATACACTCAAGCACACAAACACCAACCACACATGCGCTCTTTATCACCTGATCACGGTTCGCTTCATGTACAGCTCTTACAATTTATTAAATAGCTTTTAAATTTTTGGTTTTTGAAAACAAAAAAAAAAACTTTAAATGATTTTAAGTGAACCCACCCAATGATCGAAGTGAACGATCCAGTTATATTTTACCATTTATTGTCAAACAACGAAATAATTTTGAGCAAAATGTTGATATATGCCATAAATATTAATTTTGACAAACATTTTTTAGGCAGGCTTGTTTATGTTTGACAAATTAACCTTTAAAAGACTTGACCACTGATCGCACAGCATCGCAAAAAGAAGTATAAAATATGACTTTTAGTTTGACCCAACAGTTTTTGGATGTTAGTAATTTAGGAATGCATTATTTAATTTATAGTATTAAGTTACATAATTTTCCAATTTTTTGTTTTACTTCAAATTTAAGTTTTTACACTTCAAATTCAACTTTTTATTCTTCAAATTCAACTTTTTACACTTCAAATTCAACTTTTACATATCAAATTCACCTTTTTACTCTTCAAATTCAACTTTTTACACTTCATATTTGATTTTTTACACTTCAAATTCAAATTGTTAACAAATTTAACAATAAATTTAAAAACTAAAGTGAAAACAATTGAACAAGTCTTTGAATTGACCAAGATCTTGTAAAAATTTAAATTTGAATTTAAAAAGTGGAAATGGGAGCATAAAAAGTTGAATCTTATTTGAAAAAGTTAAAATTGAAGTTGATTAGGTTATAATTACTTTTCGGTTTTAAATAATTTAAATTTTAAATATTTTATTGCTACCGACTTCTATTAGTGTTCAAAAGAATGAGAACAAATATAGTGAAAATTCAAATTGTTTTGACGATATAAAAACATATAAAAACGTATAAAAATACAAGATATGTTCAAGAAAAGACCTCCTAGGGTCTAACTGATTTCAACCGTTTTCAGTACACAGCTATTACTTTAGCATTCTGACCAAGTTTCGTTAAGACCGGTGAACTTTTGGAACTTTTGTATGTACCTTCCAACGAAATTATGAAAAAATTAATATAGATCCAAGGGAGGACCCTCTAGGGTCTAACTGATTTCAATAATTTTCACAAACCATTCAAACTCTATTTTTCTGGAATTCTGACCAAGTTTTGTTAAGATGAGCCAATTTTTATGTGTGTCTCCAATAAAAAATCCATTAACAAATGTATTATAGGTCCTGGAGAAGTACCCTTAGGGTCTTA
This sequence comes from Tetanocera ferruginea, assembly GCA_958299015.1. NCBI lineage: Eukaryota > Metazoa > Arthropoda > Insecta > Diptera > Sciomyzidae > Tetanocera > Tetanocera ferruginea. The sequence goes on from OY282642.1 coordinate 16,251,285, forward strand.
CAGCTTTCAACATTTTTCAGTACACATCTATTACTTTATTTTTCTAGAATTCTGACAGAGGTTCTTTAAGATCAGTTAATTTTTATTTGTACCTCACATACGAAGTTGTATAAAAACAAAAGATAGGGTCATGGGAGTTACATGTAGGGTTTAACCGATTTTGACAATTTTCAGTACACATCTATTACCTTATTTTTCTAGCATTCTGATCCATTTTCGTTGAGATCGGCTAACGTTTGTATGTACCTCCCATACAAAATCATGAAAAATTCAATATAGGTTCAAGGCACGTACTCCTAGGGTCTCACCAATTTCGACCATTTTCAGCACACATCTTTTATTTTATTTCTCTAGCATTCTGGGCGAGTTTCGTTAAGATTGACTATCTTTTATATGTACCTCCCATACAAAATTATGAACAAATTAATAATAAGTAAAAGTTAAGTACCCCTTAGGTCTAACCGATTTCGACCATTTTCAACACACACATATATTATTCTCTTTTTATAGCATTCTGACCAAGTTTCGTTAAGATCGACTAACATTTGAATATATCTCCCATACAAAAACATAAAAAATTTAATATATAGGTCCTAGAGAGTTATTCCTAAGGTCTTATCGATTTCGACCATTTTCAGTACACGTCTATTATTCTGTTTTTCTAGCGTTCCGAACGAGTTTTGTTATGATCGGACAAATTTTGTTATTACCTCTCATACAAAAACATAAACTTATTTAATATAGGTCTAAGAGAGTTACCCCTGGAGTATTACCGTTTTTGGTTATTTTCAGTACACATTTATTATTCTATATTTCTAGCAATCTTGCCGAGTTTCGTTAAGATTGGTCAACTTTTGTATGTACCTTCTATATAAAATCGAGTAAAAATATAATATAGGTCCTAGGGGAGTACCCCTAGGGTCAAGCCGATTTCAACTGTTTGCAATCCACATCTCATACTTAATTTTTCTAGCATTCTGGCAGAGTTTCGTTAAGATCGGCCAACTTTGTCTTTTACCTGCCATACAAAATCATGAAATATGTAATATCGTTCCTAGGAAAGTACCCCTAGAGTCTAACCGATTTCAATAATTTTCAGTACACGTACATTAATTTAGTTTTCGTGAGCTTTGACCGAGTTCGTTAAGTTCGGACAATTTTTTTATTTACCTCCCATACGAAATCATATAAAGGTTTATATAGGTCCAACCAAAGCATCTCTAGGGTTCTACCGATTTTTCAATGCACATATGTTAATTTACTTTTCTAACATTCTAGAGGTACCTCGGAACCTCTTAAATAATTTCTTGTAAATAATTTTGATTGCAATAAACTTTGTTTTTATAAAATATTATACAATTTTAAATGACAATTTCAAATTTTAATTTGTTTGTTCTTTTTAATCCACGGAGCACTACGACGACTGTAACTTTAATGATTTTTTTAACTTTTGATCAGTGATTGAAAATAAAAAATTTGATTAGGGGTATTATTAGGAGAATGCGACATAATCATGTTGTTTCATTATGTTCAGGAGCACTTTGATAAAGGTACTATAAAAATTGAACAAAAACAATATCAAACTGTACCGTTCAACTTCGATATATATTTTGTTAGACTTAGAGACTCAAAATTAACGCTAACGCTTACTTTCCGTTACAACAAACGCCATCACTTCTTTTGTTAACTGCTTTTGAACAAGTCCATCAATTAGTAAACTCCACTACAAGCCCGAATATAACTTTTTCGAAAACACTTTTCTTTAACTCTAGATGTGCTTGCAGTCGTACACTTAATTTCGCTTATTTTTTGCTAACCCTGCAACAAAAAGGCGGCATTATTTTTGTGATAAAAAAAATTAGTATTAAGCAAATATGAAATAAGGTAGCTGCAGGGCTGAGAGCCGAAAGTCAGAAATGTAAAAAAAAGATCGAAAGATATAGAGCGAAAAAAAACGAGTCGTCATATGATTTGTATTGATTTTAACAATTCTGACACTGTGTGTGAGAGAGGGAGCGAACTGTTAGCCCTGCAGCTACCTTGTTTGTTCTACCAGAAAACGATTTTTAATAATATTTTTGAAATCTGTCGAAAAGTTTTTCTTCTCACACACCGACTGCTGTCCATACCGAACGTGAATCCTCAAAAACACAAACAAAACACATTCCAATCTCAAAATATTTTACAACACCATAACTTTTAAGTCCAAACTGTTTTTAGATTTTGTTTTTTATCTTTTTTGTATATTTTTTATGTAACTATATATTTTTCTCTTATCCTGCTCATATTCATGTAAATTAATAATTTTTCTCTCTTATATCTCTTTTTTTTCTTTACTTCTCTTTCTTTTTATGTTTTGATTTGATTTTTATTTGCTATGGTTTTATTTTATTTTGTTTTGTTTTTGTTTGCAAAACGTGTAAATTTGAATTTGCAAAAAATAACAAATATTCAAAAAATTTAAAAAAAAATAAAAATACAAACTATGCAAAAATTGTTGAAAATTCCAAAACCATCTCCTTATGTATGTCTGTATGTCTGTATAGGCACATGGCATGACAGTAAGTCCTGCGCCAATCACAATTAACCATCCGTATATACACGCTAGTTATCCCGTTATACCAAATTATATGCAGGTAAGCGGTACTTTTTATTATTTATTATTATTATTCTTATTATAATTATTATTTTTGTTGATTTATTTTTTATTTACGTTTAAGCTTTATACTCTATAGTTTTACTCTTTACTTCTTCTATAACTAATTTGTAAAAAAGTTTTATTTTTTGAGTCTTATTTTTTTACGGTTTTAATTTTTGTCGTTCTACAGTTTTAGTTAATGTATAGCATACATATATTTATTATTATAACAACATTTAAGTTTTGCATTTCCGTTTCCACATGCATAACTTCATTAGTTGTCATTTCCATGCGCTCGCTCTTGTAACTCTTGCTCTTTTGTCAACAGAGCGGCAGCGCTTTCAGTGCTAGAATATTTGAAAATTGGTTAAACTATCTCTTCACTCAACTCACAAGCACTCTCTTGCTTGCCCTAGACCGCCCTCGTTATAACTATCTATCTCTAACTCACGCTGTCTGTCACGCTATATTTCCACCCCCCTCTCCCCCCCAAACCATTAAGTTTAAGTTAAGATTTTTTTGTTAACTCTCAATTACACTGAAATTTATGCTTCTAAGTTCTGCATTTCTTAAGCGTTCAAATTAAGTTTTAAAAGAAAAAAAAAAATTACTACAACTACTTTTCAAACTATAGACAAGTGTTGAAAAATCTATTTTTTGGAAATTAGCTTAAAAAGTAGTGTTTAACATATATTTAAAACAGTGCATGTGTTGTTTTAAGTGCAAAAAATATAAAAATTTAATTAACTGCATGTTTTTTTCTTTCCGCCTTTCTCTCTCTTTTTGCAACACTCGCGCTCTTAGCAGGGAATGCCGGTGATGGGAGCACCTATGATGGGCCAAGCCCCTTTGACTGGCGTACCACCGACGATGACACCCATGATGGCGGCGCAGCCGCTGCACAGTAGTCCGGTTGCCATGAGCCAACAGCAACATTTACAGTCGCAAACGAATGGCGGCAATAAAAATGTGCCACTGGATCCTTTCGGTGCGTTATAAAGAAATCATGCTTCAAGCCGTAACAACATGTAAAACATTATAAAAAAAAGAAAGAACTAATAATCTGTTAAATTTATATAAAATATAATTAATTATTATTATTACTATTATTATAATTATAATTATTATAATTATAATTATTATTATTATGAGGAAAAATTATATATATATTATTATTATTATATTAATTAAAACTAAAGAAAAGAAAACAACAAATTATGAACAAAATTATGAAAGTGAATTGGAAAAATTATAATAATGCTAATAATGATGATGCTGATAATGATAATGATGATAATGTCAATCATATATATATAATATGTATATGTTTTATGTATGCTAACATATATTTATTTATATGAATATATAGTATATTTATAATAACTGATAGCAGTTTTGTTAAAATTTATTTGTAAATGTATAGCTATTGAAAATATAAAACAATTGATGCATATAAAACAAACAAAAAATAAAAAAATAAAAAAAAAAACAAATTCATTCAAATGCAGTTAGTTCTAAAGGCTTTCTATTGTGTAAACTGCAAAAAACAAACCATCCTGATTGTGCTATAATTTTTAACTATAATAACTAAACTAAAGTGAAAACTCTCAAATAATAGCATTAATATAACTGCTATAATAATGATTTAATTATAATAATATAAAAAATGTTTGCATGTCAACTGTCATGTCATGTCATATCTAATTAATTAATAACTCATGTCTCTAAACTCCTCGGTTTTGTATCAAAATTATTATGTTTTACAAAATTATTTATAATAGTTTGCTTGCAATAATTGCTTCTTTTTTTAGTGTACTTTTTGCAATACTTATTATAAATTTTCTCATAACTGTTAATTGTTTGTATGAACTGCTTGAAATGTTCTGATAGATGTCTACTGTCTGATAAGACATCAGAGTTTGAGTTAGATTTTTAGATTAACTCATGTTAAAATTACATTAAAGAGGGCAAAAATATTCCGAAAAATCGCTAGGTTCTAGAAAAGAAGTTTAGAATTCAAGAAATGTCCTCACAATTTTAAATTCTTTATAACAACTGCCTGCAATGTTCTGGTAGATGTTCACACAAAACTGTCTCACATCTTTTTTGAGTTTTATTTCTCGATTAAATCTGGTTGAAAGGGCAATAAACCAGGCAAGAATCGAAAAATATTCCGAAAAATAACTAGTTTCTAGAAAAACAGTTCAGAATTCAAGAAATGTTCTCACAACTGTAAATTGTCTGTAACAAGTGCTTGATATGTCCACAAAGATGTTCACACAAAACTGTCTGATGTCTTGTTTGAGTTTGATTTTTAGATTAACTCATGTTAACGAGTTTAGAATTCTAGAAATGCGCTCACAACTGTAAATTGGTTGTAACAACTGCTTGAAATGTCCAGATAGATATTCACGCAAAACTGTCTCATATCTTTTTCGAGTCTTATAAGTTCTAAACAAAAAAAAAAAAATTGGCAATTTTATCCTTTGAAAGGACTTTGACAGAGCGAATTGCTTATGATCAATTGTGTTGTGTGTATTATACAATATTTGCCACAATGATCGAGAATTGGATTTGCCCACATGTTATATGTCAACTCCGAACGGCTAAAGTTCATGTTCTCAAGAAGCTTAACATGGCATTTTTATTCTTTTTGAGGTTATTTGTCTGCATAGAGATGATAGTCTATTGAAAAAACTTTTGCTCGAGATGAGGATTGAACTCGGGATCTTACGTAGTTCATGTTTTTTTGAATTTTTTAAAATTATTTTTTGAAAAAGCTGGTCGGTCTAATTAAATTTGTTAATAACGAAATGTGGTACACATTCTGCTCGATTTTTTTGAAAGAAATAATAACTACGAACAAAAACTTCAAAAAAAGCTCCAACAAAGAATGAACTTTAGTCTTAAATGAAAAGAAAAGTTGCTATTTATACGATATTTTAGGTTTTGAAGTTTCATGTCAAATTGAAAACGACAATGAAAACCAAGCATTATTTATATGTACATATAAAAAATATTTTAAACTTTGTTGCATGCTTAAAACAAATAATTGTGTTATAATGTTTATTATTGAATTGCATCAAGACATCTAATATTTTTCGAATACTTTTGCATTTTATTTTTTTTTTATATTTTTCGCTTATGCCTTAAAAAAGTTTAAATATTTCAAAATTTTACGATAAAATCATTCCAATTATAATGTTTTTCGTCTCTATTAGTATTGCACTTGATTTAAATATTGTTTATTATTATATGGTATTGAAAAATCTAAATAATTAGTATCCATAGTTTTAAAAAATAAAAAAATTTGCATATATTCTGATTTAATTTACTTTTGTAAATATAATAAAATAAACTACAAACTGATTATGTTTAATTATGCTTAAAAATTGTATTATTTCTCTTCTTGTTTTTATTTTTTTTTTTTAAAATTTGATTTGAGTTTTGGTCAGAAATTCAACATATCAAAAGATATGAAAATCATAACTAATGTTGCTTGCTAAGTTTTGTGATATTTTATAAGGTCAGTCATAAATACAGTGAATCAAAAAAGTTTAGGCACAAGCAATGTTTCTGAAAAAAAGTGTTGCTTAAGTATCTAATAATAACGAATTTGACCAAAGTTTTAATGAAGAAAGTACCATTAGAAATAGTTCTTTCTTAATATCCAAAAAATGTCCCGTTACTTCAAACTACCAATCAAAATTTAAGCGGATGAAGGAAAAATCCTTATCAAAAAAGTTTAGGCACACTTTGTATGTGTCTCATGTTGTTTCTTATTTAGCAATATCTCTTGGTTTTTTGTCTTTACTTTTGCGCTTAAGTTATTTGTTAAAAGTTTTTACTGAGTGTTGATGTTGGTTTCGGTAAAGATTGAGCGGTTTCGGTAAAGATTGAGCGAAGAAGTAAGCAATGGAACAGAAATTTCGGTTGACGTTCGTAAAATAATAATAAATGTTTATGTATAGAAAAAACCGTATCGCGAAACCGGTAAATTAGTAAAGAGATCATATTCAAGTGTCAGTAACATCATAAATCATTATAAAATACCGGTAAAGTAAAGCGTAAGAGCCGATCTGGTCGTGCCAAAATATTAACGCTACACCAGGATTAGATTGTAGTGCCTGCAGTTACTCAAAACCCTAAAATTTAGCTGTTAAATTGTGCCACGAAATACAGCAACGATTTGAAAAATCTTTGATGCTCGACCACTTCGCGATACACTTAATGAAGCTGGATATTAGGTACGAGTTTATCGGCGCAAGCTACAAATTTAAGCTTCAAATAAAAAAAAGAGGTTAGAGTTCCCAAAACCCTACGTTAATGAGCCGGATTCATTTTGGGATTGTATTATTTTTAGTGATGGACCTTAATACAATTTGTTTGCATCATATGGCGCTCAAAACCGTTTGAGAAAACTAAAAAAAGAGCTGTAGGAAAATAGCATAAAAAAACAGTGAAATACAGTGGCGGAAATCGAATGATTAAGGGCTATTTGGCGGTGTCTGGAGTTAGGAATCTCATTTTTATTGATGATAAAATGGATAAACACCTTTGCTTGAATATTTTAAATGAGCATTTGACACCCAGTGTTGAAAAATTGGGGCTAACTGGGATACAATATAAATTTCAACAAGATAACGACCCAAAAAATTGGTCTTATCTTTTGCTGGAATGGCTTATCTAGCTCTGAAATCAGCTAAAAACACCTTTGCACCCTTTATGAACCCCATTCAGCATATTTGGTACTTACTAGAAAAAAATACGAAATCTCAAATAAAATACTTCTAAAATGCGCTCAAGGAAGCTTCAAGGAAGCCATACGCACCGAATGGTCAATAATATCACCAGAGAAGACATCAAAATCTGTAAGAATGCGAGGACGTTAAGAGGCGATAATTTAGGCCAAAGGAGGTCTAGCCAAATATTCAAGGACTTGAAATTTACTCACTTTAATAAAAACATAATCACTTGTGCCTAAACTTTTTTGATGTCAAAATCATGTTTTTTTTAGTATTGTAACATTTAATATGAATTAAAATTGAAATTAAATTTTTATTTTGGTGTAAATACAAAATGAAATGTTTATTTTTTAAATGCTTATACTTTTCTTTTCTGCAAGTGTACTGGAAAAAGTTGTACTAACAAATTTAAACTCATAACTGCTTTGTGCCTAAACTTTTTTGATTCACTGTACGTTTTTTAAAAAAAAATCAACTGGCCATTCCGCCCCCTAGAGAGCTTGAAACGTGCGTTTTAGGATCAAATGTTTGTAATTGACAGCCTTAAAACGAATATCTGGACAAAAAATGAGCGAGCGGAGAGAACAAAGTGTGCAAATTTCATTTTATGACGGTTATGTTGAAATTCGAATAATCAATTTTTGAATATTTTAGAAAAAAAAATTTGTAAACTCATACAATTTAAAAAGATGTTGACAGTAGAAGAATTGGCAGATGTAAATTACAAATTTCTTAAAATTTAGCCAAACAGTTCAGTTTGAATTTGGTTCGAACTATCATTTCTGGAAAATTCAATTTAGCGAGTGGAAGAGTCAAAATTTTCGACAGCTAAATCTCTTGAGTGTTTTTTTTAAAGTTTTAAAATGAGTAAAAAATAAGATAATCAGCCCAATTAAGAAACATTTTCTCCCGGGAGTTGTAAATGGGAGTTTACGTTTTTAAGATAAATTTAAAATACTTTTTGGAAATTTTTAATGCAATTTTATTCATCAACCGCCAATATTCATGAGTGTAAAATAAAAAAAAAATGAGATATCTCTGTCTGCTATCTTAAAACCGGAAACTCCTATTTACAACTCCCGGGAGAAAATGTTTCATAATTGGGCTAAATAAAAATAAGAGAGAGAGAGACAGAGAGAGAGAGAGAGAGAGAGAGAGCGATGAGAACGTACAAACAAATCCAACCGTTTTTGAAACCTTAAGGATATGAATTAAATTGCTAATAATTTTCAGGTATGCAGGCTGCAATCTTGGCATTCAGTTGTTCCGACGTCTTCCGATTGCTCTTTTGATTTAATATTTCGCTCCAATTTCTGATAGGATTAAGGTTCGGGAGAATGTGAGGGCCATTCCTTGACATATTCCTGCTGCAAACAACTTTTTACAAGCTTTTGGATGTTTTTCGGGTCGTTGTCATGTTGGAACAACCAAGAAGCTATCATTTTCTCTCGGGCGTGTGGCAACATTATTTTGTGCAGAAATTTTTGAGATGTATTCTTGTTAATATATATTTTAATTTTATATTTTAATTTAATATAATTTCATTTAATAAATATTAACATTTATGCAGTAAGATTCTAGATCTTTTTAAGTACAATCAATATATATATAGTCACTATATATATATATAGTTAGTTCTAACTATATCCGTTGATTTTATGTAAAGGTCCTTAGCTTTGTCCCGAAAATCAAATCGGTATTTTCATACCATCACACGCCCTTCTTCATGCTTAACAGTACCTTAACAGTACCATGCTTGCCAGTATCAAAGATGCAAGCGTTGATTAGGGGACTGTCTATTACTTTTATTCTTTTTATTCCATCCGAAAAACTCTGTTTCATTGAATTCGAGACGAGTGGAGATGCTTCCGTTCCTATTTTAGTCGGGGTATTCTATTCTTTTTTGATATAAATGGTTTTTGGAAAGCTCTTTGAAGTTTGATTTGATTTTAATGCAGTTTCAACTGCTTTTTTCTGAATTGTATGTCTGTTCAATGATTTAAGAACACTTGAAGCAGACTTAGTGGAATCCTTCTTAAATTCCAGTACAACTTGATCAGTCTCCAGAGTGAATTACTTCTACATTTCCAGATGTTTTAAGCTTATTTATAATTTACGATTGATTTTGCCATGCTTAACTTTTTATAAATATCTTGAAGAGTCATTTCACTTTGGAAATAAAAAAATGTGGTTCTCAAATAAGGGTCTATAAGTAGGTGACTTTTTGAATTTTTCGTCTTTTAACGGAAAGGGCAAGTTAGTTGACTCCTGTCATAATTTTAACAAGCTTCGTCATTTAGCCTGTATTTGTCAGCCATTGAAAATAGGTACACCGGCAGTTTCTAAAGAAAAAAAATAAGAATTTTGCATTTTATTTATTGTTTTGAGAATAGCTCAGCTTAGTAAAAACCAGTATCCTGAATATCCGCCATTATTCTTCAAAACAGCCTGAATCCTTCTAGGCATAGACGAAACCAAATGCTGGCACGTCTGCAATGGTATATTGTACCATGCTTGCTGAACTTTTTCCCACAAATCGTCCTTATTTTTAAAAATATGGTTAGATATTCTTTTCTTTAATTCACCCCAAAGATTCTCAATCGGGTTTAGGTCGTCGGGTGATTCACTGGGCGAGCACATACAGTCGATAGTGCAGACCAAGTTGCGCCATTAGTACAATGCAAATGTGCACACATGCACAGACGAAATTTCATGAATTGGGGCTACGAATTGCTCTCTCATCCGCCTTTTTTTCCGGATATTGCCCCGAGTAACTATTTCTTGTTTCCAAACTTGAACAAATTGCTCGTCGGAAGGAGAATTGACTCCAACGATGAAATCATCCAACAAATACCCATTTCAAGGACCTCGACAAAACTAATTTTTTCGGAAGGAGTAAAAAAATTGAAGAAACGTTGAACGAAGTGTATAGAGCTCAAAGGAGATTTTGTTAAAAACTAAAACAATTTTTTATCAAAAAATCTGTGTTCCATTCAAAATGTCACGGACTTATTGACCCGCCCTTGTATTTCACTCTGACATGGATCAGTACTCAAAAATATAGGATTTTTTTCAGTAATTTATGGCCAAGACTGTACTTAGTTTTCTACTTTGTTGTTGTTTTTAGTCATGTATTGTGGATTTGTGTTTTTTGTGTTTTTATTTATATAGTATATCTTTGTTCTTAAAACAATATTTTCTGTAATACAAAAAACGCTAAAACCATAAGCTTACTGAAAAGCGTCGAAAACTCCAAAAGACGAGAAATATTTTTTTTTGTATTAATATATATACATTTTTTTTAAAGTAAAAACAAAAATAAATAAAAACAAGTAGTTTGAAAATCAAGCTTTTTTTATAAGTATTTTTATATTTTGCAATATTAAGCAACAAATTAGGGAATTTAAAAGAATATGGAAGAATAAGGAAGGCATTTTAGTTGCAAAATTCTGCAGAACATAAAAAAAAACCAGACAACGGATTCCAATCAAAAAAATTTGCACCAATTAATGTTTAGTAGATTCATCGTATTTAATCATAAGAGGTCAGCTCATAAAAATCACAAATGTATGCTAGAGTAGAACATACGCAAAACAATGCTTTTTTATATGTTTCACGCACAGAAATGATCAAATTTAAAAGCAAAAAGTAGTTAAAATAATAATAAAAAAAAAAACATAAAACACTGTTGTAATTATGTAAAAATTAATGTATGAAACAAAAAAATTAAGAGAAGAAAAAAACGAGCGTAGAAAAGTATGCAACACAATTAAACACAATCAGTCAAATCAATAACTAATTTAGCACTAAAAATATGCAACAAAACAAAAAACAAATGTTAAACAAAGAAAGTATCTATAAATATATATATATATACACAAAATGAAAATTACAAAAAAAAAAAAAATAATTGAAGACGTTAAAATTTATGACAATATTTAAAGCTGGTGGCAAGGACTTCTCTAGATGAACTATAAATGCTTATGTAACCCACAAAACGAGGATCAGTTACCTCAAAATTGCAAAAAAAAAAATATATAAAATTAAAAAAAAAATTAAAAACTATAACTATGAAAACTGTTACAAAACCAGACCAGATTGTTGAAAAATTTCTTTAAAATGTTTGTAGATAAAAAATTAATAAAAAAAACAAAAATTTAAGTAATGCACTTAGCAGCAAAAAAAAAAATTACTAACTACCTTTGAAACAAAAAAAAAAAAAAAAATACAAAAACTGCTTAGTTAAAGTTCATAAAAAAGATTTAAATATAAATGCAAAAACAAAAACAAAACAATTGCAATTTTACTTTATTTATAATAGTGTTTGTGCAAATATAAAATTATACAATATTATATACACAAAATGTCAGCAAAAAAAAAAAAAAAAAATAGAAAAACAAGAAGAATAAAACTATGAGAATTATTATAGCAAAGAAAGAAAACCCATTTATATATACATACATACAAACATATAAACATAAAAATTATATATATTTAAAAAAAAAAAACAAAACACATAAAGCATTTACATATGTTGCAAAATTACATGAAAGAAATTTAGAACAAACACACACACACAAAAAGAAAAACAACTTTTAATTATAAGCAAACCTATGTGAATTCCCCGAGTTGTTGTTGTAATAATAATCATAACGCAACTAAAACTAAAGTTTATGTCTAGAAATAAATGAAATAAAGAAATTAAAAAAATTGTTTTGTTGTTTTAGAACAGGGAGAACAAGAGATTTTAAGAAATTACATGATTTTGGAATATTTAATAGTTTCAAAAGAAATGGAGTTTTCTCAAATATCGAACTTGTCAACTTGCCAATAACTGAATGCTTTAAAGCAAACATTCAACATTCCAAATACATAATTAATTTATTACAACTTTTTTGAAGTATGTTTGTGCGCGCTGATCTCTGCAATGGGTTGACCAAATTTAACATTTTTTTTTTAACCTAATCTATGCTTATTATATTGTGTTCTAACGAACCTAAAATTTTCAAAAATTCAATTTTGTACAATAATTTATTGAAAATAAAATGTCAATGTTAAAATTAGCTGAATTCAGTTAGTTTCTGTATGCTTCTGTCCATCAAAAAACGTACGACAAAGAACTATAACAAAAATACATAACATATAAAACTAACGTATAATAATAACATAACATAACATAAAAAAATGGAAAAATAATAGGGTAAGCGGTATTGAAGTTGCGCATCAAGTCTCGTGAGAACAGTATATTGCAATGAATTATGCAATCTTATAAGAATCATATCGAATTTAATTTATTTAATAGGGGTATTCACGATTCAGTGCACTTGCCAGTGTAGTTGAGGACTTGAGCAGTTGTGCAGTTAGGTTTTCGTGAGCACACCAAAATTTTACTTGAGATTATTATTATAATTTTTATTGAGATTATTATTATAATTTGAATGAGATTTTTGTTTGTGGGGGGTCCGCCCCGGGTACACGCTAAAATGGGGTGCAAAATTTGATAAAAGAACTTTTCACCACACAATTTTTGATTTTTTTTAATAATAAGAATACTTTAATGACTGCGGTTTTATGTTTTGAATATAAAAAGGGTGCAAAAGTAAATGCAAGTATTTTTTTTCTTCGTTTTTATTAAAACTTCAGCTTAATAAGAAATTTGTTTCAATATAAACAAACGCTCATACTAAAACCTAAGTCAATTCGGAATTTAATTTGTCATTGGTTAGGGGTGCAATTGCCAAACAAATGCAATTCAAATTTTAATGACAGTAAGATAGAGTACACAAAGAAAAATGTTATATTATAATGTTACATTCTTTTTATATTCCATAAAATTTTTTAAAAAATCGTGTTTTTTTGCTTCTTCAGGTTAAGAAGTGTTCAAATTTACTCGTATAGTATACATTTCTATTACCAATATTTTACGCAAATCTGCATGATTTTCATATGAATGGAGGCATCAGTTATTTTGTATGCAATACATTTCTCCTGAACTTTACAGAAAAACGTGCCCATGACATAAATGTCAAGAATAATAAATATGCTTTATGATTTTGTGATTGCTAAGTTCTAAGATAATACATCATAAAACAAACCTTATTTACAGCTCTTAATCTGCTAGAATATTATTTTTAATAGTAATATGTTTTTGGGTATCCTGTTACATGAAACAATTTAAAAATCAATACTCAACTAATTACATGCTTAAAAAATTTCTAAAAAAAATTAAATTATGATTTAAATGCATTAAATTTTTTATTTAAATTAAATACATGGCGTTTTATAACAATTTTAAGGCGTTCTGACGTTTTTTTTTATTTTATGTAGAAGATGTCTATTAAAAGCTCTAAGATGGTTTTCTGACTCCTTAACTTTACTAAAGTAATCATTATTAAATCAACCAACAAAAACTGTCAAAAATAGAGTTTTTAACAGAAGATGCACAGTTCCTTAAAAATTATACTAATTATTTAAATTAAATTTTGTTCTCAGTCCCCGAATGTGAAGCATCGACAGATTTCTTGTAATTGTCAGCTCTTTTTTGGCCATTCATGACTCTTGACCTTGTCCAGCCAGGGCTAGTTTGCTTTGGGAATTATGTACATAATGAGTATGAAACAAATTTCTGATAATAATTTGGTATCACTGTAATGTTGAGATACTGTGATATTAATAGTCAAGTATAGGGCAGTCAAATCTTACAGACCTCAGCTTTGTCTATCAAAGTCGAAGCTGAGATGAATATAGAATACTATAAAGAAGTTTATAAAATTTAGGAAAAAAGATTATAAATGAATTTGAATGCTTTATTTTAATTTTCACTTAAGTTTTATATAGAAGACATGGATTGATTTCGAAAAAATATTCAACTTTATAGTTATTCAGGGTTAATGAGGGAAAATTTGCCAACGGTTTGCTTCCAGGTCCTGTTTTTTCTTCAATTATGCACAATTTTTAGTAAAATTTTCACAATTTTCTATAAAAAACTAGCTTAAGTTTTTATAACTTCATAAAGTCCAATTATTTAAAACTTCACACAGTTCTCCAATTATTTAAAACTGATATTGTGTGGTTTACTGACAGTAAATTGTCCTCGCATAACTTATAAGCCCTTATAAGCTTTTTTCCAAATCTTTTCTAAAATATGTAATTTTTGTAGAGGTTGATTCAAAAACATGTAGTCGGATTCATCGACAATTATTGTAAAATTAAAATGGAAATAGTGAAAAATTTTTATCAAAATATATCTTTGGGGATTTACTCACTTTTGCAAATCAAAATTTTGCGTAAACACAATATTTTTCAAAAATTCCTTGATTGCGGAAAATCCTGCTTTAAAAAAATTAAGATATACTTCATAATTGAAATTAAATGAAATTTTTTAAGTTTTGTGTTACTTACCCAATAACATATCTTTCAAATGATCAAATATATTAATATCGATGAGATTATTTTTAAATTTTGTCTATTGTAACCGAATTTTAAAAACTATATAAATAATTAAAATATTTATAAATTTATTTGCACTTTAACAAACTAATTAAAACTGTAAACTATTATTTAAAAAATTATATTAATTTCGTGGTATTTTTTATACATTACTCTTTTGAGGTTTACTATAACCTTCTTAAGGGGTGCACAATTTAGTTTCCGCCCCGGGTGTCACCAACCCTAGCTACGCCACTGGAACTACACTCGCTAGTATTAGTGGGATGTGGAATCCAAATTAATTTGCATTAAAAATAAAAACTAAAATTTTACGCCATCTATTGGATAAAAGCATAAAAAGAAATATGATCCAACTCGTTTTTTTTCATAAGCGTTAAATGTAACCGGATCACAGACCCATTTCGTTAAATTTGACAGATTGAGTTCATTGACTGAGTTGAAAGAGGTTCATGACCTCTGGTTTCAAAATAGTGTACTACAACAGTAGTGCATACATAAACCCAATGCGAACTAATGCTTACAATGCTGCCAAAACGAACCAATCAGTTCGTGAAAAACCAAAGCATACAAGCATAAACAACGAAAGAAAAACAAAGAAAGCAGCAGGCACATAAGCAGCTGATGATTGATTTTTTTATATAAAAACATGCATTTTTCTTCTTATATTTTACTATTTTGTGACTTTAATATAATAGTGACAAAATCCAAAGTTAGATATTCATTCAGCACAGGATATATCTGATATTTTAGTATATATTTTCTTTGAACGAAGTGTATTAAAGGCTGTAAGTATACCCTAAAGTATTCGCCAAAAACGTTGCCTAATGACCTTGAAAAAATCTGTTAAAACGACCTCATACAAACCGCGCCTTAAGACGTAATTCTACGTCAAAACGAGATGCAGATAGCTATCTATCTCGCTTGTTCACATTGCCTGCCTGTCTGCCTGTCTGACTCGGCGTTCAGTATAACCGCAACCTAAGGCAATAGTAGAAATGTAGTTGTGTAGATTTTTGACGTACGAATATTTTGTTTTTGTTAAGTGCACAAGTCCTCAACTACACTGGCAACTGCACTGAATCGTGAAAACGTGAGTCGAGCTATCCATGTCCTTTCGTCCGTCCGTGCGTCTGCCCGTCTGTGTGTTGTCCGTATACACAGTATAAGAAGAAGGAGTTGAGATAATTGAATGAAACTTGGTACACATGGTCACATGAACCCAAGGATCTGCACTATTGAATATTTTTGGAATCCGCCCACGGACACGCCTACCTCCCCTACAACGCAAAAACTGAAAACTGCATAACTCAGCTCATAATTAACATACAACAATAAAATTTGGTGTGTATGTGTTTTGCATTAGCACAAATATGTCTTCGAAAAATGGGTGTCATCCGCTTACGGACACGCCCACCTCCCATACATTCCAAAAATTGAAAACGCAATAAATAAGCCTCTGTTTAACCTACAAAGATAAAATTTGGCACGTATGTTTTTTATGACAAAGCAAAGATGATTTTGAAAAATGGACGTCATCGGCCCATGGACACGCCTACCTCCCATACAACCCAAAAAGTTTAAAACTCAATAAATAAGATTATGTTTATTAAGAGTAAAAGAAGATACTTGAGAAAGTTTTTATTCTCAGTTTAGAAGTTTTCCTTGTTTTCTGTTTTCAGGATTTTCAATTTAAATTATTTGAGATTTTCAAACAATAAATTTTTTTAGTTTTTCTTTAGAATGTCCAGCTCTGATACAACAGGAATGACAGAATGCTCCCAAAACTGTTCTGCCTTCAGAATAACGAATTTTATAACATCCTTTTGCATAGGTCCACGATTGAGATAAACAAAAAAACGAAGCATCCCCCTTCGTGGGTAAATGAGGACCTCTGTTCGGAGTAAAGGCTTTCAGTAAATGAACCACACTTCTTTACAGTCAGGTGTGTTGGTGGGGATGAAATTTGAGGACATACTACTACTTCCTAAGTGATTCTTGTTTTATATCTTCGCTCATTTATGGCTTGGCTAAAACCTATTAAAAAAAAAGTTAAAAGTTTGTAGCTTTTAACGATTTTGTTTATTGACGTGTGCAACAGAATACTATTTTTAAGGTCAGCAGGGGTTATAACATGACCTCCGGAACTGAAATTTTAAAAGCGATAATGTTTCAGTAATTATAAGGATATAAGCAGAAGAGTGCACAAGGGACATTCGAAAAAAAGTTTTTGCAATGCCCTATTGTAAGGGTCATTGAATTCTATGCTGATGAATTTATTTTAAGAGAGGATTTGCACCAGTGGTAGAGAATTAATATGATAGGAGCCCACAATAATGCAAGTTAACTTGATAAAAAGTAGATACTGTAGATATAAGTCTACCAATTAAAAATGGAATTTAAATCCTCTTGAATAAGGAGACAGTCTTTGACGGACTTGATTTGACGAAAAAGTCCGCAAATAGGAGACACTTATTTGACTTCTTGGAGGAGGTTTTTGATGAATAGAAGTAACCGCAACGTGTTAGGTGACTTTCATGCGAGATACCTGAGGTAACCTCAATTAATTTGTAAGTGTAGTAGTTCATTTGAACTTGTTGATACCAATTTGATAGATACGCTTTAACCCAATTTAGCAGGTTGGAGTTAAAACCCCATACCTGAAAGTTTATATAATATGGTATTGCGACTGACCTTATCGAAGGCTTTGGCAAAATCTGTAAAAACAACATACCAACATAGGTTTGTAGTAGCGGATTTGCCAAACAGGAAACCGTGTTACTGAGAAGATATAATAATTTTCACAGCGAAAATTAGTTTTTCGTAGATGATTTTTTCGAACAGTTTGGGGATTGGGGCTAGTTTGTAGATAGGTCTATAACTTATGACATCGTGTTTGGAACCAAATTTATATAAAAAAAAAAACAAACAAATTGACCATTTCAGCCCTTGAAAGGACTTTGACCGAGCTTCTTATGATCAATTGTGTTGTGTGTGTTATTAAATGTTTGCACACAATTACCCGAGAACTGGACCTACATGTTTTATGCCGACTCCGAACGGCTCATGTTCTCAAGAAGCTTTACATGGCATTTTTTACTCTCTGAGGTTTGCCATTGTCTGCAGAGAGGTGGTGACCGATCAGAAAAATTTTTTATTGAAAAACTTTTCGCCGCAACTGGGGATCGAACTCGGGCTCCGAGCGTGCTAAGCCACACACTTAACCTGCACGCCACGGTCACCACCAAATTTATATATTGGAATTATAAATGATAGTTTCCAAAGATTTTCAGGTGTCTTCAGGAATACTTCAGATGTTAAGGATTTTGTAAAAATTAGGAATAAAGGTAGTGGGATTGAGTTAGTGTGATAGGAGCAATCTCCACCGTACTTTCCTCCGCAATAATTTTAAGGTTAGCAAGAGCTGTAACGACATCCGATTCATTTAAGTAACCATTTTCAACCAATAAAGATAACAAGCATTACTATTGTAAATTGCTTTAACAATCGAGACAAATATAATGGTTCCGTTGCGTACACAGCACTGTACCTCTCAACAAGAGCGATGAATGAAGCCCTAGTTTAACGAAACTTTTTTCTTTCAAGCAAATTTCGATAATTTTTTTCGATTTATGAAATTGATATCTATCAAAAAAACGTTTGAGTGAAATCAAACCTCTTGTCAAACAGAAAAAAATAATTTTTTATCAATTTTCATATAACTGCATATTACAAAATATTAAAAATTTCAGCTTATTTTTGTTATTTTTATAAAATATTTCAACAAATTCGATTTCAACTAATTTGAAAATAAAGAATGTCAAAGGCTAGACAACCACAAAATGTTATGGCACCCAGGCCAGTGCATCCGACCTCGGTGCGCACACATGGACTTTTTGGCATACCATTTGTGCGACAACACATGATGATCGATGAGCGCTGGACGCCCAATTCATTGACAGAGCAGTTCAAGGGCATGGCTGATCTGTTGGGTATGTTATGTATTGGAAAAAATGTGGAAAACAAATTTTTAATGTGAACATTTTTTTTTGTACACACCAATACAAAAACAACAACAAGGCAAGCGACAAATTTTCAAGAAACTTGAAAACAGCGCAAATCGCAAGCGTTATTCGCGTGAAAATCGCAACTTGAAGCGACAGTGTCGTGATGGACGCACCAAGCTACAAATGTCGCTGTATGGCGACAATACGAAGAAGATACGCAATTTTTTAATTAATCACAAGGATATGCAGCGTCTATATCAGAAAATGCCGGTACACATGGTGGTGGACAACATCAATCAGCGCACGTTTGTCATGCGCAAAGAGCGTGATCGGCTGCGACATCGCTTGGATCAGCTGAAGAATGTGCTGGAGGCCAAGTTGGTATGTGCAGAAGGAGGACGAGGTATTGTTGTTTGAAAAGTTGCAACATGAAATTTTGGGTTTACTTGTAGCTGCAACGTGCTGTACTCGAGAATCGTATTAAATACGAAAATGAGTTCGTGCTCGAAGAGGATATAAAATCACGCGAATTTCGCAAAAAACTTGAAAACTCACATGTGCGCCTCAAGGCCATTAAGACCATTAACGGTACCTATAAGAAAATGATACAAGTGTTGCGACACGACGAGATCTTTTATGAGCCGGTCTTGCGTTCGCTGAGCAAGGATATCGAGGATCAGATGCATTTTACCAAGCATATTCTATATCTGGGCATGCCGGCAATAGCTAAATTTAAGGAGCTGAGTGAGGAGTATAGGGTGAGTTAGTAACATATGCATATATCTTAAGAGGCAATGAAAATGAAAAATGTATTCTTAAAAAAAAGTGGATGCTAGTTGTAAGAGCATAACAGGATACATATAAATAACATATGTTTGGTTTGTCGATTTTCGTGAGTTCACTGCCCAAGCAAAGAAAAAAAAACGAGCCATTAGAAATTTCGTTTCAAAAACTTATTATATATCCTTTATTTTTTGAATTGGCTGCAGCAACTGGAGGACAAATCGCGCAAGAATCTACAGGCCAAGATTCAGTGGATGGCCAACTACAGGAAGAATGGTATGCGACGTCCCAGTGTCATGCCCAAAGCAAAGGTTGAAACCAAAGATGAATTGGCTAAGTTAAAACGCTATGTGCGTGAAACGGATAGCATGCAATTTCTTAAGATTGAGTTGGAAGCGATTGAGGGCACCATAAAGCAGGTCAAGTTTGCGACATTGTGCTCGCAAGCCAGAGAAATTTATCCGCGGTGAGTGTGTTGATGGGCTGACACTATTCGATTAAGGCTGCGATTATAGTGCACGCGACAGGCAGGCAGGCAGGCAGGCTGAAATCTGTGTGAAAAACGAGATGCAGATAGCTATCTATCTCGCTTGTTCACATTGCCTGCCTGCCTGCCTTACTGACTCGGCGCTCACTAGAACCGCAACCTAAGGCCGTGTTCATAGTGAACGCCGATTCAGACAGGCAGGTAGACAGGCAGGCAGACAGGCAGTGTGAATAAGCGAGATAGATAGCTAGCTGTATCTCGTTTGTTCACACATATTTCAGCCTGCTCTTCTGAATCGGCGTTTACTATGCAAGCAGCCTAACAACTTAATCTTTGGTTGACATTTTTACAGCATGAAGTCGCAAGTGGACAATAATGAGAAGCTGCACAAAATGATCGAGAACGACATGTTAGGTCATCAAAATTTGGATACCAAAATGAAGCGAGCCGAAGTGTTGCAAGGTGTGCTAGTCAACAATCTATCCGACGAGGAGATAATGTAAGTGATGCATGTGACAACTATGATAAAGAATTAGTTTATTAGTATTTTGAAGATGAAAGATTATTAGATGCATGATGAAATGAGTTCAAATGTATAAATATGTTTTAGACGCGTGGAAACCATTCGAAATCTGGAAGAAGATATTGCACGCGAAGATGAGTTCGAGGCCAAGACCATAGCGCATATGAAAAATCGTGCTGATGCTTATGTTATGTTGAGGTAAGCAGAGCGTTTTTAAAGGTTTATTTTGAGTCACAAGTCGACCACTCCAAAACCCTCCCACTAGATACACGCTCTGGAATTTGAATGAAATTCTGCGACATGTTGATCGTAGCAACAAAATGCCTCGCATAAATTATCCCAATTCATATCTGAAGCTGCCACTGCTTAAGTTTGAAATGCTTACAATGCGCGCCTGTCCACCCGAGATCTATGAGGAAAACAGTAGGTTTTTGAGCGCAGCAAAATTTGATATGATTGATGCCATTATCTTCTTAACATTCTCAACACAGTTGATACCATCATGCATAACCTAAAACGCAAGCTGCACAAGCTGATGAAGGCGTATCAAACCGAACTTAATAAGGAAACCATCAAGAACAATCGTAATACGTATCAAAATATGTTCCTCGAGAGCATGGCAACGGAGGAGATGGGCGAAGGTGGTGGTTCACAGACACAAGGTTTGTTAGCCGTCATTCATTTGAATGCTCTAGTTTTTTATTGTATATCATTGCAGTTGAGGAAGAGGAGGATGTGTTGGATTCGAAAATTTTGCAAACGGTACCAAATCGCAAGCAAATCAAATTGCAGAGTGCCAAAATTGTCGAGGAACTCTCCAAAAAGGAGGACTAACAGCACTTTGGCACTGGAAATGGTTACTATTTTCAAAATTCAACGTGTTATATGTGTGTGTGTGTGTGTTTTGATTATTATTCTAATTCAGCGCTTATTAGCTTGAGTGTTTAAATAAATTTTTTGGCGGGTTTTTAGATATTTGGTATCTATCTACATACATTTTTTTTAACGTATATTAATGACTTATAGAGCAGTTTGTATAGGGTCGTTTTTGCAAATTTTTTCAAGCACATGCAACGTTTTTGGCTAATACTTTATGGTATACCTACAGCCTTTAATACATATCGTTCAGAGATATTATATATGCTACAATATCAGATACATTGTGAGCTTAACGAATATATAATTTTGGATTTTGTCACTTTTTCAAAAAAAGTCACAAAATGGAAAAATCTTAAAAGAAAAATTTAGATTCTCATACCAGAAAATCAATCATTAATTGTTTAAAAAGCTTTCGTTGTTTTTGCTTGTGTTGTTGTTGTTTTGTACGAACTGATTTATTTATGTCATTAGTTCTCTACTCAACGCAAAAGGGCATTGGGCGTATCGGGATTTTATATGTTTTACTTATATAGTGTACTGAGTGCTGCATTTTAACGCAAGAGAGAGATCCTTCTGATTTTTGCCAAAAATCATCTTTCCAGTAATTTTTTCGAGGTAAATGTTATATCTACATTTCAGATGGTAGTAACCAAAATAGATATCGGACGGACATGGGACTTATTTCATTGGAAAGGGCACGTGTTCAACATGAAAATTAACGACTATTCGATTTTTTTAAAATATTTTTAAAATTTTGTAAAAAAAGGGTTGAAACATTTTTTCACTTGTTCACCTTATTTTCAACTATTTTTCACTTTTAAACCTTATTTTCAGTATAGCCAAACTAGAGATCGGACAGCCATATGTGCCATTGAAAAGAGCAACAATTAAGGTTTATTTTGAGACCCTCCTGATTTTTTTCAGAAATTATCTTGTAAGTCATTTTTTCGACGTAAATGTTATATCTACATTTTAGAGTGTAGCAGACAAAATAATCATGGGACGTCTTTAATTGGAAAAGGGCATGCGTTCAGCTTGAAAATTTATTATTGGAAACATTTTTAAAATTTTTAAAAATACAGTTGCCACATTTTTTCACTTGTGAACCTTCGTTTCACTTTTTTCACTTTTTAACCTTACTTTGTGTGTAACAGCCAAACTAGGCATAGGACGGACATGGGACGTGGTTTATTGGAAAGGGCATGAGTTCAGCTTGAAATTTAACCACTTAGTCGATTTATTGAAAACGTTTTTAAAAGTTTTTATATATAGAGTTGCCACATTTTTTCACTAGTTAAACTCCATTTCACTTTTTCACTTTTTTCATCAGACGGACATGGGACTTATTTCATCAGAAGGGCATGAGTTCATTTTTAAATATCAAAAAACGTTTAAAAAGCTAATTTTAAAATGTTTATTGTAGAAAATCAAACAAACATTTTAGGAGCTCATTTTAAAATGTCCGTTTTTAAAATAAAAACAAGTAAAGAAAGTCTAAAGTCGGTCTAGGCCGACTATGAAATACCCTAAACCCACTTTTCAAAAACAAAAAAATTTTTATTGTAAATGGGCGTCTCCGTGTGCGGATGAAGCCTATATTTTAATTGCATTTAAATGTTGATGAAAAATTTACAAATACCAAGTTTTATTCCTGTAGCTCACAGTTAATGCCTTTATTGTGCTTTCCCTATGAGAGGTGGGCGTGTTCATGGACGGATTACTTCCAATTTTTGAACACACCTTAGTTTTGGTATAAAATACATGCATACCAAATTTAATTTCTCTATGACAAACATAACCTTATTTATTGAGTTTAAAACTTTTTGGGTTGTATGGGAAATAGGCGTGTCCGTAGGCGGATGACGTCCATTTTCCAAAACCATCTTTGTCTTGTCATAAAAAACATACTTGCCTACATTTTAGCTCTGTAGGTTAAACAGACGCTTATTTATTGCGTTTTCAATTTTTGGGTTGTATGGGAAGTGGGCGTGTCCAGGAGCGGATGACGTCCATTTTTCGAAGACATCTTTGTGTTTGTATAAAACACATACATATCAAATTTTATTGTTGTAGGCTAATTATGAGCTGAGTTATGCAGTTTTAAATTTTTGCATTGTATGGGAGATAGGCGTGGCCGTAGGCGGATTCCAAAAATATTCAATAGTGCAAATTCTTGGTTGCATGTGACCATGTGTACCAAGTTTCATCCAATTATATCTACTCCTTCTTCTAATCCTGTGTTTACGGAAACCACACAGACGGATGGACGGACGGACGGACGGACGCACATGAATAGCTCGACTCACGAGGTGACGCTCATCAAGAATATATATACTTTTCTATACCGTACTCGCTTCGTTCTATGCGTTACAAACGTTTGCACAAAGTTAATATACCCTCACCTTTCAGGTTTAGGGTATAATTAACGTTAAGGGAGCAAAATCTGGGTTAAACGTTTTCAAAAGTAGCACGTTTTCTACTTTTCGTGTAACGAAACGTTTTCTCTAAGCAGTTGCTCAAAATAATCCTGGGTTTATGTTTTGATGAGTTCCCAAAATTTTTCCGCTCTAGCTAACCGCTAGCTGGAATGGTTTGAAATAACCTCTAAAATTCAAAATTTTTTATAAAAATATGGGCTGTTGTGGTAGTTTAAAATAAAAAATGGTTAGAAATAATATAAATTAAAAATCTCTTTGAATCTGCATTAAAAAACACTTCAATGGCAAACACGAATAACTTTGAGGCAACTTTCTTTTGTACTAATTCGGTAGAATATCATGTTTGATACAAGGATGCATTATATTATTTAAATGTGTTATTTTATTTTTTGAATTCAACTCCAATATGTGACTGATCGACCTCATTAAAGTAAAAATGTTTGATAATTACTGCGCATTATAATGTGCACCATTCGCCAAAGTGTTTAAATTATTTAGATAATTTTTATACCCTAAACCTGAAAGGTCAGGGTATATTAACTTTGTGCAAACGTTTGTAACGCATAGAACGAAGCGAGTCCGGTATAGAAAAGTATATATATTCTTGATCAGCGTCACCACGTGAGTCGAGCTATCCATGTCCGTCCGTCCGTCCGTCCGTCCGTCCGTCTGTCCGTCTGTGTGTTGTCCGTATACACAGGATAAGAAGAAGGAGTTGAGATAATTAAATGAAACTTGGTACACATAGTCACATGGACCCAAGGATCTGCACTATTGAATATTTTTGGAATCCGCCCACAGACACGCCTACCTCCCATACAACGCAAAAATTGAAAACTGCATAACTCAGCTCATAATTAACCTACAACAATAAAATTTGGTATGTATGTGTTTTGTATCAACACAAAGATGTTTTTGAAAAATGGACATCATCCGTCTACGGACACGCCTACCTCCCATACAACCCGAAAATTGAAAACTGCATAACTCAGCTCATTTTTAGCCTACAACAATAAAATTTGATATGTATGTGTTTTATAAGAACACAAAGATGTCTTCGAAAAATGGACGTCATCCGTTCACGGGCACGCCCACCTCCCATACAACCCAAAAATTGAAAACGCAATAAATAAGCCTTTGTTTAACCTACAGAGCTAAAATTTGACACATATGTTTTTTATGATAAGACAAAGATGGTTTTGAAAAATGGACATCATCCGCCCACGCACACGCCTACCTCCCATACAACGCGAAAATTGAAAACTGCATAACTCAGCTCATATTTAGCCTACAACAATAAAATTTGATATGTATCTGTTTTATACAAACACAAAGATGTCTTCGAAAAATGGACGTCATCCGCTCACGGACACGCCCACCTCCCATACAACCCAAAAATTGAAAATGCAATAAATAAGCCTCTGTTTAACCTACAGAGCTAAAATTTGACACATATGTTTTTTATGACAAGACAAAGATGGTTTTGAAAAATGGACGTCATCCGCATACGGACACGCCTACCTCCCATACAACCCAAAAAGTTTAAAACTCAATAAATAAGGTTATATTTGTCATAGAGAAATTAAATTTGGTATGTGTGTATTTTATACCAAAACTAAGGTGCGTTCAAAAATTGCGAGTAATCCGTCCATGAACACGCCCACCTCCCATAGCGAAAGCACAATAAAGGCATTAACTGTGAGCTACAGGAATAAAACTTGGTATGTGTAAATTTTTCATCACCATTTAAATGCAATTAAAATATAGGCTTCATCCGCCCACTACAATACAATAAAACGCCCATTTACAATAAAAATTTTTTATTTTTGAAAAGTGGGTTTAGGGTATTTCATAGTCGGCCTAGACCGACTTTAGACTTTCTTTACTTGTTTTTTTTTAATTTTAAAATTTTCAAAAATGTATGGCACACAAAAAAAAATATTTATTATTATTCAAGGAATATCTCGAATTATGTTGGGCAAAACACACTCACTGCCAATTGCCAAAAATATAAAGTCGAAACTAGTTAATAATTATGTGATGTGGCAATTGTAGCTGCAAAAAAAGGAGTACCAAATCCAGTACACAAAAAATATAAACAAAGACATAACTTTATAATTGAGCAAACGAGCACGAGTGCCTAAATGTAACGCATAGTTTGAATCAGACATTCTCAATGCGGCAAAAGCCATGCATTAGACAGGCCGGCAGACAAACAAATGAACGAATTAGACGGTAGGGCGTTACTCTAACCTACCTATCTACCAACCTACCTACCTACCTACTTACCTATCTCAGGAAACATTCGTATTCCTTGTTGCTACTGCACACAAGTCACTTAAGACAAGCTTGCAAAAACAAGCATCAAAAATTATTACCATCGATGATGATCAGCGTTGCTTTTTTTATTGAATTGTAAGCCAAAGTTTAATTCGACGAAAGGTCTTTTTGCTGGGTCAATTATTGTTGCAATGGTTGTAAGAAGTTTGATTTTCTTTTGTTGTTGTTGTTGTTGAAGCTTCACTTTGCCAGCAACATGTTGTTGTTCAAGCTAGGCAATTGAATTGTTTTGCTTTTTAATGTGTTCTACTGCAATGTTGTTGCTGTTATTGTTCTTGCAATCTCGTCACGTCTTTGACGAACTTTTTGATTGTTTGTGGATTTTTGCAATTTTGCTGCAGCGCTGAGTGAGCGCCTTATTTTTGACCATCTAATTGCACTGGCAGCAGCAACGAACTATGCAGCGTGTCTCATTTTATTAGATTTCAGCTTTGCTTGCCACTGTTTAAAGAGTTTGCCAGAACAGCGGCGAGCAGCATCTTATTGATTTCAAGAATTATTGGAACAATGCTAGAGTTGTTTGGATACGCTGGTCTAACGTTGGCCTTCTTTCGCTTTGTTGAACGTCGTCGCGCGCTGTCATGTGCTCAATGAAGATCAGCTGAATTCATCTTTTTGTGTCTGCTTTGTTGTCAATAACAACGATCACGATTTATTAATTTGCTGGATCATCTATTATTTGCGTGCATCATATCGTGGCGCATCGCATTGCTTGTCTTGGTGATGCAGACCATGTCGAAGTTAAGTTATTGAGGAATACTTTCGGCTTGCAGTTTATGTGAAGACAAACAAAGATGGCTTTATTTGTGCAAATGTTGCTTAAGAATTATAAGAATTTTTTATTCTTCATAAGGAGTTATTCTAAAACGTTAATATATGTTATACTTCTGAAAATATGTAAGGTAAGCGCTTCTTTAAGGTTAAGAGGTCAATGAATTTTTCCTTTAAATACACATTTTGAGTTTTTCTCTTGCGTTTTCTGACAGCTGCACTTTATTTCTCGTACAAAACAAAAGACTTAAGCAACAAACTTGATTTCTAAGAAACTTTCTTCAAAGCCTTGAAGTGAAGGTTCTGATGAAATTTTTTCAGAAAGTGTTATTTTCTTTGCATTTTCTGAGAGGTAAGTTTTATAAAATATTGGTATGAAAGATTTAAGCTAACCCAATAACCGAAGTAGACATATTTTGGTTACTTTTAAAATACATAAAATTCACTCAAATTTCTAAGTTGCAACAACAATAATTTTTGAAAACTGCAGATGCTGCCTCCCGTTGTAAGCAACAGAATTTTCAATGTTTTTCACTGAACTTCTAGCTAGTTTCTCGTAGAACTGCTCAATACCGCACCTACGTCTTTGCATGCAGCTATAATTTATGTACAATTACTTAAGCAACGTTTAATCGAACATTTAATTGCTTATTAAACAGCAACAAGAAAGAAAAAAATGCATAGCTTATTCAAAACGACATTAAATAACATACCGGGAAGTATTCTTGGCCCAAAGTCTTTGGCCTTTGAAGTAAGTTAATATTGGTCAATGTCATATTTAAGCGTTTTTTTTTTTTTTTATCCGGTTCATTCTCTTCTATACAAATCATCATCGAAGAATTAACTCCCAAATAAAATATTCGTGGGAATTTAAATATTTCGTAATTCATCAGTATCGAAAATGTTTGATCAACATGAAATGCAACATTGATTGAAGTTTCAACCATCAAGAGTTGGTTACTCGAACAAATATTTCTATTAGGAACAGACAGCTTTAGTTGGCTACAACTAACTTGACAGCTTTTAAGTGCTATTCGCAGTCGCCGATGCGTTAAAAGGCGTTGGTCGCAATCTATGCGCTGCAATTAACTGAAAATGATTGATGTTTTCGTTAATTGGCTAAATGTAACAGTGGTGACCGTGGCGTGCAGGTTAAGTGTGTGGCTTAGAACGCTCGAAGCCCAAGTTCGATCCATCCCCAGTCGCGGCGAAAAGTTTATTCAATAAAAAATTTTTCTGATCGGTCACCACCTCTCTGCAGACAATGGCAAACCTCAGAGAGTAAATAATGCCATGTAAAGCTTCTTGAGAACATGAACTTTAGCAGTTCTCGGTTCATTGTGTGCAAACATTTAATAACACACACAACACAATTGATCATAAGAAGCTCGGCCAAAGTCCTTTCAAGGGCTGAAATGGCCAATTTATTTTTGTTTTTTTTTTTTGTAACAGCTGAGTAAATATATGAAAGCAAGTTTATGACACTTAAATTGGTTTTTTGAAATAAAAGTTCTTATGTCTTCGGTGTAAGTTCATAAAGTGAACTTAAATGATATAAACTATGAATGTATCATAAAATACGGGGCTCAAAACTGACCTGAGATTATGTTAGACTTGATTAAGGTGGCAGTCGACCCTTTTCGAGAAAAAGATTGGTCCTTTGTGATAACACAAGCAGCTGCTCTACAAAACCCAAGAGATCAATGTTGATAAGAATCACCCAGAACTAGCAACATAACCCAGTAGATGATGAACGTCTGCTTTTTCGAGATCCCTAGCATCGTAGAAAAAGGCTTTCTGCCTCCAGTGAAAAATTCAATGAAATCGTGGAAAAAATTGAGCAATACTGGCACTTAAACAGCGTAAACGTTACTAGGGCATTCATCACCAAATAGTTATTCCATTTGAAGAAAGCTGGATACGCAAAGAAGCTCTATGTTTGGGTGCCACATGAATAAATAGCGAACAATTAAATTTACCAAATATCCATTTGCGAATCGCTGCTAAAAATAAATGAAATCGAACAATTTTTGAAGCAAATGATAAAGGGCGATGAAAAGTGGATGACGTACGACAATAATTTGCGAATAAGATCATGGACGAAGAAAGATGAAGCTTCGCAAACGGTGGAATAGGCAGGATAGGCACCAAGAAACGAATGCTGTGCGTCTTGTGGGATAGGAAGGGAATTATTCATTATGAGCTTTTACAACAAACGATTCGGTCAAACGATTGATTCTCTTCTCTACTGTCAAAACTGTACAAGACTGAAGCAAGCAATTCAATTAAAATGCCCAGAATTGATCAACAGAAAAGGTGATGTGTTCCTTCATGGCAACGACCACACATATCTTTGATGACCCAGCAGAGCTTGGCTTTGAAGTTTGATGCATCCATAGCCCGCACCTTGCACCTTCAGATAATCATTTGTTTCAATCTTTGCATAACTCTCTTACAGGTGTAAATTTTAATTACATGGAGGCCTTCAAAACGCACGTTGATCAGATTTTGGTCAGAAAACCCAAAAGTTCTGCACAGAATGGCATAAATGGCAAAAAGGTTTTCGTTCAAAGCGGCACCTATTTGGTTGAATACAGCTCGTTTCAAATATAAGAAAACAGTGGTTGATTTTTGGTCAAATTTGTAGCCGAACTTTTTCGAAAACCCAACATAAACTATATAATATTATTAGCCGCCTTCTGCTGTAGAGCGGCGGAAATTATACCGTCCGTCCTAGTAAATTTGTATGGCTTAAAGCTGTTCAGAGTCCAGTTGATTCTGCGCTTAGATATAATATTATTTAGATTGTTCCTCACGAAAACCTTTTCACGCTTAATGCCAAACGGTGCTGTGGAAGAAACTGGAAAATTGGTGCTCTAGGCGAAGGTCTAGGTTTTCCTCACTTAAGGGTGGGGTAAGGGTTTCAGCGTTAACAAAAACACTTAGTTTGCGAATTTTTTTTAAGAATATGGATAGAGAAAATTTATTTAAACCTGTTGTAAATTATTAAGTGTACCCTTAAAAATCTTATTTATTTTTTTCATCAGGAAATATTGAAAAACAATCATGTGACAGAGCTTTTCCCAGAACGTCTTAGAAAAATAACAATTTGCGATGTTTACTATATCCCCACAACTATATCAAATCCTCCCCACAACTTTCTTTGATTATTTGTTTTTCATTTAAAAATTTTTGGTGGCCATCAAAAGTGTAAAATTTTTCACGAAAAACTCCGACGTTTTGTGGGTAACCCTCATAATGAAAAAAAAAATGTACCTAAACGTTGCGAGGGAGGCATTTTATTTGTAAAAAATGTGCACCAAGTTTGAAATGAGTAGATTTAGCAGTTTTTAAATGGCAGTGAACACGGATTTTGAAAACACAACTTTTGAGAAAATCGCTTTAAAATTTTGTACACTTAGGTTTTTACGTTCGAGCTACACTTACTTAAAAATTCATATCTCCGTTAAGGTATGAAGCGAGAATCTTTTAAAGTCTGAATGCTTCAGAAGAAACTTCTATATAGCCGAAACAATGCTTCCAGTCTTGGAGAGTCTTGGTTCATTCCCAACGTTGCATACATATAGATTACCTTTATATAAACAGTCAAAGAGGTACGGACTCAAATGACCTCTTTCATTTGAGTGCGTACTACCCAAGACTGTGTGATGCTTATTGAAAATGCCATGCTTTGTTTCTTTCTTAACAGCGACAGATGCCCCAGATTACCAGATGATGATGGCTCAGGAAGGTTGAATCGCTGCTCTTTCCAATGACACATCAACTATGTCCGTCCAATCTTTAGTTTGCATGCTAGACTTCAAATAAGGTTTAAAAAGTGAAATAAGGTGAAAAAAGGTTAACAAGTGAAAAAAATGTCAAAACACTATTTTCACAAAATTTTTAAAATATTTAAAAAAAAACCGCAGCTGGTTGGGTGTTCGCACATTTTTCACTTGTTTTTTTAAAAATTTTAATTTTTAATTTTAAAAATTTTAAAAACATTTTCAGTAAGATGGTTAAGTGGTTTTCAAACTGAACGCATGCCCTTTCCAATGAAACACGTCCCATATCCGGCCGATGCCTAATTTGGCTGCTACACTCAAAAATATAGGTATAACTTTTACCTCGAAAAAATGACTGTCAAGATGATTTTTAAAAAAAATCAGGAGGATTTCAAAACAAACCTTAATTGCTGCTCTTTCCAATGACACATCAATCATGGCCATCCGATCTTTAGTTTAGCCGCTATACTTTAAAAGTGAAAAAAGGTGAAAATAAGATGAACAAGTGAAAAAATGTGTCAACCCTGTTTTTACAAAATTTCAAAGATATTTTAAAGAAATTGACTGATGATTAATTTTGAAGCTGTAGTCATGCCCTTTCTAATGAAGGAAGTCCCATGTCCGCCCGATGCCTAATTTGACTGCTACACGCAAAATAAGGTTACAAAGTGAAAAAAGTGAAATCATGGTTAACAAGGGAAAAAATGTGGCCACTTTATTTTTTAAAAATTTTAAATACATTTTCAATAAATCGATTAAGTGGTTAATTTTCAAGCTGAACGCATGCCCTTTCCAATGAAACACCATGTCCCATGTCCGTTCTATGACCAGTTTTGTTGCTACACTCCAAAATGCAGATATTACAATTTCCTTGAAGAAATGACTGGTAAGATGATTTTTTTTTAAAAATCGTCAATCAAGACAAGCCTTATTTGCTGTGCTTTCCAATGATACATCAATTATGTCCGTACGATTTCTAGTTTGGTTGCTACACTCAAAAAAAGGTTATAAAGTGAAAATTATGTGTAAATTTTGTTAACAAGTGAACAAATGTGTCAAACCTATTTTAAAAATTTTTGAAATTAAAGAAAAAACAAATAACTGCTGGTTAATTTTCAAACAAAACTCATGCTCTTTCCAATCAAGGAAGTTCCATGTCCCAAAAATTTAAAAAATGTCTTAAAGAAATCTACTGTTGGTTAATTTTGACGTTAAAATAATAACCAGTCAATTTTTTCTACACATTTTTGAAACATTTTAAAATTTGTTTGACCCATTTTTTCACTTATTACCCTTATGTTGCGTGGTGACCGTGGCATGCAGGTTAAGTGTGTGGCTAAGCATGCTCGGAGCCCGGGTTCGATCCCCAGCCGTGGCGAAAAGTTTTTTCAATAAAAAATTTTTCTGATCGGTCACCACCTTTCTGCAGACAATGGCAAACCTCAGAGAGTAAATAATGCCATGTAAAGCTTCTTGAGAACATGAGCCGTTCGGAGTCGGCATAAAACATGTAGGTCCAGTTCTCGGTCAATTGTGTGCAAAAATTTAATAACACACACAACACAATCGATCCTAAGAAGCTCGGTCAAAGTCCTTTCAAGGGCTGAAATGGCCAATTTGTTTTTTTTTTTTTGTTTTTACCCTTATGTTCGCCTTTTTTTTATAACGAAATTTAATTAACCCAATAACGTTTGCTCCCTTGTTCATGGCACTAGAGGGTTGAGCACAAAAAAATTACTCCCTACCCCCATTAGTTTTTCCCTTTGACTGGTGCGTTTTCGCACCCACAGGCATTAGTGAGTACATTTTACTAGTAAATAGTGGTATTTAAATGTAGGAACTTTATATGAAAATGCGTGGAATTATTAAATTTTTCGTTGGTAATTTCCACAATGTGATTGATAACCTCATAACCCACGAACAACTCCAACAATTGCATAGGCAAATTGCAAAAACAATATCGAAAGAGCTCGAACACTAACAATACTTCTGTATTGTTAGTGTTCGAGCACTAAATTCTTCATTGTATTTTTCGTCCCGTCCGTGTCCAATATACTTGCTATGTTGCGTCTATGTTTGCGTCACTTCGTCAATTTAATTTGTAGCGCCTGCGTTGGCTGTTGTTCCGGCGGCTTCAGCGTGTGGTACTGAACGTGCATTTCTGCGGTACCACATATATCGGGTACACATTACAAGTCATTATCAATATTGGAAGGTCCACCTTCATCTGTAAAAATTAGGTCGTCTAGGACATCTTCTGTATCCTTTAAGCCGTTCGCTGCATCCGGGAATTTTTCGACCACTCATTCTCTAGTATTGCATCCAAATCACGAATAGACAATCTTTTTTTCTTGAAATAAGACTCTATTCAACTATAGCTCTATTTTTGGTGCGCTTTAGCACCTGTCAGCGTTAATGGGTTCGTTAAATAAAATCAAAATCACGGACAAAATGGTCCGTCCCATAAAACAAAATGCTGCCAAGAATACTAGTATTAAGCAAAATGGTGTTGAAAAGTTCGTGTGATAGCAGTTCCCGAAACAACCTCCAACGCCTTGACTTCGACAATCGAAAGGCTTTCTGATTGCTAGGATGGATCACTGTCTATCAGATGATTGAGAAGTCGTCTTCTCTCAAGAGGTTCCATGTTTTAAAGTTTCTGACTAGTATATAAAATAAATCTTCTCTCCTACATTTCGATAAGAATGGGCTTGTTTTGTATAAAATTGTATGTTTCTGAACTTTTTATAAAACCTGCGCTTGTGACGTGCTTAGATGCTCGTTGAAAACAGTTGATTTCTAAAAAAACTGAAACTGACAAAAATGGAAAAATACATAAAAAATTGGGTTACTCGAATAATTTCAAACCGAGCTTGACAACTCTAGTACTTTGACCTATCTCCGTTCAAAAAGGTACAATATTGAAAAGTCTCATTAAATTTTTTTTTCAGTATTCTAGGGATTAGTTCATCAACTAAAATTTGCCTATTATATAGTCAGTTAATTTGACCTCAAAATCATGATCTCTTGAAAATATTTTAAAGACATATGCCGATATCGTTTATTATAACAATTGAATATATTTCTCCTAAGAATTAACATACGTTGAGGGTATAATTTTGCCAAAAGTCACATTTAATTAAATTTAAAAAATATAAGCTTCATAAAACAATACAACAGAAAGAGATATATATTTCTTTGAAAATTTTTCTTTCTGTATTGAAAAAAAATATGCTTACTCAGACTTCTTCCTTCGTGGTTTCAAATGCGTTTTTGACGCTGTTATCTGCAAAATTTGCATCGATCAGATAAAAAGCCGCACCACAAAGTCAGTCAGCAACATTTTGGCAAACAAATACAACAAATGCTTACGTAAAGTAATACCTTTATGTGTGTGTAAAGTAGCGGCAACAACTATGCGCTGACAAAGAATGCAAGAGATAAGAAATCTTTTTTAAAAACAAAAAGACAGAAATCTGTTGAATGCATAAAGCACTTTGGATTCAATTGAAATCAAGCTTTGTCGTTGTTGTTGTTGGTTTTTTTGTGGCTGCACTGTTTTGAATAACCATTAAATTCATTAAGCAGCATCGAAGGCGAATCTTAACAAAGGCGACAAGCCAGCACAACAACAAAATGATAAAAAGTGGGTGGTTATGAGAACTCTTGATGCAGGGTTGAAGTAGCGACATCAGGAAGGAGGGCGTTGACAGGGCTTTTGTCTTAAATGCGCCCTGTTAACTGACAGTCAGTCATATTGAGTAACATTTTTTTGTGTGTGTTTTTTGTTGTTTTTTTGTTGTGGTAGGTTATGCTTAGTTTTAAGCTGCTTCAAAATTGAATAATTATTATTTAAACTTGGCTGAACAAATGCGCAGCAGCGTAGACGAATTTACATAGCAGCAGCAGAAGCCAAGAAGCAACGCCAACAACAATAACTTTAACCGCCATAGCAGCAACAGTTTTAACTACAATAGCTGGTGAAAAAATTCTCACATACATTCCAAAAACATGATATTGCATAATGTTATTTATATTAAGATATTTTAATTAAAATGCTGGGAATTCTTTTTATATTGCTTTAATGTTTGAGCCTTTTTCTGTCCAAATTGAAATAATAACTGTTAAATTGTTTTTATAACTGTTGCCACACTTTACTGTGTGTGAGCTTTTATGTGTTTTTATGATTTAAGAGAAACAGACGAAATGAAAAAAAATCATAAATTCACTAAAACGACATTTTTATTTCAATTCAGTGACCTTGAAATTTTGCAGAGATTCAAAGAATTTCACAAGATTTTTCTGAAAAAAAAAACAAACAATGGCTGCGGACAAACAATGGTCATCAAGTAGGCTATGCGTTGATGTTATCACTCTATATCGTATATCGAGCATTACAGCGCATAGAATAGATGGCCAAGCATTTTTACGCCACATGTCAGCAAAGGGTTAAGTCACATTAACATATTATAGCAAATTAAAATTAAGCTAATATGCTTGAAACAACAGCTAAATGATTTATATGCAAGAGCTCAAAATTTCTTTTATATATTTACAACTTAAGCGAGTTCGTAGCTTAAGTCTTTTGTTTGCTTTGATTAGAAAATTGTTCAAGATATGTTGAACCCATATGCTAATAAATTAAAATTAGTTCGTTAATATTGTATTAACAAGCTGCCTTAGGCAACTATTCTTAACTCTTATGTCATCGAGCATTTAAAATCAAACTTTTTTAAACCAACAGATTATTTAATGAATTCTTAAAAGCACACATTCAAAAAAAAAAAAAGCTACTTGTTCAGGATTGCAAACAAAACATAAATACTGTATAAATTTAAAATACGATTAATATAGATAATAAAACACAAAATAAAGCGTTAATATTTTTTTAATTTCCTAGAATGCCGTTAAACACCATATAAATTAATTTGCAAATTGATGGCATATCATTAAAATGATGATACCATCAAGAATTGTTGGTTATTTTGATGTTCATAATGCTATATGATGAGAGCTGTTTATGGAGTTTTTTAAACTCTTGTGAATATTAAAGCAAAAAATTTGAAAATATTTGAGTTATAAAAATATTTTAAAAACTTTATTATTAATCATTAATTAAATTATTCCTAAAGTATAAAATTAAAAATTTCTTTCAATTCTGTGAGCGATTCACAACTCTGCAGTTATTAAAAAAATTTTAGCATAGTTCATTATGATGTGTTGACTTGACTTATTGATTTGTTTGTATAAAGAAATTTTATAGTTTGTAAAAATCGTATTTTCATATTTATGGGTGTGTTCATAGTGTTAATATAAACACTTTTATGACCACTTATATCAGTCTAGCTATTTTTATACAATGCAAAATATTGCTTATTATGTTTTATTAAAGTTATATTGATATTATTTTATATGTCTGTGCTGTTGTTAACTGTGATGAATCACAACTTGTTAACCACCACCGTGAATGATGATTATTCAAATATGATGAGATGAGCTACAACAAAAGAAATAAGCGAGGCGTTTGGCAACTTAAATGGTACTTCAATGTATGTTATAATGAATATATTATTGTCTAAATTTTATAATAAAATTTAATGAAGCTAGCTACAATAATTGATTTTTGAAGTATTCATCAGCGAAAAAACAAAAGACTTAAGAAACAAACTTATAGAAAAATCTTCAAACATCATTTTGGCAAATAAATGTATGACTAGATAATATCTATACGAGTATTAATTTGAAAGCTTTAATTTTTTGTGTAGATAATGATCTATTTATCACGAAAATTGATTCATCGAAATTTCAAACTGCAGAGTATGACGTCGCACAGTGATGCGACTATTATATGCTGTTAAGAATTTACAATATCTGATGATTTAAAAGTACCAGCAAGTGTTAATTCATCTCAGGAATAACTTTTTGTTTTCTCCACTCTTAAAACAAAAACAACAAAAAAAATTACTCAAAATTGGCACAAAATGTAATATTTTTGAAATTTCTTATACACTTACGATCTTATTCATAAAATTATCTCAAAATTGCAAGGACAGCTTCAATCTTACATGTTCAATTGATAAAACACTAGTTGGTCACTAGTTTAGTGTTGAAATGCTTTTAAAATTGGAACACTTCCAATGTGGAGAGTAAAAGAGCCTATAATAATTTGTGAATTTGACATATACAATAATTTTTTATTAATTTGTCACAATTTTATCAATATTTTGTTATTCAAAAGTCTTTTTAAGCCCTAAAAAATACCTGTTTTTGTAAATTTTGAATTTTGGATGTTATAGTTCTGTTATTTGTTGAACGAACCTCTTTATTTTGGTACCGACGATAACGGCAGTAATTCTTAACATATTTCCATTTAGGTTTTTATATTCAACTGAAGCACAAACATTTTTTGATTAAAACCAGCGGGGTACCTTTTTTATTGGTATACTTTGACATGACATACAAAAATAACAACGAAAAAGGTGGCCTCAAAGAAAAAATGTTATTACAGTTAAAGTACCCAGTATGTGTAGCAAAAATTTTGGGTTTTTATGGGTTTTCCTCATGTTAAAATATTTTATGTGAAAAGTTTACATTTCTTCCATACTAAATGCGTACTTTTTTTTTTTAAGTCTCATAGCACAAGTATGCAATAGTTTTAATCATACATAGTACCAAATATGGACATTTTTACGAAATACAAACGAAATGGAATGCATTTTTTCATCTCTCTTATAAAAAAAATTTACTGATATTTTTGCAGGAAAAAATCATAAAAATTTTTTCTAAATTTAAAAACTCAACCTTGTAAATGAATAACTCCTCAGATATTCAAAACAAACATTTTTATTTAAATTTAATAAAAAGAACCATTAAATTTAAAAGAAGTTCATGTCTTTCAAAATGCATTTTGGCTTAAATCCGTTTTGATATGGTTTTTAACAAAGACATAATATTTTTGATATATCTTTGAAAAAATACCACTCCCTGTAAATTTTTATTGATTGTTTTCTTAATTCAAAATTTTTAATTTGACCTTTACCTTTACCTTTACCTTTACCTTTACCTTTACCTTTACCTTTACCTTTACCTTTACCTTTACCTTTACCTTTACCTTTACCTTTACCTTTACCTTTACCTTTACCTTTACCTTTACCTTTACCTTTACCTTTACCTTTACCTTTACCTTTACCTTTACCTTTACCTTTACCTTTACCTTTACCTTTACCTTTACCTTTACCTTTACCTTTACCTTTACCTTTACCTTTACCTTTACCTTTACCTTTACCTTTACCTTTACCTTTACCTTTACCTTTACCTTTACCTTTACCTTTACCTTTACCTTTACCTTTACCTTTACCTTTACCTTTA
This sequence comes from Tetanocera ferruginea, assembly GCA_958299015.1. NCBI lineage: Eukaryota > Metazoa > Arthropoda > Insecta > Diptera > Sciomyzidae > Tetanocera > Tetanocera ferruginea. The sequence goes on from OY282642.1 coordinate 16,289,495, forward strand.
CCTTTACCTTTACCTTTACCTTTACCTTTACCTTTACCTTTACCTTTACCTTTACCTTTACCTTTACCTTTACCTTTACCTTTACCTTTACCTTTACCTTTACCTTTACCTTTACCTTTACCTTTACCTTTACCTTTACCTTTACCTTTACCTTTACCTTTACCTTTACCTTTACCTTTACCTTTACCTTTACCTTTACCTTTACCTTTACCTTTACCTTTACCTTTACCTTTACCTTTACCTTTACCTTTACCTTTACCTTTACCTTTACCTTTACCTTTACCTTTACCTTGACCTTGACCTTTACCTTTACCTTTACCTTTACCTTTACCTTTACCTTTACCTTTACCTTTACCTTTACCTTTACCTTTACCTTTACCTTTACCTTTACCTTTACCTTTACCTTTACCTTTACCTTTACCTTTACCTTTACCTTTACCTTTACCTTTACCTTTACCTTTACCTTTACCTTTACCTTTACCTTTACCTTTACCTTTACCTTTACCTTTACCTTTACCTTTACCTTTACCTTTACCTTTACCTTTACCTTTACCTTTACCTTTACCTTTACCTTTACCTTTACCTTTACCTTTACCTTTACCTTTACCTTTACCTTTACCTTTACCTTTACCTTTACCTTTACCTTTACCTTTACCTTTACCTTTACCTTTACCTTTACCTTTACCTTTACCTTTACCTTTACCTTTACCTTTACCTTTACCTTTACCTTTACCTTTACCTTTACCTTTACCTTTACCTTTACCTTTACCTTTACCTTTACCTTTACCTTTACCTTTACCTTTACCTTTACCTTTACCTTTACCTTTACCTTTACCTTTACCTTTACCTTTACCTTTACCTTTACCTTTACCTTTACCTTTACCTTTACCTTTACCTTTACCTTTACCTTTACCTTTACCTTTACCTTTACCTTTACCTTTACCTTTACCTTTACCTTTACCTTTACCTTTACCTTTACCTTTACCTTTACCTTTACCTTTACCTTTACCTTTACCTTTACCTTTACCTTTACCTTTACCTTTACCTTTACCTTTACCTTTACCTTTACCTTTACCTTTACCTTTACCTTTACCTTTACCCTTAACCTTGGAAACCACGTCATTGTTTATAACATGTCCTTCGAGGTTTTTAGGGATTTCGTTTACCTGGGATTCAGCTATATGAATAATATAAGCTGCATAAACGTGAACCTTGAGCAATGTTTTTAATATTTTCCTTATCAGCTTCAGCTTCAGGCTTCATAAGTGACTCATAACTTTTTGTGAATTCAGCCGTTAGAAGTTTTTGGACGTCTAGGACCTTTTTTGTGGTTTATGAAAATTTTTATTTTATATTTTGTGAAATATGTGTATTTTTGTTGAAGTTTCGTGCATGAATTATACTAAACTTTTTTGTGATTTTAAAAATATTAAGTAGAAAATTATAAAAAGCTAAATTTTCAAGGGAGATAAGGGGGCGATCTTCACATGGCAACGTGTCTGACTGCCTCAACTTGGCGAGGCCAGCATTATCCATGTCGAAATCGTCTCAAGTCGACTCAAACCTCCGCGTGGTGTCTCCTGGAAACGTCAAAAAACTATCATACCGATATACTTTGGCGGCGAATCTGAGCGGCGGGCTTCCTTTGGTCATCAAGCAAAGGTTGTGCGTTGGGTTTGAAGCCCACCATGTAATAAAAATATTTCAATGAAAAGTTTAAGAATGAATAAAAGAATGATCCCCAAATCTGATGACGACTACCGCAAACGAAAAACTGATAATGATTTACGGATATGCACCTGGAATGTCCGAACCCTAAATTGGGATGGTGCCTCTATCCAACTGATTGATATCTTGGAAAGATATAATGCTGATATCACTGCAATCCAAGAAATGCGATGGAAGGGACAGGGTTGCTTACGGCAAGCATCCTGTGATATCTACTATAGCGGCCATGCGGAGAAGCACGAGTTTGGATGCGGATTTGTAGTTGGCAAGAGAATACGGCATCATGTCCTGCGATTCACTCCTGTGAACGAACGACTTGCCATAATCCGCTTCAAGGCAAAATTTTTTAACATAAGCCTAATATGTGCGCACGCTCCGACAGAAGAAAAAGATGACGAGACCAAAGAAAGTTTTTACGAGCGCCTTGAAGACGCATACGAGCGCTGCCCCCGTCATGACATAAAAATCGTGCTTGGTGACTTCAACGCCAAGGTGGGTAAGGAAAACATATTTGGTCCTACAGTCGGAAAGTTCAGCCTCCACGACAACACATCCGATAACGGAATGAGGTTGATTGACTTCGCCGCAGCACGAAACATGGTCGTTAGTAGCACTAGATTCAAGCATCTCAATATTCATAAGGCCACCTGGTTGTCCCCTGATCAAAAAACATGCAACCAAATTGATCACGTTTTGATTGACGGAAGGCACTCTTCCAGTGTACTAGACGTACGCACGATCCGTGGTGCTAACATAGACTCGGATCATTATCTTGTCGCAGCCAAGATCCGCACACGTCTGTGCGCAGCTAAGAATGCTCGCAATCCTACACAAAGAAAGCTAGACGTCGACAAGCTGCAGTCAAAACGGACGGCCGAAGCCTTCGCTACTCGACTCTCACTCCTGCTTCAAGAAAGCACTCCTCCGATCGACGATATATGCGGACAGTGGACGCACATATCCCACTCTATGCGTACGGCTGCCGAAGAGGTGATAGGCTACCACCGCCCTCGCCGAAACCAGTGGCACGACCAGGAGTGTCGCGACGCCACTGCAGAGAAAGACGCCGCCTACAAAGCCACCCTGCAGTCGGTTGTGACGCGTGCTGTTAAGGAGCGATACCGAGAGAAGAGGAGGGAAGAGAGACGCATTTTCAGGCGAAAAAAACGAGAGGCGGAAATGCGTGAGTGCGAGAAAATTGAGATGCATGGCGACAGGAATGAGACTCGAAAATTTTTCGAAAAAATAAGACGCCTGGCCGATGGTTTTAAGACCGGAGCCTCTTCCTGCAAGGACGAAAATGGGAATCTAGTGACAGATATCCAGAGTACACTGATGTTATGGAGGGAGCACTTCTCTAGACTTTTAAATGGCGACGCTGTCAACAATCCCGCCAGTGGAGATGATATCCCGGAAACCCCAATTATGGATGACAGCGTTGAAGTTCCGCTGCCCGACTATAATGAGGTCTTAACAGCTATAGCTCGGCTTAAAAACAACAAAGCCGCAGGAGCCGATGGTCTACCGGCTGAGCTGTTTAAGACCGGTGGCGAAGCTCTGTTTAAATGCATTCACAGACTTCTATGCAGAATATGGTCGGAAGAATGCATTCCAGATGATTGGAACCTCAGTGTGCTCTGCCCAATCCACAAAAAAGGCGATCCCACCATTTGCTCCAACTACCGTGGGATCAGCCTTCTTAATATCGCATATAAGGTCCTGTCGAGCGTATTGTGTGAAAGACTGAAGCCCATCGTTAACCAACTGATTGGACCTTATCAGTGTGGCTTCAGACCTGGAAAGTCCACCATCGACCAGATCTTCACGCTCCGACAAATCTTGGAAAAGACCCTCGAAAAACAAATCGATACACACCATCTTTTTGTCGATTTCAAAGCCGCCTTCGACAGTCCAATAAGGAGTCATCTATATGCCATCATGTCTGAATTTGGTATTCCTGCGAAGCTAATACGTCTTTGCAGGATGACACTGAACAACACCAGCAGTGCAGTGAAAATCGGGAAGGACCTCTCCCTTCCTTTCGATACCAAGCGAGGTTTCAGACAAGGTGATTCCTTATCGTGCGACTTTTTTAATATAGTCATGGAGAAGATCATCCGAGCTGCTGACCTGAGACGCAGCGGCACAATTTTCTATAAGAGTGTTATGCTGCTGGCGTATGCTGATGATATTGACATCATTGGTCAAAATACGCGCGAAGTCAGTGCAGCATTCTCCAGGCTAGAAAAAGAGTCGAGTCGAATGGGTCTTGCAGTGAACGCAGATAAAACGAAGTATCTTGTGTCAACAAACAAACAGTCCCAGCGTCTTGGAAACCACGTCACTGTTGACAACACCTCCTTTGAGGTAGTGAAGGACTTTGTTTACCTGGGATCCAGTATAAACTCCTCCAACGATATCAGTATTGAGATTAAACGAAGGATAACTCTTGCCAACAGGTGTTACTTTGGGCTCAGTAGGCAATTGAGAAGCAGAGCTCTCTCTCGACGAACAAAACTGACGCTCTATAAGTCAATAATCATGCCCGTCCTACTATACGCATCACAAACCTGGACGTTGAGCAGCTCTGATGAAAGGACTTTGGGAGCGTTCGAGAGAAAAATCCTTCGCAAGATCTATGGTCCAATCTGCGTCAATGGCGAGTACCGAATACGATGGAACCATGAGCTGTATGAGCTATATGCCGACATCGATATAGTCAATCGTATTAAAATTGAGCGGCTTCGCTGGCTAGGTCATGTCGAGAGAATGAACGACGAAGCTCCAGCGAAAAAGATATTGGATTCGGTACCCAGCGGTGGCCAACGCAGACGAGGAAGACCGCATCTCCGTTGGAAAGACCAGGCATTGGATAACCTGACAACGCTTGGAGTTTCCAACTGGCGCCAGCAAGCGCACGACAAAAGAGGCTGGCGAAAATTCTTAGACCAGGCCAAAACCGACCAACGGTTGTAAGCGCCATCTAAGTAAGTAAGTAAATTTTCAAGGCAACGATTAATGGCTTAACTTACTCAAATTGAAAGATATTGCAAAATTATCTTAAATTAACATAATTGAAATTCTTACCTAGCACTTGCATACTAGCTTTTATAACCTTGTGACTTTTTTTTTACCAAATGTGATTCACTTCGTTACACTGTGCGTCGTGATTGGACAAAATCAACCATGCAACAATAGCTCGTGACTTCAACGACTTCCTTACCCAGCTCAGTGAGAATATCAACAAAACTTAAGTACTTCTTTTTTTAAATGAATTTCTATATATGTTCATTCTGTATTTTCGTTTCATAGCATTTTTCGAAACGTTTCTGTCGTTGCGGCATAAAGTTTTCATGCAACGCCGTTGCATATTTTCAATTAATTTTTGTCTATACTTAGCGAGGAATAATTTCATGCAACGCTGTTGCATTTTGGTAAACAACTTTTGAGAAACCTGCAGAGTGAAACGTTACATATTCGTTCTACTGTGCCATACATATTTACACAATGCGTCTACTAAATGTGTGAAAGCTTAAAAAAATAGTTTTATTCCAGCTTTTGTAAAACTGTTTGAACTGTGTGGCTCCAAAAATGACTTCAATAATAATAAAAACTGACTCCTTTATTCAAACGGTAAACAATTTTATAAATTGATTCTTTAGTAAATTGAACGTTATGGCATTTATATTTCTGTAGCCTTTTATACTATATAATATAAACATACAAACTAATAAATGCGGTCTAAGCAGATTCATCGCAGTGCGTATTTTGTGTCAGGTTACTCCTGGCTTCAAAGTGCACCTCAGCGCAGCAAAGACTGAATAATAATTATGTCCCTTTTGTATGAAAAAAAAAGTATACCGGTGTAGCTGCAACACTTTATGTCGTTATGTAGCTGATAGTGTTGCTGACAAACTGACAAAAAGACAAATAGACAAAGAGTTAGGCAGACAGACAGCTGAATAGATAGACAATTGATGTTACGGTATGGCAACCACTTCTTGACTTACACCGTCGAATTAACTTGTCAATGTTATTCGGCATTCAACACCGATTTGACGTTTGCCTCGAGGAGCGGATAATCCACTGTCTTTCAAATTCAACAGCGTCAAATGGACTATGCATCTGCTTTTTTTTTTTGTTTTTTGTAAAATTGAGGCGACAGTCTTTTTCTGCAGACAGTGCAAATTTTCACAAATTGATGCAAGCTCAATTTTGGTAAAACCGATTTCTTAGAGTGATTTGCGGTTATGTTCGATATGAAATTGAGCTCCCGAAGAGTTTATTAAGGATATTTGATGTTGTTAATGTTGTTGTTGCTGTTCATTTTGGGATTGTGGTGTGATGGCTGTTATTAATGTCATCGTGGTTTTTTTTTTTCATTTTTTTTTTTTTTTTTGCAAAATATGTTAGTTGATATTTTTATGCTGCAGGATTTTCTGATATTATGTAAAACACAATAGACTGACTAATAGGCAAATGACGTCATAACAAAATGCATATTGAATGAAGGGCGTTTTATTTTTTTGTTTTCTTATCTACTGTGATTTTTTTTTTTACTTACATAAGCTGTATAAAGCAAAACTTACATAGAAACAAAAGACTTAAGACACGAACTCGAAGTAAAACTGCTTAAAAATGAACGAATTATTTATGAAATAGTTAAGAAAAAACTATTTTATAATTATTCTAAAAAAATCAATATTTAACAAAAATATTAAAAAAATAACAATAAATATGCACATTTGTTAAAAATTAAAGGCTTTCCCAGCATGCGCTTCTGTCTGCAATTTTAATAAATACCATAAATAATTCCACAAAATTTGCAAATGAAAGAGGGCAATAACAACAACAACAATATTCATACAGATAAGAAAGTAGCTGAATGTCTTATTTACACCAACATGCAAAAAATGTACTCACAGCAACAGCGACACACTCATCAAATTTATGCATTATTAATTCTTAAAATTATTATATAAGTGAAAATAAATATTTTTACTATGTTACACAATAAAAGATACATGTTAGAAGATAAGCAAAACAAAAAAAAATATCAAAAGCTACTCAAATCGCACTCAGTGGGACGCATGCAATCCAAGTAGATGACATGCCAAAAGTTTCACACCAACAATGAATGAATGAATGAAATGAAAGTAAATCACTTTGAATGCTAAGTCATGAGATCGCATCCTAAATGCGTCACTAAACAATAGAGCTGCTCATTGAGCAGCACTTGAGGGCATGTGCGGTATGTTTGCATGTGTGTGTGTGAATATATCAGTGTATTTATGGGTAATTGTAACATCACAGCACTCAGCTGTCAGCTCCAATTTACAACAAATTCACACTCTCACTCTCAAGCTCATTAGATAATAAGCCGCACTTTTTGTGCCCCTCTTTTTCTTCTTTCTCTGCTTTATTCTCGCCCATCCGCTGCTTGATTATATTGTTAATTTGCTAATTCAATCGCTTAATTTCGTTTATCCGCAGTTAATTCAAAGCGTACTCAACATATTTTCAATGAACTTCACACAATCAACAATGGTTTCGAGTCATCGCTCAGGATTAGCGCTTCACTCTAATTGGTACATGTTTTACCGCTATGCGGTTATAGCGGGTGGCTGTCAATTTCTAATTGAATCAATTGACGCCCGTTAACGAGAGCTCATTGTAGCGGATGTATGCAAAAATTAAGGTGCGCTTAAATAACCAATCTAGTTGGTTGAAACTGAACTGAGCCAAGACAGTTGAGTGAGTCAAAGATTGAGTAGTCATGAAATAAGGTGCGAATATTGTATTTTTATTGTATAGAGCCTCTAGATGTTCAACCGTCCTGTGTTCGAGCCGATTATGTAAGAGGGCGATTTTGGTTTTTGTCTTTGCTTATCATGTAAGAGGTTGTTGAACTATAATGGTGAGGATTTAATCATCTCTGTAGACAATGGCGGAAAAACAAAGCTCTATCATTTGCGCTTCAATTTTATGGAATGTGTAAAACATATTGAAAACATATTTGATGCAACTGTTGAAAAGTTTTGCCTCCGTGACAACATTTTCGTTAATGCAATGAGGCTGTTAGTAGTACTAAATTTCAGCATCTGAATATAAATAAGACTACTTGACTGTCTCCTGATCAAAGAACGCGAAATCAAATTGATCAGTTTTGACTGATGGAAGATACTCTTCTAGTGAACTAGCCATACGCAGAATTCATGATGCCAGCCTTGACTCCGATCTCTATCTTGTCACAGCAAAGATGCGCACACGTCTGTGTGCAGCCAAAAATGCTCGCAACCTTAGAAAAAGAAAGCTAGACGTCGACAAGCTGTAATCAAAAAGTATAGCCGAAACCTACGCTCCTAGAGTCTCACTACTACTTCAAGAAAGCATTCCTTCGTTCATATACCAGGTGTGCAAGTATGAAACCTTTCCTTTCCTTGAAATAAAAGTTTTTAATCGAAAAGTATCAAAACAGATATCATTCAAAGCATGATATAATTACTCCAAGGTAGTATTGACGTTACTGTTGGAAACGGATTTTGTCAAAAAATATAACAAGAAAGAGAGCGCTCACAATCCGGCATAGCATACAATTAATTTTCACTGGTCATATTCAGTGCACCCAACATTTGCCAACTGCTAAGTCAAAACTTGATGCACATAACTATGAAGTTGCGCATGAAAATGCATTTAAAAATAGAAAATTTTTAATTTTTCGGTAAAATTTCCATTCGTATTTGATACAAAGCTTGATATGTCATAAACTTGACAATTTCTGAAACTTCAATACCGATAATAGCGCTACCCGATGTGTTGCTGTCACAACACTTGACACAGCTGAATGTGGCCAACGAATATAACAACGAACAGCTGTTTTTGACAAGAGTTCGTTTACTTGTAGTTGAGAGAATCAACATTTGTCAACACTACCTGGTAAATTATTCTATCATGTATTCAAAGTATGTTCTATCGGAATTTATTCCATCTTTCTGTCAGTTTATGGATAATGTGCCAGTAAAAGTTTTTATGTAAGTGCTGCTCACCAAGTGCATGACCCATCGATGCAGACAAGTGATCATCGGTGCCAAGTCTGGTGAGTTAGCCGCATGGGCGGCAATACTTCCAACTTGAGTGCTTCCAATGCATACCGAACCGGTTTTGACGTATGTGAGGAAGCATTTTGATGCATGGAAATTACTTTGTGCTGCCTACTTTGTTACTCGGGGCGTTTTTTTGGCCCTGCCAAACACAGAGCATCATCTTCCTACCAAAGCAATGGTAGTCTTGCAGTTGATGTAGATGGTGTGCCTGGATCTCAAAATAGATCCACTTTTCATGCCCTGTGACGATGTGGTGCTGGAAAGACTTCCTTTTGTTTTTTGAAGTGGTGATAGGCCCTCGCCGAAATAAGTGGCATGACCAGGAGTATCGCAGCGCCACTGCCAAGAAAGACACCGCATACAAAACCACCCTGCAGTCGGTTATAACGTGTGCTGCTAAGGAGAGATACCGAGAGAAGAGGAAGGATGGGAGCAGAGATGATATTTGTAGTGGATTTCCACTTTTTTACCTCCCTCCCATTTTCGAAAGTCCCCTACTCTTTTTAGCTAAAAAAAAGTACTTTCGGATACAAAAAAAAAAAAAAAACAAATTGGCCATTTCAGCCCTTGAAAGGACTTTGGCCGAGCTTCATATGATCAATTGTGTTGTGTGTGTTATTGAATGTTTGCACACAATTGACCGAGAACTGGACCTACATGTTTTATGCCGACTCCGAACGGCTAAAGTTCATGTTCTCAAGAAGCTTTACATGGCATTGTTTACTCTCTGAGGTTTGCCATTGTCTGCAGAGAGGTGGTGACCGATCAGAAAAATTTTTGAGGTGGCTGGGGATCGAACCCGGGCTCCGAGCATGCTAGGCCACACACTTAACCTGCATGCCACGGTCACTTTCGGATACACTTACCATCAAAAAAAGTAAAAATCATGCTTGATTAGGATTTTGTTCTCAAGATTGAGACCGAAAAAATTGTTCTCTTAAAATGCATTCTCAAAGCGAAGTTTAGCAGTATTTGTTTGGATTATTCTATCAAAAAATTTTCAGGTGGATTTTCAGATGGACAAATCGTCTGACGATGAACAGAACGAGATGATAGCAGTTATAGAGGCAGACAATGTCTTAAATGTTAACGAAGAAGATGATAACGAGGATATCGGCAGCAACGAAAATCAAGTACGTGATCGTCCAGTAAACATTATTGGCTTAAAAGAGATGTTAAAAAGATTCTATTGGCATCGCAGAAAGTGAGTCAGGAATTACAAAAAGATTTGAGTCATACCGTCATTCCTGAGATAGCAACATTTTTCGCAACCTTCGAATTTTCAACTTATTTGATTGCTACCGATCCACAAACCTGGACTGAGCGTGAAGATTACAAACAAGCGCAAGAAATATTGCGTTATCTACACGTTCTCAACGACGCCATCAAAAGAGGCGTTATATTAGGAAAGAATATTTTTGCTTCAAGTTGTTGCCGAAAATCGAAAGAAATATATATGCATTCCATGACAAAAAGAAATTAATTAGATTCAAATTTTCTTACAATTATAATTACAAAATTTCTTATTTACGATACAAATTTACAAATAAATTCGATACAAATTTGGAGAAGAAAACTTAATGTGGGTCGGTCTCTCATTTCAGCCTTGTGGAAGGCACCCTGGGAGCGAATGAAGCCGATTTTAGAAAAAAACTTTAAAAAAAAAAATTAGAAAAAAATATGTATAAGAGCCCCTTTAAGGGTTGGTTGGAAAGGTATGCTGCGATAAAATGTTAGAAAGAAAAAACCAATGGTGGTCAGGCACACATTTTACCCTACTAGGCACACCCTAGGAGCGGTAGGGTCAAATTTCCTAAAAATACCAACTTTGTTTCTGAACCTCCTAAAAGGTTGGAAATTGGGGAAGGTATATTCCTGAAAAATTTCGGGTGAAAAAATTTAATGGGGGTCGGTCGGAAATTTCGACCCTCTAGGGGCCACCCTTGGGTAGTTATGAAGGTTTTCGTCAAATTTTATCACTTTTCACTAACCGTTGTAACCGATGCGGCACAACTTAACCCCACGCCACTCCAACTTTGTTTTTTTCAAAAGCAATTTTTCCTCGAACCTCACAAAATTTAGGGTTCCTGGATATCAAAATGCCGTTACTAAAGATATCCATATATCACCGTCCCACCCCAAGTGCCTCAGCAATAAAACAAAAGCTTTAATCGTACTAGTATTGCCTTGGGTCGAAATTTTTAAATTTTTACTTTGCATTATTATAATTATAGATATAACATATTTGGAGCACCTCTTCTTCGCACTACGATTCCTTTAAAAATAAAACTATAAAAATCTGTTGAGAAACACGGGAGAAAATTGCTCTTAACTGTTTTCCCTACGCCTATTTATATATATAGATTAAAAAAAAGTACTCTTGCGTCCGAAAATGAACTTTCAGAAGATTAAATAAAAAAAGTCCCCTCCAAAATTATCAAACATCATCACTAGATGAGAGACGTCTCTTTATGTGAAATATAATAGAAGCAGAAATGAGTGAGTGCAAGAAAATTGAGATGCCTGACGACGGGACTCGAGACTCGAACATTTTTTTAAAAAACAAGACGTCTGGCGGAAAAAACAAGACGTCCGGTTTTAAGACCGGAGCCTCTTCCTGCGAGGAGGACAATAGGAATCTAGTGATATCCAGATATTCAGAGTACACTGATGTCATGGAGGGAACACTTCTCTTGTCTTCTAAATGCCGAAGCTGACAAAAATGCCGCAAATAGAGATGATTATTCGGATGATTACCCGGAGACCCCAATTATGGATGACAGCGTTGAAGTTCTTCTGCTTGACTATAACGAGGTCTTAACACCTACATTTCGGCTTAAAAACAACAAAGCCGCAGGAGCTGCGCTGGTTCAGAACGGAAGCAAAGCTCTTTTAAATGCATTCACAATGTTCTATGCAGAATATGGTCGAAAGAATGCATTCCAGACGATTGATACCTCAGTTTTGATATTATGTCATAGACTGAAAACTTTAAAAATCCACCAACGAACGGATAAACAGTGCAAATAAATAAATTTGTTGTTTTGTCGGGGGCTGAACCCACATCAGTCGAGTACACTTGCAAGCCCAGATTCAATCTCATTAAGAAACTCGTTAATGAGATTGGCAGAATTGGCACCGTTCAATATTACTTTGAAACCTATCATGTGAAAGGTTCTGATCCGGTTATTTTCACCGTAGGGGTACTACAATTTGGTACAGGGATAGATAGAGTCATAAAAAAAGAACTACAAAAAAGTAAGATGAAGCAAACAATGGGCGTGGCGCTTTTGGTAGGTAAATTTTTTACTAATCAAGATTAAGACAGTGGCCCGGATTTAAAAAATGGGCGTGTCTCGAATAGGAAATCACTGTATTTTAGTTAATATCTACAGTAGGATACTAAATTTTCTAGATTGGTAGTTTGAATCATAACACAGTACAACTAAAAAAGTGGGCGATATTATATATAGGGCGTGACACTTTTAGAAAAATATTTTATATCGGTAGATATTAATACTTGGGTACGGAAATTTGGTGCAGGACTAGGTATAATCATTACACAGCACCAAGAAAAAGTGAATGAGATTATAAATAGGGCGTGGCACTCTTATAAAAATGTTAAAGAACTAAAAATTGATGAAAACCAATAAATTTCAAAATTAATAAAATATTTTAGAAGAAATTAATCTATTTACTTATTAATGCAAATTATGAATTGAAATTATAAAAATTATGAATGAAGAAAACAAAAAAATTTTTTCTAACAATTTTTTTTTGACCATTTTTTTTTTCAAAACAAAAATACTTAATATATTGTGCTTTTGCCTTTATATCGCATGTTAGAAAAAAAAAAAATTTATTTATATCAAAAGACTTAAGCAACGAACTCGCATATTACAGCAAATTTTTAACACATCCAATTTCAACAAATGTAAAAATCAACAAACAACTCATCTATGCAAATCCGTTAATCTGACGGTAAGTAATTTGCATCAATCTTAAAGCTAGCAATAAATGTCAAAACAATAACGCAAATCATTGCATTAGTTCTGTGCAAAACAGCAGCAACACGCAAAACATGCATTTGATCAGGCAAAAATATATTTCTAATATATAAAAAAAACAAAAATCAACACGTTAAGCTTGCTTGTCGGACTAGCTATAAGTTGGTGAGTATTACGTCCGTACCAGAAAAAAAAGTTTAAGCCATTAAAAACTGCAACAGCTGTCAAAAATTGAACGCGTTTCCATTTGAATGCAAAAGTAACGAAGTAATTAATAAAAACAACAAAAATTTTAAAAGCATAAAATAAGAAGCATCAATAACCGATAACTGTTGCAAGCGGAAGCATTGCTTTGTTGTGCTTATTAACAACAAAGATGTAAGCAAGAAAGTAAAAAAAAAGATCTGTCAAACATATGCCAGCTGCGCATAGCTGCTGATTTCAAAAACATTCCAAAGTTAGTGAAACAATAGAGCGATAATGAAATATTTTGGCGCTTTATAGCTCGACAATTGCCACAAATTTTTGGGGTCATGAGCAGACCGCACCCACAGCGGTTGCTTCTTTTTAAGTGTTTACATTTGCCTTTGCTTTAAAATGATATCAAGTACTTGTGTTTTTTTTTTTGTGTTTTGTTGCATTTCTCACAAGCTGTTTACAATTTGAATGCTTTTTTATTTTTATCTCTTTAACCTTTGTGTTAAACTTTGTTATTAAATATTAAATTTATATTATACAACACGTTGTATACGCAATACCAAGTGTTGGTTAAAAGATATGAAAGTTACGACATAAATTTTTTTAATTATGTCGTTTTTTAACGCTATCAATTAAGACGAAATCTGCACAGCACAGTTTAAAGTTAGTATAAAAATTGTAGTAGATAAAATATTATTGTTGCTTTACATCCTTGCATTCTTTTGAGCATCAAAGCTGATCTTGATAAAGAAGTCAACAAATTTTTCATCACTTGAAAAGCGAAAGTAACCTGATGCACGACAAAGCTACGTGTTGTTTACAAGCTACTTTGTTTATAGAATGCCGCCATATTGCTTTACAGTCGGCATTTTTGCATTTTTAGTTGATGTTGACTAATTTACGCAAGCATTGCAGTCAGGATTAATTTGCACACTTCCACAAGGCTGCAGCAAATCATAAATTATCAAATAAACAGATGAAAATTTTAGTTAAGTGTTGCCTTCATTGAAGATTTTCAAGAAAATCTTTGCATTGAAACCCACGCTGAGCAGCGAAAAAATTTGCGAAAAGTGTTAGAAATGAATGGATGATTTGTAACCTCCAAGATAAAATCTGCAATATATTTTCCTTCCATAAAAAATAAGTGTGCAAACCATTAAAGAATGCAAATATATCTTATTCTTAGCACCTTGTTCATTTCGTTATTCTAGAGTTCTCCGTTTCACTTTTGTTGTTCGACTCATGGTAACATGGAATAGAATAAACAAGGTAGTTGCAGTGCTTCTAATCCTCTCTCTCTCTCTCTCTCTCACAGACGATATTGTCAAAATCAATGCAAACCATTTGTCTGGTTTTATCGCTCTATTTCGATATAAGTTTTTGACAATTCTTACTTTTGGCTCTCAGACCTGCAGCCGGAATATTTTGCTGGAATATTTGTTCCATCATTTTGAATTCTGATTTTCAAACATAATTTAAAATATTGCTTAAATTCGTAACTTATTATCTTCGTTTAAGCACTCACATCTGTGTTAAGGAATGCTTGAAGTTGTGAAGGTTTATTCATTTAATACGAGTAACATTACTTTGAAGAAAGGATAGCCGTGCCATCGTTCAATTATCTTTAATTTCAGAGAACTAGAGAAAGAGAGAGAAATTCAGAGAACGTTTCAAAAATCAAAATTATATGTAAAATATCAACTCAATACTTCAGTGTAGAGTATCTGTGGGATTAATAAGGAATTTGCTTTTTGAATAAATTCAAGATATAAGCAGAGTTTCCGTTCGATTTCGGCACAAATAACAATTTTGAATCGTTTCCTACCTACCTGTAGATAAAAAACTTTAAAAAATAACTTTTATATTTGAAGTGAAACTTCTTTGGCGGTGGGTAAAATTTCAAGGTCTCTTATTCGTGACGCTGGGCTTACGTTTTCAATGCATATGAAAATTTTCAAAAAATAATAGCCGCTAGCGAGAATTGAACCCAGACCATCAATGTTGATGAAATCCTTGGGAGGATTTGCAATATTGAATATCCTTCTATAGGAGGAGGGCGTGTTAGTGAGCAGATTCCAAAAATATTCAATATTGCAAATCCTTGGAATCCTTGGGTTCATGTTAACATGTGTACTAAGTTTCATGCAATGATCTCAAATCCTTCTTCTTATCCTACAGACAAGACAGACGAACAGGGCTAAATCTACTCACGAGTTGACTATGATCAAGAATTTATATAATTTTCTTAACCGGACTCGCTTATTTCTTGGTGTAACAAACGTTTGCACAAAGTAAATATACCCTGACCTTTCAGGCTTAGGGTGTAATTAAAAAGTTCACAAGATAGTTGGTCACCTTGCGTGAAACCTCGTTTATTACTAAAAATTTCGGAGAGGTCTTCTCCTACCTTGACCAAGCTATATGCTTGGCTCAACGTTATTGTAGCCTTATCAACATTTTGAAACCTTGAGTTAGACGTTTAGCCTGTTGGTAGAATTTTCGAGCATTCCTCTTGCCTTGGTACACCTCAATTTTTTTGAGGTGTACCAGGAGTAGGGCACGACGGTCCGTTGTGATAGCAGCCAAGATCGTATTCGGATCAACAAATAATGTTCGGAGTCAACATTAACTCCCCGAAATGTGCGCACATCCAGTACTCATGAAACGTGCCTTTCGTCGATCATAACATGATCAATATGGTTTCGCGTTTTTTTATCTAGGGACAGCCAGGTGACCTTGTGGATATCGAGGTATTGGAATCTGGTTGGTACTAACTACCATGTTTCGTGCCGTGGCAAAGTTGATCAGTCTTAGATCGTTATTCGAAATGAGCTCGTGGAGACTGAACTGATCGACAGTGGAGCCAAAAATGCCTTCTTTCCTGACCTTAGCTTTGAAATCGCCGAGGACTATTTTTATATCATGGGCCGGGCAGTGGTCATATACGTCCTTTAGGCTTGCGTAGAAGGTGTCCTTGATAGCATTGCCCTTTTCTTCCGTTGGGGCGTGCGTGTAAATTAGGCTTTTGTAAAAGAATCTCGCTTTGATGGGGATTTTGGCCAGCCTTTCGTTCACAGGTGTGGTCCGGAATGCCACCTTGTTTCCGGACTACGATGAATCCGCATTTAAGACGCAGCGTTGTCCATTAATATGCCCATCCACACCCTGGTTAACTGCTGCTTGTCCGGGACCGCTTTGACGCTGTTGACCTTTATAGGGTGGTTAAATTGTAAAATGTTGATTTTGAATAAAACACAAATTAATTAGGAAACTATTGTCATTTCTTTTTATTATGATAATATTGGTATGGTTCAATTATGTATGGAACAAAATATTGGCCAAATGGCCACCGCAACCTCGGCGGCACACCTCCACCCGATGGTTCAAATTTTTGACGACGCTGAGGCATAATTAAGGTTCTATGCCGTTAATATGCCAAATTATCTCATCCTTTACCTCTAGAATTGTTGCTGGCTTATCGACGTACATCTTTTCTTTCAAATAACCTCAAAGAGAGAAGTCCAACGGTGTCAAATCACATGATCTTGACGCCCAATTGACATTACCACCACGTGAGGTAACACGGCCATTGAATTTGTCGCGCAAAAGAGCCATTGTTTCTTTAGCTGTGTGGCAAGTGACACCATCCTGTAGAAATTATATACTGTCCACATCCATATCCCCGAATTGGTAGGGCCATAAAAACTTCGTTAACATCTCACGGTACCGAACACCATTCACAGTAACTGCCTGACCGGCCTCATTTTGGAAAAAATACTGCGCGATGATGCCGCCAGTCCATAAACAACACCAAACAGTCACTCTTTGTAGGTGCATTGATTTTTTGACAATCACTTTTGGATTATTATTCGCCCAAATGCGGCAATTCTGCTTATTGACGAATCCACTGAGGTGAAAATTTGGACGATTAAATTGACCGAAAAAATTACGAAGTGCCCTGAGATGTCCCTCTTTTAGCAATTCAGTCTGCCGATCACAAAAATTATTTTCTCCACATGCTTCAAAAGAATATTTCCATTTGGAATATGGTTGAAGTATAGCCCATTGGAAGAGCTTATTGGACTTCGGACTGTACACTCTGCTACTGTTTGTCCATTTTATAGTTTAGATCCATCAGAATACCATAACTGTGAACCTGATTCAGGTATGAACTTATAATTTCTGCCCATTTGTCTAATTTTGTTTTCGAGAAATTAAGCTTTGGTAACATTCTGTCCGGTATTTTTAGAAAAGGATAATTTTTAAAAGTTTTTAGAATCTTCATGTGCCCTCTTAAACTCCTGTACTATATCATTTCCTTCCTCCAATCTCAGTGCGCTAAGACATGCCTCCTTTTCGAACGTTATAGTAAAAGGAGGCAGTCCAGTGATTCCAAGTGTATTGTGGCTGTTGCTGGTTGTTGAATTCTTGGCCAACATGCAAGTGCAGCATAAGTAACCATAGGTCTAACAATAGTTAAGTACGTCCAATATAGCATTTCTGGCATGAGACCCCAAGTATTGCCAAGAAGACATTCCAGGTGAAAATCTGCAAAACATTGTTCTTTTTTCGTTTTCGGTGGTCTTAAGCGAAGTAGGAGTTCTTTCCGAAGCTGGTTTAGTTTTCATTGGGCGGTTGGAATGTGAAAGGGCTCAGACCCTAGGCCCATTCCATTTTTGAATCTTGGAGAGGCACTTAAAATTAGTTTCTAAAGAGATAAGGGAGTTTCATGCAAGGTGTAGTGAAATGTGTAAAGATATAAGGGGCTTTTGAGATTAAAGAAATAAGACTTTTTAGTACAAAATTGCTAAGGAAAGCTTTTGCTTATTTCTTTTTGATAAAACTTATCAGGACAGTTTTTGATATTGAAGAAAATTACAATTTGTCAGGCATAAGGGGCTTATTTCATAAGGAATAAGGTGTTTAATATACCTAATATCGATTCCAACGTTGCCGAAAGCATTCCAAAATAGGCTCCAACTTCTTGCACAGTTTTGAGGATGGCAAGATAGATCATTATTGATGAATGATGAACTGAATGATGAATGATGAACTAAAGGAAAATAAAAACTTACTATTTTTCTAAAGAGGTAAGTTCTAGACAAATGTAGTCCAAAGTGACTTTTGATAATATTGCACAAGGAACATTTTCATAGAATATTTTAACCCTCTATGACAAATATTCGGGCCAATTTTTAACCTTTTTTTTAACGTATTATAAAAGTACAATTTTTATAAAACTATTCAAAATTTAACCATTGGGTAACTTTAAGTTTTTGCTACACCTTTTATTTGTGAATTCATCTTAATATATAAAAGACAAGCCTGTTTCTCCGTGCTCTTTATCGCTCAAACTATTCATAGTTGTAATTGCTATGCTTTTAAAAACATGTTCAGCCCAAACCAGAACCTGTTTCGCTTCTACAACTAAATATCGCTTAAACTGTAAACTGTCAGCCTAAAAGTATGCACACAAAATTTATTTGATATTTATCAGTAAGGTACATGAACATTTGAAAACAACATTTGAGGTGAATGTAAAAATATTGTCATATCGTTTGCTGCTTGATTATTTTAAATACGAGCGGTCCTATGACGGGCTTCTAAACTAGTAAATTAATGAGCGTTAACTTAAAACCCATTATAATTATTACTCAGGCATACATTTCTTTAATGCCGATATAAAAAATATGTTTATCGAGGTCTGCAACTATTTTATGTGTGTTGAACTGTGTAATCTGTAAGTGGTGTAAGTGGTGGCCGTAGCATGCAGGTTAAGTATGTGGCTTAGCATGCTCGGAGCCCGCGTTCGATCCCCAGTCGCGGAGAAAAGTTTTTTTCAATAAAAAATTTTTCTGATCGGTCACCTCCTCTCTGCAGACAATGGCAAACCTCAGAGAGTAAATAATGCCATGTAAAGCTTCTCGAGAACATGAACTTTAGCCGTTCGGAGTCGGCATTAAACATGTAGGTCATATTCTCGGTCAATTGTGTGCAAACATTTAATGACACACACAACACAATTGATCATAAGAAGCTCGGTCAAAGTCCTTTCAAGGGCTCAAATGGCCAATTTGTTTTTTTTTTGTTTTTGAACTGTGTAATCAGGTGTTCAAATAAACGCCAAATAAGATAATAAACAAACAATTTAATGTGCAGAAAATTTCCGAGTTGTTTTTTTGCTGCTCAAATAAATATGTTAAATGAAACAAATTTCTGGGCATGCCGCTGAACTGACGCAGCAGCAGCTCGCCGCCACGCTTATAGAGCGCGTGTGGGAAACCTTAACTGAAACAGCAATAGATACTTTGAATTTTATGCCAGATTGAAAAGAAAAAAATGCAATTAAAATTTCTATATCTAGCTAAATGGAGATAATCCATCGCTGTTGTCATAAGCGGAAAAGATAAATAAGCGTGGATTATTTGGTTTGTTTTGTTTTGTTTGGCTTTTTCGCAACTTTTTATGACAGTTGTAGGTAGGTCTTAAACGTCACTTGTTTAGCTTAGAAGTTATTGTTGGCAGTTTTTCAGCTGCCTTAATGCAGTCTTTGAATTGTAACTGGCAATTAGTATAAAAATATTTCGGAAGAAAAAAAAAAAAAACACACACAGACGCTGCATTAAATTTATTAAGCAAAACAACAATAAAAAGTAGCAAAATGATTAGCTGACTACATAATTAATAAGACTACACTTTGCAGAAAAAAGTTCGTTATAATAAGTTCAAAAATAGTAGGCAAGAAAAAATTAAGCATACATTTTTCCGGTAATTCGTCTGGGTTTTTGCATGGCTGTGTGTTTCAATGTGTGTGTGTGTGTGAGTGGTTTATTGTATGTAGTTCTTATCTTGGGCAAATCTTAAGATTTTCGTCTTTTTGGAGCAGTAGGGAATTGTGCAAAAATGTACTGCTGAAAAAATAGTTCAAACTAATACAACAACAACAACAACAATAACAACATCAGCCAGCTAGCAGAATCGCTGCAACTATAATTTAATTTTCCCATCACTGACTGCGTTGGCGCTCAGCTCTGTACTTTGGTAGTTAAATAAAATGTGGTTTTCGGCTGATTTATGATTTTGTGGCATAACATTTTCTTTCATATCAACAACAATATCATTATTATTTTTTACTTAATTTTCATCATCTTTATCAGCATTATAGTAGTCATCAATTGCAGCGACCCTTTTTACAGTGACCTCATTTAAACCAGTTGCATTTGTAGAGTTTTGACAAACTCCTAAAAAACTTGCAAAAGACGCTTTTGTGATTTCTTTGAAATTTGAGCTAATTTTTGTGCAATATTTTATAATATTTCTATTATAATATTTCTAAATGCATAAGGCATCTCTACCTGTAAAAAAGGCAGAACCAAGACAAACCTCACAGTCTTGATACTGCAAGTGGGTTTACCTACCGATGTCGATGAGTTCCGCAATTTACCCTACAGTTTTCACGAGCAAATCGGCTTGACGATCCATCAAATCAAAGAAGATCTTGACAGTTATGGTGCTCATGTAAGATCAAAATTGGTATTTTATCTGCAAAATTCCTGTAAAGAGCAGCAACAATATTATTCCTAATCACACTTTTGAACCCAGGAATTTTTCCATGACAGTTTTTTTCTTAGAATCTTAAGAATATTTACTTAAATATAAAATTATATTTTAGTAAATAAATATAAAAAATATCCCCCGTTAAAAGAATGACTTCTGGGTATGATATTATAAGTTGGTGCGTTAAGATTTAAGATTTTTTAGAGAAAAAATCTGGTTAATTTAACCAAATCTCAGCTACAAATTTTCCAACATGAATCGTCAGGTTATAATCACCACATGATTTTCATATCAATTTAATATGTTCTGCGGCTTAATCATAGTGAGACATATGGTTAATATAACCTTTTATATGGTCAAATAAACTACTAGTAAAAAAATTATTAGTTTTAAAAACCGACAAGAATCGAACCTTGACATCAGTAGCTATCGCATGAGAGTCCATCGCCTAACCAAAAAGCCATGCTACTGCATTTTTGAACGTGATTGGTTACACATGCTTCTGTTTAACAGATCAATCAAATTGCTTAGGTAAAAATAACATGGATCAGGCAAGAGTATTTTTCCCTGAGTGCAGTTAACTCATAACCAAGCCCATTATTTTCCCATTATTTTCCCATTATTTTCCTTTTTACTTCCAAAACCAAACCAAAAAACTACGCACCAAAATCTTAACGCACCAACTTATATTATCATACCCAGAAGGCATTCTTTTAACGGCGATATTTTTTATATTTATTTACTAAAATATAATTTTATATTTTAGTAAATATTCTTAAGATTCTAAGAAAAAAAATTTCATGGAAAAATTCCTGGGTTCAAAAATTACAGCCGGATTAGTGAGAGCGCATTTTTCTTTTTCAACCTTTTTTTTCTTTGTTCACAAGCTTTGAACGCGTTTATCTCGAAACCATGTTTTTCATACTGGCTGCGGCACTAGCGGGTTCATTCTTTGACGAAACTTTTTTTTTTTGTATTTTTTTTAAAATTAATTCGCTATCGTATGACACGAGCTTTTTTTTAAACATTTTTTTTCGATTTTTTATGAATTTTTAAAGTCAAAGTTTTTTTCGAAAAAACACACTTTCAAATTTGGAACATCACCAAAAATTGAAATAAAAATTTCAAAAAAAGCTCCTGTCATACGATAACCAATTTTATTAAGATTTAAGAAAGTCATTTTTTTACCAGATCGGACAATTTTTGCGACTCCCAGCGCTGCAACCACGAGGCCCTCTTTTTTTCTCTGCCGCCAGTTTGGAGCTCTATAACACCCTGTTGGAGCAAAAAATGTATTTATTTGAATTTTTTTTCTTGTAATTTGTTCAATACTGTACAATAATAAAAACAAATTTTGGAAAAATGTTTGTTTTTGACTGAGTTATGAATTTTTTATGAAGAACAAGGCCTGTTTTCTCTGCCGCGAATGTCATGTCACTCTTTAACACATGCATGTCATTGGTAGGTATGCTTTCCTTAGTCTTCTCTAGAATTGCTTTTGGAAATTTTCAATTAAAGATTTCTGTGAGGCCTTCAAGAAAAGTACTCTAGTAGGTATTTTCCAGCAAAACTTTAAGAAGACATAAAGATTACTGTGAGGGCTTCAAGAAAAGTACTCTAGTAGGTATTTTCCAGCAAAACTTTAAGAAGACATTCCATTATTCAAAAAACTAAGACAAAATGCTGTGGTGACCGTGGCATGCAGGTTAAGTGTGTGGCCTAGCATGCTCAGAGCCCGGGTTCGATCCCCAGCCGTGGCGAAAAGTTTTTTTCAATAAAAAATTTTTCTGATCGGTCACCACCTTTCTGCAGACAATGGCAAACCTCAGAGAGTAAACAATGCCATGTAAAGCTTCTTGAGAAAATTAAATTTAGCCGTTCGGAGTCGGCATAAAACATGTAGGTCCAGTTCTCGGTCAATTGTGTGCAAACATTTAATAACACACACAACACAATTGATCATAAGAAGCTCGGTCAAAGTCCTTTCAAGGGCTGAAATGGCCAATTTGTTTTTTTTTTGTGTTTAAGACAAAATGCTTCTAAGACAATATTTAACCATTGCCTTGCATAAGCCATGCCATGGAAAGGTATTCAAATAGACTATAAGAAGCTTATGAGCGATTTTTCAATAAGGCTGAGGAGAAGCATTGGATTTTTAGAATGTCTTCTGGAAGCAGTGTTTCTAAGAATGCATGTCAAATTTGTATGCACAATTTTGCTGGCATTCTTGGCAAATCAGTTCCCTCTGTAAGCTTTTTTCGGTACTTGGGTGCTATTTGCGAAACTTAACTTAAGGCCTCATATTGATAATATCATTAGTAGAACCAACTCTGCACTTGGTTTCGTGAAACATTGGTTCAGAGAGTTCCCCAATTCTTAAGTTACAAAATCCGTATGTCCTTTGTCAGACCCATCCTCGAATATGCCAGCCAGGCTTGTTCTTCTATCTACAACACCCATTCAATGTGAATCGGAGCCGTTCACAAGAATATTCATTTGTTTCACTCTTGGTGGTCTTCTTGGCATCAACAGTTTCAACTTACCTTCTTATTCCGACCATCTGAAGTTGATTAACATGCAAAGTTTTGCAAAACGAAGGGAAGCTGCCGATGTTCTCTTCATTCATGAACCAGGTATGCGGAACCATTAACTGTCCAGCACTACTCCAAGTAATATCCTTTAATACCAACCTATATAGCCTAAGGCTATACCTCTTTTCAACCTTATCTTTCATTGCAGTGACTATGTATGCAGTATACTATAACCAGGATGTTACCATACTATAACTGGGTTACCAATAATTTGATAAGTGAATTCGATTTTCATCTGAGCAGATCTTGACTCTGAAATATCCTTCTTGGATAATATTTTCGAAATTTTGAAAGATTTTCATGACAAACTGGAAATTGATTTACTTTGTGTTCAAAATTGAACCTTACTTTACGAATAAAACAACAAAGGTTGATCATTCTTCATTATTTATTTTATCACCTTTAAAATCGGAGGTGATCCAAGTGTTGACAACATCTTTTTTATTCATGCAAGAATTTTTCGCTCTCTCTGCGAAATTTCTTTGATGTCTTCAATTGTCTCAAAATATTTCCCACGAAGCGAAAATTTTAATTTTGGGAATTGAATGTTTACATGATCTCCATGAATCAAAGTCATGAATTTCGCTGTAGTAACCAATTACATGAGTGACATTAACTATTAAGGAAATCGATGTGAAAAATTCGAAAAAGAAAACATCATGGGAACATGAATATTTCATATGCCTAGAAAAAAATCCAAGGGGACCATGAATAGTTTATAATTTTTATGAATGGAATTCATAAAGTTCAAGTACACTGAGGGAAATATGTACTCAAATTAAATGAAATTGTGTTAATATCAAATGAGTTTGTTTTTGAAATAGAGCTGAAAATAATTTCATTTAATAATTTAACATATGAGCTTTGTACGTAAAATCAAAAGGTGAGACTCTGAAATTTATGAATATGTACTAGAACATGATGGGAAAATTCCAAGGTAAATGTTTTAAGTTCAGTGAGGTCATCAAGTGAAAATTTTTTTTTTAAACTACTAAATTTGAAATACATGTCAATCCAAGGTTTGGTGAGGAATTTGAAAACTAAAAATGAGTATTTATGTAGAAATTCCTGAAGAATTAATTAACTCATGGTCATATTCTTCTATTGGTTCATTTCAAATTAGAATCAAAACCTTGTAAATTAAAAGTGTCCGTGTGTCACGAAAAACTCACACTTGTTATTCTATAGCAATAAGCCTTCATCGGAGTAACATGAAAATTCATAACCAAAGCCAACTTTTTGTACTAAAGATTTTTGGTTCTAACAATTTTTTTGATTAACGGTGACGCACGGACAAACCTTGTATATATTTTTCATATGAGCTGTTTTCAGTTGATTAACCAACATGAAACAATGAATAACTACCTATAGACAACATATTTCGCATATCTTCCATCTTTGTTGTGAAGTAGGTATTGAATTACATGCAATAACAATAGAGTTAAGCTATCACTGGTTTTTCGCGCTTTCTCAACGTTAACCCATTAAAGTCATGACCCATTTCATCAACAAAATGTAATGTTTTGGATACCAGTGACTCAAACCAAGTTAGTGGGGGAAAAATTAAACAATCAAATTTGGATTGGGTTCTATGCAAACCTCCTTCATAAAGGAGGAAGTTCTTCATAAGGAGGAAGTTTAAAAATGCCAGTTCCACTTAAGCCCCTAAGAGCAAACCGAACAAAACATTAATGGATCCTCTCTATTCATTCAACATGCACATTGTAACTTAGAGACCAAACTTGACTTGCGTATTCCAAGTGAGAACTCACTATTACATAATATAACGTTGTGGTTATACTGTTAAATTATTTTGTCCATTGTTTCATAAATCCAAGCATAGAAGATGCTTTTTTACAAATTTACCGTCAAAGGAGCGGTGTGGTGGAATTGAAGAACAGAAAATAAAAACTGTCAACGACTTAAGTCATGTTACTAAACTGTTCAAATGTAAATGTTATGTTCATTGTAGATATTACTAAAGACAACAGCACCGATCAGCTACTTAAACGCCGCTGAAGCCATGTTAAATGCAGTCCTTTTCTGCAAAAGATGCATGATATCCGTGTTAAGATTAGATGCTCTATTGTAGTTCGGAAGCATGCCGGTTCAAGCCCACAAATCAATTTCTAGTTTTTAAAGATGCATTTTTTTGCAACCTGCATCTGTTAAATTGTTGCATTCCACAACTGTTAAATTTTAAGATGAACGTAAGAAATACAATATTTTATTTTCAATTAGCGGATGTAACCCGGTGTTACTCGGGGTTGTGCCTCGAGCACAGAAAAAGGACGATTTTCAAAACTGCTATCATTTTAACATTTTTTAAATAATCAATTAAATTTTAAAATTTTTTAAATTATCGTTTTTTTGCGGTCTTGCCCCTTCCTTCGAAAGTGTTTAGTCAAATTTCCGTAAAACTGTACCTGTACCTGTACTGTACGTCTGGTTTCTGAGGAATTGTCACCCATACTCAGAAATAAACACAAATCTTTCTCCAAAAAAGAATTTCTCTATTTTCGATAATAGCAATTTTCTCTTTTTCAAATAAAATTTTCTTCAATTAGAATAAATTTTCACATTTTCGAAGAAATATTTCTTCACTTCTACGAAATGAAAATATTTCAATGTCTCTTATAATGATAAATATTTTTCTCGCACAAAAAAATTCTCATTTATAGAGAAAAATTTATAGAAAATGAAAAATTGTTCCTATATTTTGATAAAAAATGCACAAGGAGAAGTATTTAATGAAACAAATGTTTTCTCAAAAATAAAAAGTATTTTTCTCTAAAAACGTTAAATTTATATATATTTCTTTTTTCATAGAAGGTTTTTATCATTTTTAGGATCGCATTTAGAGAAAGAGATTCTCTGGAGCAAAGTCTATAAACTTTTACACTATAGACCATTTTTCTCTAAATATGATGCCTTTTATATCATATTCCGAGAAACTTTTTTCTGAGTGCAGTTTGAAAAGTCATTTCGAGAAAAATGCGTTTAAAGTTTTTCTTAGCATGCATTTAAAATGCAATTTTATCTCAAAAAAATTCCAATTTTAAAAAATCCTATAAGCATCGATTCGATTTGTGGATTGTTTTCGTTCAACTTCGGTTTTGGTCGATACTGTTCGGTTAATTTTTTTAATCTCGTATTCGTTAAACTTTCTTTTTTTTTCATTAGTCTTTGGTTCTTAACTTCGTTAGCTTAAGACTAATTCCTTAATTTTTGTCGAAAGAACTTTTTTGTCGAAAGAAAAGCATAAGATCTATATCAGTAACAGATACAAATTCCTACCAAGTTTCATCAAAATCGGTTCATCCGTTTTGACGTGAATGAGCCAAATATAGTTGATTGAATAAAGCGCCCTCTCACGGAAGTTTTCTGAAATTTAAATAGCCTCAATTCTGTTACAGGGTCAAGTTATTTCACGTACCAAATTTTAGTAAAATCGGTGAAGTAATTTAGGAATTATTATTGAGTCTTAACAATTTACTACTTAAAGTGCCCTCTTGCGTAAGTCTTCGGAATTTCATACCAAATTTCATTGAAACCGGTTCAGTCGTTTAGGAGTTTTTTAGTTTTTAAAACGCACACTTAAAGCGCTCTCTTACCATTTTTCAGTTTTTCTGATTTTTCGACATCAGATTCGTAATAAGCGATCCCTGGGACCCTCCGAATACCAAATTTTAACACCACTCGATGAAGTTTGAATTTTAAATATTGAAAAATTAATGAGTGATTATTTTATCTTATGTTCCATGTTTGTAAATCCAATTTGAAAAGTTCAAAACTTGTCAATTTTTTCAAATATTAATTTTTGATTTTTTGTTATTTCTGAGACAAAATCGTTTTGTGATTCCTAAACGTGAAGACAGTTTTTGCGTTCAGGAATTTTATGTACGATAAGTTTATGAACTTATTCTTGTATTTTATATAGGCTTGTGTATGAATACACTCAAGCTATGTACTATTACTTAGAACTTATGTATAATTAGACATGATGAGTGAACGTAATATTCATGTAGTTCATAATTTATATATTTAGTATAGATGCCTTAAGATTTATACATATATTTTAATATATTTTTATCATGGAGTTTTAAATTCGTTCCATAAAATTTGCCTTAAAATTTTGTCGGTTTTACGTTTTAAGTCACTCTCTTTAAGTCA
Organism: Tetanocera ferruginea; assembly: GCA_958299015.1. NCBI lineage: Eukaryota > Metazoa > Arthropoda > Insecta > Diptera > Sciomyzidae > Tetanocera > Tetanocera ferruginea. The sequence continues at coordinate 16,316,852 of OY282642.1, forward strand.
TGATAACACCATTTATTTCATTATTATTTTTGTCATAAGACCAAAGAATTAACCTTTACTATAGTTACATAACTTTTATCGTAGAACCTATGCTTAGCGAGTAATAATTGCAGTTTTCTTTCCAAATTTTTGGAAAAGCACGATTTAAGACGTAATTTCCTCATGTCAAAAGTATTAAAAATTTAATGCTTTAAATTTTTTTGTAATTAAAAACTTAAATAGTTCACTTTAACAGACGTCATTTGATATTGAAGCTTAAGAAAACCTTTAATTATAACAATTTAAAGAGACTGCCAACCAAGTAGAGACAGACAGAAAAATGCTTTTATTAGCTTTGCAAGTGTTTTTCACACCAACTTCAACACCTCGCTGTGAAGCAATCGCGCTACTGTTAAAGTTCGCGACCTGCCCTACCAAACCCCGAAAGAATTCCATTCACAAAAAAAAAAATAAACAAAAGAAAAAACTGCCACCATAACGACAGTTTAATTGATACGGCCCAAACCTAGTCGAACTATTAAAGCTAATTGATTTAATGCTAGGGTTGCCGTCTTTGAATGTTGGTAGCTAACGATTTGAGCAAATTTATTTTGGCCCAAGTCGTATAAACGAACTTGGAATGAACATGCAGCATGAAATATGTTGCTTCTATTCGTTATGGAACAAAAAACTTAATGTTCTTGATGCTCAGTTCGAAAGAAGTCTTTAAAGATGTTGTAACAACATCAGCGTTTAATTCTATTTCTGATAATGATTGGCTTTTTGGTTTAAGCTTAAGTGCCGCCGCGCTGCTTTGCGCAACAGTCTTTTTTAACTCAGCTGGCATTGCGGCTGTAACTGCTCTGGGCGTGCGGCTTTGCCTAGCTGCCTGCAACACATGCTTTTTTTGCGCTCATTGCAGTCACAGACAGCTGACCGTCTTTTTCCGGTAACTCGTATTTCATGTACATATATTTTCCTTAAAGACTGCACCATTCTGTTCACAGCTGCTAACGTGTTGTTGTGGTTTTTTTTTTTTTTGTAACTTCAAAGCTAATGCTTAGCCCAACTTTTTTGCCACAAAAAAAAAAAAAAATAGTCTTCCACATTGTCTCGTTTGACCTTAAGCGTTGGTTGTAATTTATATGAAGGAGCTTCCCACAATTTGTGGTCATTCATAGCCTCCCTCCAATTCGGCTGTCTTATTGTCTGCACTCACTCGCTCTGTGTGTCGGTCTGATAAGAAATGGAACTTTCATTTCATTATTTTCTATAGAGAGATGTGGCTAAGGTTAGATAATTTTGCTCATCGCAATTTGATTAAGACTAGTTTTGAATTGATTTTTGATTCCAATGAATTATACAGTCTCAACAAATGGTGCTAACAATAAATAAAAATAAGAAATACGTGATTATTATAAATTAAAAAAATAAATATAAAATAAAAAAAAAAAAATATAATTAAAAAAAAAACAGTTGAATCTTCTGTGATCTATAGTTCGCTGACTAGAGTTACTACTTAACATTGATTTTTATAAGACCAAAGCAGCAGGGCAGAAATTTTAAATATTCTGATACAAACTGAAGTAAAACTGCAGTATTTAGGAAGAATTTCTTAATTTTGAGTAAAACTTGCTGCTTCGGTTGCAAAGGCGGCGGAGTAACCAGATGACCACAATAAATAACAAGAAAGAGAGTAGACTAGGAGTACTAAGTAAAAGCACAGAAGATGAACTGCTTGCTTGTAGTCAGAAGACAAGTGTGGGTATTACAGTGAGTATCAGCAATAGTACTGCTGTGGTTCCTTGTCAAACATCCACCTCCAATTCTTCTAGAGTCACCGGTAGTGGCTGCAGAAAACAACCCGTAGTCCACGTAGCTGCCATGAAGTCCAGAAAACAAAAGACTCTTTTCGTTCTTGGTCGGATTGCTAGAAACTAGGAGGCTGGCACTGTTTATTTTCGCGACGAGAAAGACAAAAATAAGTTTTAAGCAGTTAAGGCAACAGTCTACTGGATCTGATGCGGGCTGTCTTGATGCGCAATCACTCTCAGAATGAGGGTGTTAGAGTGTCGAAGCGAGTGAAGGTAGACGATATATTGACTGCAGACGAGGGACCAACCACCAGCCATTGCGTCTGCAGCGAGGTGGTAAGTGACCACCTGCAATTTCCACTAGACAATGCAAACTCCAACAGTCATAAGAAGATCACAGAGAAGTTGGGAAATATTGAGGAAAAATTTCTCATCTGTGAGAAGATTCAGGGTGATCAAGTTCTCCAAGGAATTCTTAAGTGAATGCGTCTCTAAGGTAAAGAACGCATGTGATGGCAGAGTCTTATCCCAGTGAAGGATATTCCGAGGCCCAAAATGAATCTAGAGAATGTTAGGCCAATTCAAATTCTTCAACTTCACAACTCCAATTGTTTATCCAGAAAAAGAACCCTCACAAGAACAGCATGACCTTCCTGTTGCTCATCAGCGAGGAGTGTCATCAGCATGTCCACGCTGACGGCGTGCCAAACTCAAAATTTACAAGGCACATATCGCAGATGATGGGACATATCACGCTCAAACATGCAATAGCATATCACATTGGTTTAACGATAGACTCTTATGCGATGGTTATGGAGGTTCGGGTTCGTTGCTTCTTGGACGATTTTGAAGACTAACAGCTTCTTATTTTTGAAGTGAAACTTCTTTGGCGGCGTATACAACATACGGCGAACTAAACGGGGAGTAAAACAGAAGAAACACTGAAACGCGGCGAATTAATAATTTATTAGTTCGGAACACCTTATAAATTAAAATTCATAAGGTGTTCCGTAGGAGAAAAAACATATCAAATAATGGTTTGAGTGCAAACTATTAGTTGCACTAATCAACATAGCTTAAGTCTTTAAATTACCGTAAGAGACCGGGCACCGTAAGAGAAAAAAAATTATCAAACAATGGTTTGAGTACAAACTATCAGATGCACTAATCAACAAAGTTTGAGTCCGTAATTTTTGAAGTGAAACTTCTTTAGCCCCGTTTACGGCGAACGAAACGGGAAGTGAAATGATGTTACACTTAAATGAAACGAGGCAAATTTAAGTTATTAGGTTTTCGGGGCACCTTATACATTAGAATTCGTAAGGTGTTCAGAAGGAGAAAAAAACTTACGAAACAATGATTTGAGTCTTAACTACCAGACGAACTGATCAACAAAGTTTTAGTCCGTAATTTTTGAAGTAAAACTGCTTTAGCCGCGTATACAACATACGGCGAACTAAAAGGGGAGTAAAACCGATGTAAGACTTAATAAAACACAGCGAATTCATGTTATTAAATAACTCACCATAAACCATGGTGAAATGGTTTGAGTCCAAACTAACGAAACTAACTAAACAGACCTAACGAAGAAAAATACCTAACGAACTAATCATCAAAGTTTGAGTCCGCAAGTTTTGAAGTGAATCTGCTTTAGCCGCGTGTAGAGAAATATGTGCGAATAAAACGGGGAGTAAAACTGAACTAAAAGGTTTAAAACCTCGGAGTTCTTCTTCTATTGCCAAGCATAAAGCACTTTAGAATGGTGATTACATTGCATTGCAGCTAAATTCATTGAATCTGTTTTTAATCATGCCCAAAATTGTCTCGTTTAAATGAAATCAGAACCTTTAAACTTGTCGAAATTTCTCACAACAGATTAAGTCTTGCCATTTTATGAAATTGGACTTTTCAAGTAAGATTATATCAAAGAGTAAATCAATGAACCATTTAAAACTCTTTACTTTTTTGGGTTAAAGTTTCACTCAAACCATGCGTGCCTGACACACACATATTTTTTTAATATTATTTTTTAATATTTACATATTAATTATATGTATATGCAAATGCTTTGTACGGACAATATGACCAACTTTATACCATTAACCAACGTTGCTAACCCAAATATTCTTAGAATAGCCCACACTCAGATGCCAATAGCGGCTGACTTAATTCTGCTATAGAGTTCCTTCAGAAAGCCATGCAAGTCGCTCTTAAGGACTTGTATGCTGTTGATAGGGGCAAGAGAAATGCGTTTCTTACTCCATGGTGGAGTAAATATCTCTCTGGCCTTAGAAATAACGGCAGACGAACCATGAATGAATGCCACAGGCTAAATAATTGGATAGTTTACAAGAAACTCCTTAACACCTACCAAAAAGCTATTTGTGACTCGTAAAAGTGATCTTGCAAATAATATACCCACCCTACTGATAATCTTTAAGAACCGGCAAACTTATTAAATTCCTATCCAAAGAACACTCCAGCCCCTTTTTTACAAAAAAAGGGGATGGTATGTGGATAGAAGAGTCGTCACCTACGACATACATTTTTGATTTGTTTTCATGAATCGCATTCATTCATTCATTTTGCTAAAATTACATGAGTCATATGAACTATTCATGATACTTATGTTCAAAATACGCAAAAGAAAAAACACGAAGACATGAATATTTCATAACCACAGTGCTTAAAGTACATAAAAATTTCACAAATGCCATAAAAAACATAAGGGAACATGAATCTTCCATAATTTATGTGATTAAAATTCATGTATAAATACTAGGGGAACAAGCAGAGTTCATGAAAAAAGTGAAAAAATGCATGATTTTCATGGAAACATATAAGAGTAACTTGAACTACTTTATGAGTTTAGTGACCGAAATTTATAAAATCTATGTACACAAACAAGGCCAGCAAGAAAAGTTCATAAGATAAGAGCCAAAAATGCATGAAATTCATGTAAATACTTATACAATGAAAGTGTGACTTACTTTATGCATTTAGTGACCAAAATTCATACATGCTATGTTCATTAAGACGGTTCGGTCTTCACATATAAAAAAAAAAAGTAATAAACTGAGTTTAAATATTCCTTGGCTCATTTTTATTACTCAGTCTTTGCGTTCAGAAATTTTACTTACGACAGGTTTGTGAACGCTCTTTACATAACTTATTCTTGTATATTACATGGGTTTGTGTATAAATTCCTTGTCATCTTCCAAACATATGTGGACAAAACTTCAGGATGTTTTTTTGACACAAGTAATGGTTAAAAAAAATTGCATATGTCTTAGATACAAACTAAATAAAAATCAATATCTCAATAGCCCAACATTCTTACATTAAAGGGTGATCAGCGGAGATTGCTCTGCATGATGTTAATACTACCATTAAGACCTACTGAGAGGTTATTACTACATTTCAAACAATTAACTCTAGCTGCCTTTCTTGATATTGAAGAAGCATTCAACAACTTTCATATAGGTGCCACCCATGACTTTTCGAGGTTGGTGTGGAAAACCTGTGAAGTTATCCAGGAGGATCTAAAGGAGCACTGATTTGTGCCCTTCTTGTCACATAACTATGAACGTGAATCTACCTAGCTATTGTAATATCAAGATAGTGGCAGTGCTATGGTATAAGGACTGTTTCCCTCCATACTCAGCGAAACTATGGAGGTTTACTGCTTAGTCAAGAAAAAAATAATCTTAGGTTAAAAAAACTCAGGAAGGAGTACCTTGGGAACCACTAAAACATTTTTTCTCGAAAATGTCTTTCAAATGACTAACACTTGAGGCGTGGTCAGATATAGGTTAGTTTTGGTGATACGGTCTAGTGGGCGTGTCTGTCGACAAATTCCATCTAAATTTAAATGTATTTCATACATTACTTAACAAAGCACTCAGATCAGTTTTCAAAGTTGTGGGTTTATTTATACTATTTTTTTTCAAAAAAATTCCTTGTAAAGCTGGGCGTGTCTGTGAGTGGGCTTGATCGAAACTTAAATATTTTTCATATTTCTCTTTACAAAGCGTTCATACTACATTTCAATGACGAAGGTTAATTTTTAAAAAAATTTTTTAAAACAAATTTGTTTGAAAGGTGGGCGTGTTAGCGGGCAGATTTCAACTAAACTTATATATATTTTTTATATCTCTGATATATAGAGCATTCATACCAAATTCAAAGTCATATATGTATATATATATTTCTCTGTAAAGAGAAATATTACAGAGCTTTCATACTAAATTCAAAGCTCTAGGCTTATTTTACTATTTATGGCCAAAACTTGTATGAAGTCCTCCCACTGTACGACGGTGTCAATGAAAGGTTTCATTTATATTTGCTTTTTATACCCTAAACCTGAAAGGTCAGGGTATATTAACTTTGTGCAAACGTTTGTAACGCATAGAACGAAGCGAGTCCGGTATAGAAAAGTATATATATTCTTGATCAGCGTCACCACGTGAGTCGAGCTATCTATGTCCGTCCGTCCGTCCGTCCGTCCGTCCGTCTGTGTGTTGTCCGTATACACAGGATAAGAAGAAGGAGTTGAGATAATTGGATGAAACTTGGTACACATGGTCACATATACCCAAGGATCTGCACTATTGAATATTTTTGGAATCCGCCCACGGACACGCCTACCTCCCGTACAACGCGAAAATTGAAAACTGCATAACTCAGCTCATAATTAGCCTACAACAATAAAATTTGGTATGTATGTGTTTTATATTAACACAAAAATGTCTTTGAAAAATTGACGTCATCCGCTTACGGACACGCCCACCTCCGATACAACCCAAAAATTGAAAATGCAATAAATAAGCCTCTGTTTAACCTACAGAGCTAAAATTTGGCACATATATTTTTTTTAACAAAAAAAAGATAGTTTTGAAAAATGGACATCATCCGCCCACGGACACGCCTACCTCCCATACAACGCGAAAATTTAAAACTGCATAACTCAGCTCATAATAAGTCTACAACAATAAAATTTGGTATGTGTGTGTTTTATACCAACACAAAGATGTCTTTGAAAAATGGTCGTCATCCGCTCACGGACACGCCCACCTCCCATACAACCCAAAAATTGAAAATGCAATAAATAAGCCTCTGTTTAACCTACAGAGCTAAAATTTGGCACGTATGTTTTTTATAACAAAAAAAAGATGGTTTTGAAAAATGGACATCGTCCGCCCACGGACACGCCTACTTCCCATACAACGCGAAAATTGAAAACTGCATAGCTCACCTCATAATTAGCCTACAACAATAAAATTTGATATGTATGTGTTTCATACCAAGACAAATATGTCTTCGGAAAATGGACGTCATCTGATCACGGACACGCCTACCTCCCATACAACCCAAAAATTGAAAACGCAATAAATAAGCATGTGTTTAACCTACAGAGCTAAAATTTGGCACGTATGTTTTTTATGACAAGACAAAGATGGTTTGGAAAAATGGACTTCATCCGCCCACGGACACGCCCATTTACAATTAATTTTTTTTTTTTTTTGAAAAGTGGGTTTAGGGTATTTCATAGTCGGCCTAGACCGACTTTAGACTTTCTTGTTTTTATTCTTTTTTTATTTCTTTTTTCTTATCGTTTTCTGACAAGCACATATTAAATACATAAATATAACAAGTAAAGAAAGTCTAAAGTCGGTCTAGGCCGACTATGAAATACCCTAAACCTAATTTACCAAAAAAAAAAAAATAATATTATTGGAAATGGGCGTGGGCCGGATGTGGCCTATATTTAATATGCATTTAAATGTTGATGACAAATTTACCAAAAAAATACCAAGTTTTATTCCTGTAACTCACAGTTAATGCCTTTATTGTGCTTTCGCTATGGGAGGTGGGCGTGTTCATGGACGGATTACTTCCAATTTTTGAACACACCTTAGTTTTGGTATAAAATACATACATACCAAATTTAATTTCTCTATGACAAACATAACCTTATTTATTGAGTTTTAAACTTTTTGGGCTGTTTGGGAGGTAGGCGTGTCCGTAGGCAGATGACGTCCATTTTTCAAAACCATCTTTCTTTTGTTATAAAAAATATATGTGCCAAATTTTAGCTCTGTAGGTTAAACAGAGGCTTATTTATTGCGTTTTCAATTTTTGGGTTGTATGAGAGGTGGGCGTGTCCGTGAGTGGATGACACCCATTTTTCAAAAACATCTTTGTGTTGATACAAAACAGAATGTAATTTTTGCGTTGTATGTGAGGTAGGCGTGTCCGTGGGCGGATTCCAAAAATATTCAATAGTGCAGATCTTTGGGTTCATGTGACTATGTGTACCAAGTTTCATTCAATTATCTCAACTCCTTCTTCTTATCCTGTGTATACGGACAACACACAGACGGACGGACGGACGGACGGACATGGATAGCTCGACTCACGTGGTGACGCTGATCAAAAATATATATACTTTTCTATGCCGGACTCGCTTCGTTCTATGCGTTACAAACGTTTGCACAAAGTTAATATACCCTGACCTTTCAGGTTTAGGGTATAATTAAGACCCCGATTTTTAAAAAATCGTATGGTAACTATATTTCACGCTGAGCACATGTTCTTTCCATTAGTGCATCGTCTCTCGTCTCTGTCCGATATTAAGTTTGCGAGCTACACTTTTGTCTCTGTTCGATGTACAGTTTGCGAACTACACTGGCTAGTGATAGTGGAATGTGAGGTCCAAATGAATTTGCATTAAAAACATGAATTAAAATCTTACGCCATCTATTGGGTAAAATCATAAAACGAAATATGATCCCACTCGTTTTGTTCATAAGAGTTATATCTAACCGGATCACAGATCCATTTCGTTAAGTTTGACAGTTTGAGTTCATTGACTAAGTTGAAAAGAGGTTCAACTTAGAACAGTAGTGCATACATAAACCCAATGCGAACCAATGCTTACAATGCTACCAAAACGAACCAATCAGTTCGTGCAAAACAAAAACAATAGAAGCATAAACAACGAAACAAAAACAAAAAAAGCAACAGGCACAGCAGGCACATTATAAGCCGCTGATGATTGATTTTCTTATATAAAAACATGCATTTATCTTCTTATATTTAACTATTTTGTGATTTGAATATAATAGTGACAAAATCCAAAATTAGATATTCATTCAGCGCAGGATATATCTGATATTTTAGTATATATATTATCTTTGAACGATAAGTATTAAAGCTGTAGGTATACCCTAAAGTATTAGCCAAAAAAGTTGCATGACCTTGAAAAAATCTGTTAAAACTACTCCATACAAACCGCGCTGTAAGACGTAATTCTACGTCAAAACTTAAGCCTACGAGCGCAGAATTAAAACTTAGAATAATGACCCTTTAACCTCTTTAATACATATTATGACCAATTATAATCGTTACAACATCTAAATTATAAGAAGTCAAAACTATTGCCAAAACTAATTAAGTTCCTGAAGCTAGTCTTGTCGCATTTCTAACCAGCGATTAACTAAAAGATTGCATAATATTTAAAAAATTCTATTTGAATGAAAAAATAAAACACATAAATGGCTAGCGGCGAAAAAAAAACAATAACAATAGCTATTAGTGGGAAGTTCTATGCTGATAAAAAAAAAAAAAACAAAAACCAAACTCAAATAAGCTCAAAAAAAATTTAGAAACAAAAACCAAAATGTATCTATTAATCAGTCTTTCGTTCTTCGCCATTCTGTTTAGCTGTCAATATGTCTGCAGAAGGCGTGACAAATGTGGAAATATATTGCAATGTATCTAGAGAAAACAAGATTTATGCACTTGGATAAATTGTTAAAATGTTGCTTAATTTATGTATTTATATTTATATATTTTTTTTTTTATTTTTTTTTTTAATTTCACTTTTAGCCAACATTGAACTAATTTTCATAGATTTCAACATGTTCTCATGGCTTAAGCCGTTAGTTCTATGATTAAATTAATTAAATATGTGTGTATGTGAATTTTTAATATGCATATTTTATTGATATGCCGATCTTTTTGAAGTGTGTTTTTAACCTTTAAACCGTTTATTGGCTCAAATTAACCCCAGGCGCATGATTTTCTTATAACACATATTAGTAACACTTGTAAAACGCTCTTAGGTTATTCAATGACATCCCTTTATTCAATGGCATTTATAATTGTTCTGTTTCTTTTTTTTTTGTTTTGTTAGTCATTTGCTAAGCATTAATTTAACGTGATTGAAAAAGTAACAGTTTTGTTGCGTGCCCCCCGGCCGAACGGATATTCTTAGGTAATACTAATTTACATGAGCAGCTCATTAAGTATTATGCATCATTAACACCAAACACAAAATTTTACATGTTTTTATATCAACATATTGTAGAATTTTTGTGGTCTTTAAAATATTAAATCTTAGATTTATTAAAAAAAAAAAAAAAAAAAAATCGGATGTAAAATCTCATATAGCGCACTCATACACACATGGTGCTATAAGGTTTTTCATAATAAATTGAAAACGCGGAAGTTCTTCTTTCGTTGAGCATAGGTGGAGTTCTTAATTGAAACTGACATTTAATGATGATTATAGCAGCATGAAAACTCATTAAAAACTGTTGGCTGAACAAGCGGGTTTAATTGCGAACGGATATTTTTAATTTGTGTGTGTTTGGTTTTTTTAATCTTTATTCACACTTCTCTTAAGTGCATCTTTAAGATTCATAAGATTTTAAGCTTATATGAAACAGTAAAAAATAACATTTCATAATTTAACAAAAATTAAAAAAAAAATAAAAACAAATAAGAAGTGTTGCAGTAAAGTACTAAGAAAGCTTTTTTAGGGCAAGCTTGCTTAGCATTTAAGCTTATTTTATTATAAAGCCTGCCAGTGGCAGGTCTGATCACTGTCCGTCAGTAATTTTTCAGAGAACACACAAATTAATTTAAATTCGATAATTTTTTGGATGATGTTAACTTCATTTTCACACTCTTTATTTTTCCCCAGCCACAAAAAGTGTCTCATTTTAAAAATATTTGTATTATATTTTTGCGCCTTGTCTGACTCAGAGGTATTGTGCTCTGCTTTCTACAATTTGCTTCCAATATACCGTTTTATATTTCAATAAATATACTGTCAAAACTTCCTTCAATACTTCAATTAGCGGTTGACGCTTTGTAGCATACAAAAAACATTTGTCTTTATTTCCAAAATTTAAATGAAAACATATTCAAATTTGAATGAACCGCAAAAAATTGATGTTAATGCATTTGTTATCCAGCTCAATTGTTAAATTGCTGCATTTCAACAGGTAACAACAAATACAACCATAACAACCACAACATAATAACCGCAATAAGCTTCAATAGTTGTACCTTAAAATATTCAAAACTATTGCATTGGCTGTTGAACTACGTGATTTCCGGAAATTATTTACCAAAAAAAAAAAAACAAAATTCAACAAGAGTAGCTTCGTTTTTATTATCATTGCATGATGTGGCAAAATACACAGTGGCAGCATTAAAAGGCGTATCGAAAACGTGTACGCCTGCGCATAAACAACGTGCAATATTTTTAATTTTTTTTTTTGGTTTTAATCATCAAAATTACAAAGAATTAAATTAGTTTTCATGTTTTTTTCATTGCACAAAAGAAAGACTTTTCTTTCGTTTACCTAGAAATCAATACGACAAACTGTGTTTCATTGTTCATCTTTCCAACAAGCTTTGTTCGATCGATTTCTGATGTCTTCAACACAATTTTGAATTACATTTTCTTCACTCTTTGAGTTGTTCAAGTGCTTCTTCATAGCCCGCTGGTCAAAATTTGTCTATGATCCCAATGAAATGCAGAAATGTAAGCAGGATGTGACATAAGCACATGTTTTGCTGGTTTAGTATTGTTAAATGTTTGTATTTATTTATTTATTCAAGATTAAATTTGTACTTTACATCTTAAGATTACTTTTCGTACACCAAGATACAATAGGTTTAAAAAAAAAACATTCAACAATTTTAGACTAATAAATACAGAGATTATTATAAAAAAAATTCGAACAATTAACAGTACTAGAGTTCTATAGTGGCCGAAATTCGACCTTTTCGCAGACATTCTCTGTTAATTCTATGCAAAATTTATGTGAAAAACAAAATTTCTTCATAAAAATTTGGCAAAAAAAAAAAATCATTAAAAAATAGTCGGTGCACTCCCTCTCCGCACGCTGATTTATTAAAAAAACATAATCAAAATCCGTTAACAAATACGTGGGCAAATGGTTCTTAACTATGTTCCCTGCGCCTATTTATATATGTATCTTCTTATATATTAATACGTGAACATTAAAGTTTGTCGTACGCTTTTTTGGTATTAATTAAAACTTAAAATAAATGAAACTTATATCATTCGAAAGGTTATGTTGCCCAGAGGTCCAGAATGTATATATAAATGATATATCTGATAGAGGGGGTTCCCAACCTTCTAAGAGAGAAATAAAGTTTTTGAGGAAAAACCTGCTATTTGATTAATATGAAATTTGGTTGGGGTAGAGTTTTTGAGTTGGTCGAATTTAAATTTTTTTTAAAAGTAACAATTTTTAAAAAAAAATGTAGTTTTCTGCATTCATCAATTGTAAAATTAGTAAAAAAATGTGTTTTGAATTCAAAAATTTGACTTTCCATGTCATTATCTTGGTTAAATTTTAACGGTTTTTCAATTTTTTTCATTTTTTCTAAAAGTTTGTTAAATTTTCTTTTAAATGTGTTAAAAATTGCAGCAAAGTTGTAACCAAAAGTATTTTTAATGAATTTTCTTAACATTGTCGTTAGTTATTAAGCGTGTGTTTCAACCAAATGCCAAGAGAGAGAAAAAAACTGTCTCAAATTGAAAGTTCTAAATTGGGAAGCCAATATCTCCGCCATCTGTGAATAGATTTTATTTATTTCTTTTTTGTATTTAAGTCTTATCAGTTAACTTAAAAAACTTTTGAAAATAATACCGGTTTTTTGTTTGTTTATATTTAAATTATTCATTTTAAAAAAAAACCATAAAATTTGATTTATTCTAAAAATATGGGGTAAAAATGATTTTTGTTGTAAAAAAACCAAAAACTCAAAATTGCATTTTTGATTTTCTTTCAAAGTTTATACCGAATTTTAGGTGAATTTATTTTTTCTTGACACTAAATTAATAAACTGTCCGTGCCATCAAAAAATCAAGGCTTCCTACCCCCTATGATTTCTTTGATAAAATTAAATTTTTTTAAAATGTTGTTTTTCTGTTTTTGAACAAAATAATTAAATAAAAAAATAATTTTTTTTAAGAAAGTAGCTTAATATCTCCAATCAACTAAGAGTTATAGCCTCGAACTTCTTTTAATCATCTCGCATATAATTATAAATAGGCAATCAATAAATTGGTCGTATAGATAGTCAACATAGAATCAAATTAACACTTAAAATAACTTAAAAACAGGCGACTTAAAATTAACTATTAAGTGGGAGATTCCTTTGGGTGAAATTAGCCATGTTTAATGGATTTTTTTTTCATGTTGAAAACATATTTGGATAATTTTTTATGTTTTTTTTTTTTACAAAATAGCGGCTCTGCAGATTACCTCCTCGGGCGTCTGCTGCGAGGTATCTAAAAGTGAAGTAATTTTTTCACTTATCTGAAACAAAAGAGTTTTTTCTTCGATAACTGATATGTTGAAGGAAAGGAAAAACCTCTAAAATAATAAAAAACTTAAAAATACAGCACGAGCATTTTTTGAAAAAATAGTTTCGAGGCAATTACTTTTAAAGTTTAGACACGATACACTGTGGTCAAAAAAAGGTATTTTTGTGGAAAAAAAAATTTTACTTTTGAACTTGAAAAAAACAGAAACAAATTAACTTTTTTGTCAGATTTAGAAAAGAACCAGACATTAGGTCTGTTCCCGTACTCTAAGTTTTAGTCCAATTTACCAGTTTTTACCAGTTTTAGTCCGAGAAGCGTTCCCGTACACGAAAAAATGGTAAAAGAGAGTGCAATCAAGAGAGTAAAACATTTCCCCTCCTTGTCAAAAGTTGCAAGTTTTAGTCCGAGAAATTTATTCGGGTAAAAATGGTAAAAGTGTCAAACAGCTTAAAATCAGCAGTTTACAAGTTAGCAAAGAAATTGCGATACATCAAAACTTCTTCGAAACTATTTAAATGGAACCCAGAAACATGGGAAAATGTGTAAAAACTAATATAAATTCTTTACTTTAGAATTAATTTCAATATAATTAAAAATCTTAGGCATTTCGTCTGCAATGACGATGCTTCACATCAAGGCAATGCTGGACAAACTATCTTATTTGACAGTTTTCACAATTTTAGTCCGAGAAGTGTTCCCGTACTTTTTTGTGTTTTTCTCTATTTTCGAAAGATTTTTTCTCATTCTCAGACTTTCGACAGTTTTACCATTTTTAGTCCAAAAAGTACGGAAACAGACCTATTATAATCTTTTTAAAAAAAAACTTAAAAAACCCACAGTTTTTTTCAAACAAATGATCAAAAATGTTCCTATTTAAATTTTATTAGAATGAATGTAAAGTGAAAAAACTTTTCATTTAATTCGAAAAAAAAAATAACTTTGAAAAGAGTTCAAAGATTAATTTCATTATATTAGTATTTCATTATATTTTATTTATCATTCATCCACACATGGACACGCCCACCTCCCAATCCAAAAAATTAAAAATCCATGAATAAGATGAATGAAATGAAACAGAGATAAAAATTGTAGGTATGTATGTATTTGATATCAAAGAAAAGATGTTTTACAAAATGGGCATCATTCGCCTACGGACACTTCTAACTCCCATAGAACTCAAAAATTGAAAACTCATTAAATATGCTCATCTTCAAACTACAGAAATAAAATGTGATACATTTGTAGTTTATAACAAAACAAAGATGTTTTTCAAATGCCCATGTTCACGTCCACCTCCCATACCACCTAAGGATTGAAAACTCCATAAATAAATTTATTTTAAACCTACAGAGATAACATTTTGGTATGTATATTATAACAAGATAAAAGATTTTTTGATTTAGATTTTTTAGATTATTTGAAAACTAGGCGTCGACGGAGACGGAGACGCTGATATTTTGGACATATTCGCCAAACTGTCGCATTGAAACTTTCGTTGTCATTCTGGGTATGTCCACCTAAGCATCTTTTCAATAAAGCAACTTTAGTCACATTAGTGTAAATTGGTAGAAGATGTTCTTTCATTTCATTGCCAAAAAAAAAAAAAAAATAATATTAAGAATTTCCAGTTCAGAACCTTTACCTAAAGCGACAGCTTTCTGTCATTTACACCAGCTCTCGGCTTCAGTCGGTAAGTTTTAATGATGCGATGCTTCTTTTGTTGAAAAAATATGATAATAAGTAGTCATAATATCTCGTTTGATATCTTCCACACTATTAACGTTTCTTGGAATACTTAAATAAAAATATGTTGTGAGTTTTTTTTACAACGTTTTCCGTCAACTTCCTTTTTCCCGAAAGTTTATTTTCTTTTCTTATTTTTCTCAGCAAGTGCCCATTCTCTTTTCAACGTGGCCAACACATTCATTTTTTGCAACAATTAATTTCTCACCATAAAGATTATAAAATACAATTGCCTTTAAAGTTTTCGAATTCCCATTACCTATTTCGCACCGAACTTTTCTTCCTTTCTCATTAATATTTCTTGCATTGCATTAACCTTAGTTTTTCCCAAATGAGCCCTCGTGTTCTTTCATACATTCTTCTTCGTGATTCTGGAACCAAATTTGATATTCATCAGTATGAATCTTATTTAACTGGGCTGCACAAGCATGGTAATAACTAGTGTCCGATCGATTATTCGGCTTCGGCTTCGGTAATCGGCATAATCGGCCGATATTTGGACCTTCGGCATCGGCTTCGGCTTCGGTCGAGATAGCCGATTATTTTTGCCGAATGTTTTTGCTTTGCTAAACAGTTTTTTTTATAAGTTTTTAGAATTTTTTTGAATTATTCAGTGAACTCCGTTCATAATTCCACATATGGAACATTTTTAATTGTTTGTTTTTTTTTTCTCTCCTTTTCTGTTCTTTCATAAGTTGGTGTTCACTCGTTGAAAATTTTATTCAATTGATAAATCATTTTTTATGAATTGGTTCGTTTTTCATACCAAATTTTTTACATTCGGTCTAGCCGTTCAGGCGCTATTGAGCCATATATATTTTATTACTTTAAGCGCCCTCTATCGAAAGTTTTTATAACGGAAAGCGAACTTCACTAAAATATTGATTCGCTGTAATTTTTTTCCTACGAATGAAATTTAATAGTTTCTTCACAAATGTTTAATGCTTTTTTATGAAATTTCGTTATATTAAAAAAATTTAAAGTTTTTGGGGTGCTTGTGTACTAATTGAGACCTATCCAAATATATACTTCTTTTCACGATCGGGTTAAAACTGGTGAAATTATACAAAAAAGATCATTTGGGTCAGATTTCGGGTTCAAAAAAAAAATTTTTATTGTTCTGAAATCTTCTCAACATAAGCTTTCATATTAGGGGCGGTAAATGCAAAGTCTTTTTTCCCATATGGGGTGACCCACCTTAATACTCATACCTCATGTAATGAAATGAACGATTTTTAAAATGCTATATCTTTTTAATGAACCATAAAAATAACTTTAATTTTTATATCATCAGAATCCTCTTATTACGTAGTCTATTTAACATTAATTTCAAATTTTTTC
Organism: Tetanocera ferruginea; assembly: GCA_958299015.1. Classification (NCBI taxonomy): domain Eukaryota; kingdom Metazoa; phylum Arthropoda; class Insecta; order Diptera; family Sciomyzidae; genus Tetanocera; species Tetanocera ferruginea. Next base: position 16,333,385 of record OY282642.1, read on the forward strand.
ACCAGTGCCCATTGGAGATATTTGACCCCAAAGTTGGGACAAACTTCAGATTTCTTATTTTTCAAAGCGATGTAACCCAAAAAGTTTATGATCTAGTCACTTTTAAAAATTTATATTTTAAGTTCTTACTTAGACGTACCTAATACCAAAAAAATAGGTCTGCCACTAACTTCTTTATTTTAAAATTTTTTTTTAAAGTTACCAGATATTACGATTATTTTCGGAAACTTTAACTTTTTATTAAATTAAGTAACATCCCAATTAATTTTTCTGATATTCAAGATAATAACCTAAGGTATAATTTATATTATGTTTGTTCATTTATTACTGTATGTTGAATAGGAGCTGAGATATGATCATTACCGCAAACTCTATAAATACGAAAATCGCTCGTGGTTGCATGAAAAACATGGTCGCTATTTTGTAAATACAACAAAAAAATTTTTTAAAGTAGTACTAAGGTGCCGAAACATTACGAAATTAATGGTAAAAAAAAAATTTTTAAAATGGTTGACCGACCGAATTTGCTTTTTTGTGATCAATCTCGGCGGAATGACCCAGTTAGTATCAGTTAGTAGCTTTTCTCGACTGGGTCAAAAATTGATAACATTTTTTTTCTACGTCATTCTGACGTCAATAAATCAATTACAGAAACATCCGAATTTTGCAGAAAAACTCTTACATTTAATTCGAATTTAATGATTTCATTACGTTTTTTTGTACTTGTAATTTTGTACTTGAATATATAACAAAAGCAAAGAATAAATTTTTTTAATTTTTTTGACTTTAAAACATTTGTTTGTTATTCGGCTTCGGCTTCGGCCTTCGGGCGATTATTTACATTTTGCCGAAGAATCGGCTTCGGCTTCGGCTTCGGCAAAAATTCACCTTCGGTCGGACACTAGTAATAACTAACTGCTTTTCATACATAAATCAATTACTTTGCCGGTATAATAATAGCCCATGAAAGTTGCAACGCCATAGAGTATTTTGAACCCACATTTTTTCCACGTAACGTCACCAGAAACTTTTTCATCATCGACAGCTTTTTCACAGAAAATTCAAATTACTTAGCAGCTTTGTATAAATGATGAACTTTAACTGCTTTGACTCAGATGTCCATAAGATTGCAAATTATATTAAATCCTTGCCTATCAGCACCTAACAGTTTCATGACTATCACTATTCTTCGATTTATTTCGTAATCACTGTCAAAGAGAGGTCCTGAATTTATGTACGACCATACTGACACAATTTTGAAACCTAGGCCTCTCGATTCTGACTCAACAAAACGAATTTTGTGCTTGCATGCACAACAAGTGGTGACCGTGGCATGCAGGTTAAGTGTGTGGCTTAGCATGCTCGGAGCCCGGGTTCGATCCCCAGCCGTGGCGAAAAGTTTTTCAATTAAAAATTTTTCTGATCGGTCACCACCTCTCTGCAGACAATGGCAAACCTCAGAGAGTAAATAATGCCATGTAAAGCTTCTTGAGAACATGAGCCGTTCGGAGTCGGCATAAAACATGTAGGTCCAGTTCTCGGTCAATTGTGTGCAAAAATTTAATAACACACACAAGACAATCGATCCTAAGAAGCTCGGTCAAAGTCCTTTCAAGGGCTGAAATGGCCAATTTGTGTTTTTTTTTTTTTGTTTTTTTTTTTATGCACAACAAATTAAAAGTTCTGATAATGAAGAATCCAACAATTTTGAACAAAGGATATTGTTTGATGATTAGGTCCAAGAGAACCAATATCGCTAAATGGGGATTTTTTTCAATCCAAAAAAAAATGATGCAGAAATAGTTTTTAGGTGTCCTCTTAACTTTTGAGTCAGTGTCCGGCGAAATCAAAATTTCCATCATATACGTATATAAATTTATTTAACATTCCTCTTAATATACATAGAAATAATGAGCCTCCCAGAATTACGGAACAAACAAATTTACAATCTATTGTGAAAGAAGCATTACTCTGCCCCAAGCACTCCTACTACCTGAAAAGTGGCGGTTACGGACTCGGCGTTTTTGACCATAACTTAGTAAATTTACAATATTTTGCTTTTTTCTTTTGACAGTATATTTTTAATATGTAATACATTCGAGATATGAAGAATTGACATGTTTCCAATATTAAAAAGGTATCTTCCCCCTTAATCGTCTTCGAAGAATACACCTTTTTTTGTAGACGATTTTAAAATACCCACAGTTCACAAAATTTTGCTCACAAGTTACGGTCTTATAACGTAGGTATAACGTATCCAAAAAGAAACAAAATTGAAGTTACACTTTTTTGTTGACCGCTTCGCCAAAAATGCCTCATAGTTAAAATTTTTTTTATCAAACTTTGCACTGTTTAAAAACAAACCCATTTAATTTAAACACATACTTTATCGACGCAATACATTTTGATGTATTTATTTTTAATTTTCTGCTTCATAGAAAATTTTAATAAAAAGCATTTAAATTAATATGTATCCTTTAGTGCCAAATAGTCACATAATTTTCTTTTAAAGTCTTTTTATGAGGCATCGTTAAATTAAAAGTGTATAGCTTGAAGCTTTTTCAAACATTAGTCATTAAATAAATGTTGCCCATTTCACGGTCATTTAGTATTGCAACAAATTGGATTTATTTGTTTAACAAAGACGTTAATTAATAACACGTAAAAGTATTGTTTTCATGCCTTTTAATGATGCAAGCTATTTAAATCAATTAATCAAAAACTTTAGGCTATGCATTGAAACTTCAACACTGAACATATGCATTAATAAGTAAGCCTCACAACCTAAAAATATAAGTAATATTTATTTATATTTAAACAAACATATTTTGCAGCATTATTAATTGATTTATAATCGATTTTGTGCTATACTGATTCGATAAGTTAACTAACCGCATCGTTGTGATCTCATTTTACTGACTAACAAAGTATGTATTTTCTTATTTTTTTTTTTTTCATTGAAATCATTACTGTTTGCAATGGCATGGTTCTTATTTTACTTACTTAAATAGTCTTTTATATTGATGAAACTGATATGAATATCTGCAAAGCCCTTAATTTAGATTTTGGTATTTGAAGTTGCAGTGTTGAAGACCTTTGAAAAAGACATAAAATCAAATCACTTTTTAGAAATAAATCAACTCACAAGAAAGTATACAAGTTATTGTTGTTTGTGCAGCAAAGAAAATGTCAGATCAATGTGCCGTTTCTTTACGAGTATTACTTTTTGCGTAAAGTAAAATTATTACTTCTTGTGTGCACAATCACCAAGTTGAATGACGGAAAACTGCACGAGTATCAATTAAATGTGTGACAATGTGTAGGATGGTCGACTGTTTACTGTTACAGCAGTAAAATAAAATATACGCGAGAGAACTATGATCTTTAAAACCACAGACGAAAGTGTTTCACATATGCACATTGCGTGAACATTTAAGAAGAAACGTGTGAAAGTTATTGACAAGATGAATGTCACATTTGTTGACAGTTAATTTTAGTTTAAATCGCTGTATTCCTTTTAACATTGCTTTGACATTTTCATAAGGTTTTATGGCGTTTAGTTAGTACGATGGCAAGTCGAATAAAACACTTCACTGCTGACATAAAAAAAGCAATCCAGAAAGTGTTTAAAATTTTTGTATTGTATATTTTTAGTAGCGTTGAACCAGTTTTAAGATATGTTTTATTAAGGATTGTAAAATTTTTAAATTATAAAAATTCTACTGTTCCCTAAAAAATTCTTTTCAACAGAGCTTTAAGGACCTAAAAAAATTTTACTTCTAGATGTTGCGCAAATTATTTAAAGGTTATTTTGAAAGTCTTGGTACCAAAACTGTTTTAAACAATTGGGCTAAGTCGAACTTAAAAAAATCTTTGATTATTTTAGATGATTTCTCATCAAAATATTTTTCATATGTGTATCGGTTTGTATACAAAAAAAAACAAAACGGTTTGAACCCAATAAAGCTCCAAAATGATCTTTAAAAATTTGTGGAATATCTAGAGGTCAATTACTTTGGTTCTTAAGATATTTTTATTCTCATAAGGGGTTCAAATTTCAAAAAATGGACGAGCACTGAATAAAAAAAAAATACCTGTAATCTTCCCCATTTTCCACAATTCTCGGGACTGGGTATGCTAATATGAAATATAATGTGTAATTCGAAAAAAATGTAAGTTTGGATAGGAAAGATGTCTTCAAAACAAAAGCCTGGCCCAGGCTTCGTCGGTTCTCTGAAAGACCCTGATTTTGAGTACGATTTTTTGTAGGTTACATAAACGCGGTAATGTTAAGAATACTAAGATACGAACGAAGCACATTTTTTTTTTACATGCAATAACAATAGAGTTCAGCTACTACAGCTTTTTCGCACTTTCTCAGCATTAACTCATTTGAAGTCACAATCCAAAGCATCAAAAAAATTGACTGATAAGAATTTCAGTGGCTCAAAACAAAGTTAATGTTGCAAAAATTTACTCACCAAAGTTTGGGTTGGGCTCAGGGACAACACAGAACGTAACTACTAACCATGCACACTAGACCGGAACGAAATTTAGATTTCGCCGGTCGGGGTCTCAAAAGTTAGAGGAACTCATTATAATGATTTATGCATACTTTTTTTTCAAATCGGAGAAAAACCGCTGAAGCAATTTTGATTCCCTGAAGGTCCATTTTAGTAAAAAAAACATGTTTTTTGCTTGTAACTTTTTATTTTTCTCAGAACGCATACCCACAACTTCTAAAATATTAAATTTCTTACTTATACCAATATTCTGATATTCAAAAAAAAAGAAACAGTTTCGATAGTATCGTAAGTGTAGACGTAGAATTCCGTTTAAGTTGTAACCTCTTCTACTTTGTCTCTTTGGTCCGATTGTTTTGTTCATTTTGCACTTATTTTTATTGATCTTCCAAAAATTAACAAATAAATGAATAACACTCAATTATGGACTACTTATCCAGGCCAAAACAAAGAAAAAGTTAAAAAGTAAGTATGATTAACTTTAAATTTGTTCGATCATTTTGTTAAGTTTGATAGGTTGAGTCAGTGGCGTAGCTAGGGTTGGTCGCACCCGGGGCGGAAACTAAATTGTGCACCCCTTTAGAAGATTTTTTTTATAAAATAAGTCGATGAATCTTACTAAATATTTTCGAATCAACCTCTACAAAAATGACATATTTTAGAAGAGATTCAAAAAATAAACAAAACTATGCTATCCATGAATATTTGATAAAAGAAGTAAGAATCTAAAATTTTCAGAAACTTGAAGAATTTTCTCTGAATTGTTCCAATATTTTTGTCTACCGGGCTTATAAGTTGTGAGAGAAAAATGTACTATCAGTAAACCACACAATATCAGTTTTAATATAAAAACTTAAGTTAGTTTAATATAGAAAACATTGAAAAATTTACGAAAAATTTTGCAGAATTGAAAAAAAATAGAGCCTGGAAGCAAAACGTTGACAAATTTTCCCTAGTGATCCTGAATAACTATTAATATAAATACTTTTTCGAAATCAGCCCCCATTTTCTACATAAAATTTAAATGAAAAAATAATATAAAATATTAAAATTCATTTATAAACATCTTTCATAATTTTTATCAATTTCTTTATAGTACACTGAGGAAAAAATGTGTTAAAATTAAATGAAAGTGTGTTCATTAGAGTGGGTCGAAAAAAAAAGTTTGAAAAAACCACCCCCTATTTTAAAGTTGACCTCGAGAGGATTTGAAAACAAAAAAAAATTGTTTTTTGGACCACCGGGAAAACAGCCAAAATAGTATTTTTTCCTTAACTTAAGCATTACATGTCAGATCTTAAAAAAATTATATTTCATTGAAAAGGGCTTTACGAGCACTACAATGTCTTCTTAGAACATTTTTACTTCTGAGGTCAAATTCAACTAGTAAGCCCGATTAGCCCGATTTTAAGGTATGTGGAAAAATTCAGCAAAATCTGATTGTTTTTGAAGACAAATACAAAGTAACTGAACTATTAAAAATTTTGTTTTTTATTAAAAAAGCCCTGTTTTCGAAGTAATAATTAACCCCCTTACGTAACTCTTTGAGCAAAAAATTGTCTCAAAATGTAAAGAACCATCCATTGCAAATATTTAGATAACTGTAGTAAATGTAGTAACTGACATAGGATTTGAATTTAGTTCAAGAGTTATAAGAAAATATTTGTGACCTAAAGGTGAAATTTGACCTTGAATTTCTCTCTTATTTGACCTAATCCGATAAAACTGAGTATGAGGGCATAATATATAGACCATGTACTACTAGAGACCATTGAGATATTTTAAGTTTTTTTTTCGTGTCGCACTGTGTTATTAAACTAGTAGTTATATGTAACAGTATACCCAAAACATATTACTATTCAAAATTATGTTCTAGCAGGTTAAAAGCTGTAAATGAGGTTTGTTTCATGATATATAGTCTCAGAACTTAGTAATCACAAAATCATAAAGAATATTTTTATTTTTGACGTTTATGACATGAACATGTTTTTCTGAAAAGTTATGGAGAAATGTATTGCTTACAAAACAACTGACGCCTCCATTCATCATACTCTTAAAATCATGCAGGTTTTCGAAACTTTATGGTTTTAGAAATGTCTACTATGCTAGCAAGTTTGAGCACTTCTTAACCTGAATATAAGATGTAAAAAAAAAAAGATGTGCTTTTTTATAAAACTTAATGGAATATAAAAAAATGTTTTTACATCTTTACTTTTGTACTACATATTAATATCATGAAAATTTTAATATAATTTGTTTGGAAATTGCACCCTTAACCAATGAAAAATTACTTATGGAATTGACTTGGGTTTTAGTGTGAGCGTTAATATTGAACAAAATTTAATATAAAGTTAAAGTTTGTTTCAATAAAAACGAAGTCCTGGTGATGGTAAAAAATATTTTCATTCACTTTTGCACCCTTTTGATATTCAAATATAAAACTGAAGTCATTGAGGTGAGTTCTTTATATTAAAAAAATCAAAAATTATATGGTAAAAAGTTCTTTTGCCAAATTTTACACCCCATTTTGACGTGCACCCGGGGCGGACCGCCCCCCCGCCCCCCCCCCTTGCTACGCTACTGGGTTGAGTTCATCGACTTAGTTGAAAAAAAGGCGAAGCAAATGCACCTTCCATTGGTGCCACTTTCGTCTCTGCCCGATATATTGTTTGCGAGCTACAGTCAGTTTCACTACTAATTTCAAATTAAAATTAAGACCCCGATTTTTAAAATATCGTATGGTTACTATATTTCACGCTGAGCACATGTCGTTTCCTCTCGTCTCTGTCTGATATTTAGTTTGCGAGCTACACTTCCCAGCAAAATCTTCGCCTACATATAATCGAAAAAGTAATCCAGAAAATTTCATTTATCGCTTACCCTCTCGCTTACGGAACCCATTATTTTAATACAGACATGTCATTGGAGGTAATTGATGAACCTTTCGCTTGACATGGGAGTACTTATGTAAGCACTTATTAAACTTGATGAATAACTTCTTCCAATAATCACTTATTTAATAACAACTAAGAAGTTATTGAATAAGCTGTTTCTCTGCACAAATTAGAAAAGCGATTCAAATATTGAAAAAATAAATTTTTTTCGTACATCTTTTGTTTAACAGTGCTAAACAGATCAACAACACCAATCAAGAGTTAGAGAATTTTTTCTTTACTATGATAAAAATGCTTTTATTTAATAGATATATGTAGCAGTTAGTTAATTAATGTAATATATTTACCTTTAGCACATTTTTCTGTATTTCGTTCATAAATCTGGCATTTTTTCATATTCAAAATTATAAAAATTTGACACTTTTGAAGCAAAAATAAAAGTCAAACAAAAAATTTCAGTTATCTAAAAAAAAAAAAACAATCATTTCAAAAGCAAAAAGGGCTGACATTACTAACTGCATTACAAGTAATATACAATATCATGCATTATTGGTCACCAACATTTATGTAATGGGTTTTATAATCGAATGCAAATCAAGGCAATACGGAAAATTTTGCTGGGTTTCGTCTCTGTTCGATGTATAGTTTGCGAACTACACTCGCTAGTATTAGTGGGATGTGGAATCCAAATTAATTTGCATTAAAAATAAAAATTAAAATTTTACGCCATCTATTGGATAAAAGCATAAAAAGAAATATGATCCAACTCGTTTTTTTTCATAAGCGTTAAATGTAACCGGATCACAGACCCATTTCGTTAAATTTGACAGATTGAGTTCATTGACTGAGTTGAAAGAGGTTCATGACCTCTGGTTTCAAAATAGTGTACTAGAACAGTAGTGCATACATAAACCCAATGCGAACTAATGCTTACAATGCTGCCAAAACGAACCAATCAGTTCGTGAAAAACCAAAGCATACAAGCATAAACAACGAAAGAAAAACAAAGAAAGCAGCAGGCACATAAGCAGCTGATGATTGATTTTCTTATATAAAAACATGCATTTGTCTTCTTATATTTTACTATTTTGTGACTTTAATATAATAGTGACAAAATCCAAAGTTAGATATTCATTCAGCACAGGATATATCTGATATTTTAGTATATATATATTATCTTTGAACGATAAGTATTAAAGGCTGTAGGTATACCCTAAAGTATTCGCCAAAAACGTTGCCTAATGACCTTGAAAAAATCTGTTAAAACGACCTCATACAAACCGCGCCTTAAGACGTAATTCTACGTCAAAATTTAAAAATTATGTTCCATTATAACTCTTTTTGCCCACCAAAAATTTAAGTTTTTGATATTTTTAAAAAGACATTTTTTTTTAAACCGCTTTAAAAGACACATTTTTCTAGATTTACGTGAAAGTGTTTTGGTTGGAAAGGACTTAAGTTCTTCTTTCTTTCTGTGTATCGCTTTAATCAAAGCTGTGTGCGAAAACTCGCAGAATGTGAGAATTCAACTTTAGAAATCTGATAAAATGAAGAAATATTTCTTATTCATACAAACAATTTATTTCATTTGTTTACTGCTTTATCGTCCAGTTTTCGATAAATTTTTTTTTTTTTGATCACATAGCTTTGATTAAAGCCATACACAGAACGAAAGAAGAACTTAATACCTTTCCAACAATAACAATTCCACGTAAATCTAATAAAACATGTGTCTTTTACAGCGGTTTCAAAAAAATGCCTTTTTAAAAATAGCAAAAAATTAAATTTTTGGTAGTCAATAAGAGTTATAATGAAAAAAAATTTGAACTTTAATTTTTTTTATGTCAAAATGTTAGAATGAGTAAGAAATTCAACAATTAAGAAGTTGTGGGTATGCGTTCTGTGTAAAATAAAAAGTTACAAGCAAAAAACATGTTTTTTTTTACCAAAAATGACCTTCAGGAGAATCAAAATTGCTTCGGCGTTTTTTCTCCGATTTAAAAAAAATTTTGAAGAAATCATTTTAATGAGTTCCTCTAACTTTTGCGACCCCGACCGGTTGAAATTTTTTTTATCCATATAAGAATGATTCGGTCTAATGCACACATACATCTAATGAAAGAAAAGCTTTAAGTCATTAGTTTTTCTTTTGACAAGTTAACGCTACAGTTGTTAACAAAGGTACTCATGCGGTTTAAAGGAGCAGTTAACATATAGTTCGTTCTACTAAAAGGTATTTTACTCTGAATATAATAATTATTTTTGAGTTACATTTTTTCGCTCTGAAACAAAACTTATTTTTGTTTTTTTATTTTTTTTATAAAAAATATAAAACTTATTATTAAGTACTTGATATTACTTCGCTCTGAAATAAAAATTCTTTCTTGATTTTTTTGCTTAACTCAGAAAATATAATTTCTTTTTGAATATATTTTCCATCTGATGTCAGTTTTTGAATTTTATTTTCTACTCTGAAAATAAAACTAAAAGAAAATAAATGACATTTGTCATTTAAATGAATAAAAAAAAAAAAAATAAAACTTATAAAATAAGATTTATTTTCTGAGTAAAAAACTAAAACTCAAAAATAACTGTCATTGTTGAGCGAAAATAATAAACTCAAAAATAAGTTTTATTTTTGGACTAAAACAAAAAAACTCAAAAAATAAGTTTTATTTCAGAGCAAAGAAAAAAAGTCTTAAAAATAAGTTTTATTTTCTGAGAAGAAAAAAACTCAAAAATAAGTTTTATTTCAGAGCGAAGAAATAAAACTCAAAAATAAATATTGTTTTCACTCAAAAACTAAGTTTTATTTTCGAGTGACAAAATAAAACTCAAAAATAAGTGTTATTTTCTGAGCAAAAAAAGTAAATATAATAAAATAAGTTTTATTTCAGAGCGAAAAAATAAAACTCAAACAAAAGTTTTATGTTCTGAGTAAAAAAATAAAACTCGAAAAATTATTTTTATATGAGAGCAAAAAAATTAAACTCAAAACTAAGTTTTATTTTTTGAGGTAAAAAATATAACTCAAAAATAAGTGTTATTTTGTGAGCAAAAAATAAAACTCGAAAAATATCTGATAAAAACTAATTTTTAAAACTCATACCAGTTTCGGTCCCTGATTTATACGATTAGTTTCTAAACTAGTAACGAAGTAACTAATGCAATGCAGGTCCTGAAAGTTTAGCTAATTCTACGTCGGTTTGATGGGTTTTAAGCAAACCACAAAAATCATTTCTGCTGGGATAATTAAGTCATATAGAAGTTTTTGAACTTGTGAACTCGCACTTCATTTGTAGGGCGATTACTTTAAATTTTACACAAAGTTGTGATAATGTTTAAATTATTTCATGCAGGAAATATCTGATTAAAGTCAATCTAACAAAATTGTGAATAGCTTAAAAGAATATCAATATTTTTGTTTATTCACACAATTATCTGTTATTTTATAGAAAAAGCAGAGGAAGAAGAAAAAAACCAAAATTCATCGCACTAATAACGTTAAATTTAAGCTTTGCTGGGATATTTTTTGTTGTTTAATTTTTTTATCTCTTTTGCTGGTATAAAACGGTAAAATAATTGATTTTAATAGTTTGACTAAGCAAAAAAAAAAACTTATGTTAAACGCTTGTTACAAGCAGCTCAGCTTCAAATATCGTGTCACAATAAACGATTTGTGCGACCCGTAGTTATGGGAGCCATCAAATGCGGCTGCAGTTTGGTGGCAGCGCTAATAAAGCTCTCTCAGCCAGCAGAGCTGCTGACTCTGCTGGATCTGCCTTTGCTGCTTCTGTCGCTAAGTAAAGCAACAACCGGCAATTCCTGTCATAGCCACAACGTGCATTACATAAATCGCATTAAAATTCATATTCCACAAATTATGGTAGATGATGACTGCCCAGCGACGACAAATTTTGGGAGTCCCGCTTCCTGCAGATCAATCGTTTTGATCGGTAGTTCATTTGAATTTTCGATAGATCGATCGATGGATGGATAGATGGATGAATGAATGAAGGGCTTGTTAGATGATTGCGTTCAAATTGTACGGATGCTATTCGATTTTTTGTTGCTGGAGCGTAGGTCATGCCCTGCAGCTTGTTGCGCAGCTTGTAAATGTTTGTAAAAATCTCACAAAATATCTCACTTGAGCGCCGTAGATTTGTGTTCGAGTCTGGCAAAGTACAGCAGATCGTCTGGTTGGCAAGTTATATGCTTGAAATTTGTGTAGCAAATAACTTGCCAACTGTGTGTGTGTGTATGTGAATTGAGGTACAATTGTATAATATTTGAGTTTTCTTGTTGTTGTTTAATCTTGCTTTTGTCGCCAGCACGATATTGAATTTTTTATTATTTCTGGTGCATCAACTGCATGTTGGCTACATGTTAAACTTTTTTTAATAAAAGTATTTGAATATTTTGATTTAGCAAAAAATACTTATATTGAATATCAAAACCCAAATCAGTTTAACACAAAATTAAACCTCGCTTAGCTGAAGTTCAAATCACTTGTAATAAAAACTTAACTCGTAGCTCGACATTAAAACAACAACCATCTAAACGACGTTTAATATTTGTTTTGCAAGAGTGTCCTTTTGACCTCTGATAACTGTTTAATCACAGTTATTATGCTAAAAACAATGTAAGAACAACGACCATAACGACAGCAAATTTTTCGTATTATTTTTCCCCCTACTTATATGAAAAAAATACACCGAGCAACAAAATAATGTGAACCACCAAATTATAAATTAATTTTGCCAACAAGCCGCTATCAAAAGCAAGCAACAAAACCACAACAACAACGCTAAAAAAAAACAATGTCTCGTTGGTAAAATCAACAAATTACAATAGATAATGCATTGCAAGAGATTCAAAAAAGAATTCTCAGCAAGTGAAACAAGTCGCGAGACATGGACAAAAAGACGCACATCAAAGCAAACGTATGCAAGGTGATTGTAGTAAGAAGGTGGCAACGCCATCATTCGATGTAAGCACAAACGCTGACAAAGTCACCTTCGTCATCAACAGAAATATGCAAATGTTGCTACTTGATGCTGTTGTTGCTGCTGCTGTTGCTGCTACTTTGCCAACTTGCGCGGCATAATCCAATAATTATCGCCCTCTTCAACACAATGAATGAATGAATGAATGCAGCAACTTTTGTTAGCGTTGGTAGAATGGTAATTCTTTTGGAAGGTGTTAAAGTTAACGGGAATAAATTGTTTTTCAATTTACTGCCGCTCAGTTTAGATTACATAATCACTAAATAATTAACAGTTACAGTAGCAAAAGAAGAAGAAGTAGAAGAAGATGCTGCAGCAGCAGCAAAAGCAGAATCGTGATTATGTGTTCCAATGTAAATTTTCCATGATAAGGTGATAATTTGATGGACAGATTGGGGTTAAATATCAGTTGTGTTGTAGAGTGTCAATTCGGGCTACAGTAAAGTGATGCTTCAGAAGTGGAAAAAAAAAACCTAGAACACCGATTGACAAATCCAACATGCACAACTGAAGGTCCATCAAATGAGTTTTACGTTCAAAAAATGTAAACTTTAAACAGTTTGTTAATTGGACGGCCTCTGCGACACACCCGTTGGTATAACCGTAATCGTGACAATATATCTTTTTCTACATCTCTTTGTAGAACAAGCTAATCTCTTTCCTAATTCTTGTTCTAATTCTTGTCAACATTTTTGTCCTATTCCATGTCTTATATTCAGTTTAAAATTTTGTCATATTCCTTATCTCCTACTACTTTTATGAGGAGTCATTATCGTTGTCCTTATTTTTATTTAACTTATCTTCATTCTATCCTTAATCCATGTTCTAATCCAAGTTTTTGGACCACTACACAACCGATTTTAGTCACTCGAAGCGAATCAGCCTTTCATTGAACAAGACATGCATATCTTTAATGATGGAACCAATATGATAATTGATTTAGGAGAAAAGTTAAGTTTGTCGTAAGTCGAAGTAACATGGCTTACAAGTCGAATAAGACTTCGGAATTGCAAAAGCTCAGAATTGGGAGAAAAGGAGTATTAGCCCATTAAAAACTGACCATAGATGGGCTAATACGATTTTGATGAAATTTTGAAATGTGTGGCCGGGCGACTTCTATGGAGAAGTCGATAGAGAAAATAAAAAAATTTACCTGTGGACGAAAATGTTAAATTGTGAGATTGCCTCGTGAGATTGACGGACAATTCAAAGTAAAATGTGTTTACCCTGATGATAACGACGACATCGGGTGCTGAAGATGATTATACGGATGCCTTAAATGAACCTGAAGATTAGACTGGATCATTCTTATATGGATACAAAAAATTTCAACCGGTCGGGGTCTCAAAAGTTAGAGGAACTCATTAAAATGATTTCTGCATACTTTTTTTCAAATCGGAGAAAAACAGCCGAAGCAATTTTGACTCTCCTGAAGGTCCTTTTTAGTAAAAAAAACATGTTTTTTGCTTATAACTTTTTATTTTGCATAGAACGCATACCCAAGTCTTCTTAAATGTTAAATTTCTTACTCATACTAACATTTTGATATAAAAAATTGATAAAATTTTGTTTCATTATAACTCTTATTGACCATAAAAAATTTAATTTTTTGCTATTTTTAAAAAGGCATTTTTTTAAAACCCCTGTAAGACACATTTTTTATTAGATTTACGTGGAATTGTTATTGTTGGAAAGGTATTAAGTTCTTCTTTCGTTCTGTGTATCGTTTTCATCAAAGCTATGTGATTAAAAAAAATAAATTTATCGAAAACTGGACGATAAAGCAGTGAACAAATTAAATTTATTGTTTGTATGAATAAAATATGCTTAATTTTATCAGATTTCTAAAGTCGATTTCTCACATTCTGTCAGTTTTCGCACATAGCTTTGATTAAAGTGATACACAAAAAGAAAGAAGAACTTAATACCTTTCCAACAATAACAATTCCACGTAAATCTAATAAAAAATGTGTCTTTTACAGCGGTTTTAAAAAATGCCTTTTAAAAAATAGCAAAAAGTTCAATTTTTGATGGTCAATAAGAGTTATAATGAAACAAAATTTTAACAATTTTTATATGTCAAAATATTAGTATGAGTAAGAAGTTTAACATTCGAGAAGATTTGGGTATGCGTTCTGTGAAAAATAAAAAGTTACAAGCAAAAAACATGTTTTTTTTACCAAAAAGGACCTTCAGGAGAATCAAAATTGCTTCGGCGGTTTTTCTCCGATTTGAAAAAAAAGTATGCAGAAATCATTTTAATGAGTACCTCTAACTTTTGAGACCCCGACCGGCGGAATCTAAATTTCGATCCGGTCTACTGAAGAAGTAGATGATACGACGGAGAACCAAAAATCGATCATTAAATGCGACCAAAAATCGTTCTTCACATTTCACTGTTTCAAAAATCCAATAATGCAATTTTATCAAGCATACTTTAGTTAGGAAACATGCATTTTCAGGTTCATAGGTCAACGGGAACGTATTGAACGGCGTAAAAACAAAAAGGGACATTCTCATTTTTTTGTGAATTTGAATTATTAACATATTTTGTTGAATTTTGAAGACGTGTAACTTTTTGACGGTGCAACATTTTTGAACAATTTTGTTTTTGAATTAAGGCCAGTAAAATGCCTTATAGAAAATTAGAAATGTTATTACAATTTATTTTTTATAGTATTTTTTCAGATATATTTTTTTAAATGTCTTTTTTAACAAATGTAGAGAAAACTCATATACCGTCGGCAGAGCTTAGTTATATTTTTTAGAAAGCTTAAAGCAAAAATTCAAAACTTTTTCCCGAATAAACTATAACCGCCATTCGCCACAGTAGAGCAGTTTTTTAAAAAAATAAGGTAGGCATCTTATATAAACTGAACTATTTAAATGACACAGGCATAACCGCTGTAGGCCAAAATGCGCTTTATGTGGCACGTTTTGAAAGTCTCGTATGACTTGGGTTTTGGTGGAAAGGACACTACGAAAAACTCTGCATGCAAAGCTATGCGGGAAGAAAAACAAAAAACAAATTCAAACTGAGTTCCGCAAATTGGGACTCATTGCTGACACCCCAAGCTTGGAACTGGCAGTATAGAAACGATGACAACACAGCCAGGAGTTTGTTGCTGATCCCCACACTACATAAAAAATCACTGGAATTTATACACAGTAAAAAATATGAGGATAAATTTTATACTAATTGGTATAAATATAAATCCATACCAAATATGTTATAAAATTTATACTATAAAATCTTATAAACCAAATTTATACAAAGTTGGCATTGATTTTATCCGAAAAGTGTTTTTACACCAGGTTGGTATACATTTTTATAAGCAAAAGTATAAAATCTTTGAAAACCACATTTGGTTTTTTTTTTATAGCAATATTGTATAAAAATATATGGCACATATGTACCCAGTTGGAATATGAGTCCTCAAAGACGAAGTCTTCAAAGCCGTCTCGAAGACCAAGTACGCATACTCAGAGCGAACGCTGACGTTATGAAAGGCAAGTCATTATATTGTCAGCAACAAATAAATAAATAACTCTTAAGCAAACAAATTAAATTTCTCTCACACAAAAAAAACGTAACCATGCACGGAGAGCGTATGATTTTGTTTATATTATACATCCGCTCTACAATACACGGACGCATGCCGTCCTTGAAGACAATTCGGCAACATGACTTGCACGACAAAGTGGAATTTTGTTTGAAAATGTCTTCAAAGACACACATGGAAATGGATCGATCCGTCTTGCAAGAAACTGACATGTCTAGAAGACGGATCGATCCATTTCCTGCTGGGTAAACATACATTTCATGTGTGTATCATTGAAAGTCATAAATTAGAAATAATATCTAGATTTCAATTGATAGATTTCATGTTATATTTTTTTTTTATATTTTCAAAAACCAATTGACAAGAGTAATAATTATAAAAAAATTTTACGCAGAAATTTGCATGTTTGATCATGTTGGCAGAGCTTCCAATTCAAGCTCAATGTTTTTGTCTTAATATGTGTGTACAAAAAATATTCAACGGAACTATTTGCGGTTAACATGATTACTGACTGAAGAAAAAATGCAAACTGATTGTCTGCTAGCATCGTTGAAGTTCGGTACGTTCGGTACCTGTCGGTCCGTGAGGTTCTCATGTGCATAACTGGAATATATATATGATAATTATAAATTTATGGTGTATAAAAATAGTACTATTTTGGAGTAAAATAGCTGTTTGAATAACACAAGTTTATATTACAGAAAAGTTATAAAAGAGATAAAATTTACTCTCAAACTTTTTACTGTGTAGGGTCTTCATATCAAGGTTGAGAAGCATCTTACAGGTTATTAGCTGCAATGAGCATATACGAGCAGAGCGTTTTGGAAAGTATGCAAAAGAAACAGCAGAATTATACAGTTAATTATATCCTTGGCGTGTCATGTCTCCGACACTGCATAAGGTTTTAAGGCATGGCGAATAAATCATAAACTATCATATCCTACCTATCCTATAGAAGAAGCGCAAGAGAACCTATCTGAAGAAGAGCAAGAGAAAATAAATAAGGACTATAGATTCTATAGGGAACATAACAACCGAAAGTTTTCAAGGTAAAAAAACAAATGAGGACCTATTTCGAATGCTAATGATATCATCTGACTGATGAATTTTTGAAGAAAACTGATACAAAAATCAAGGCTAGTGGCCGTGCTCATAAATCAACTCTGAAATCTGGTACGACACCGAAGATACTCCGATGTAAGTAGCATCTAAAGCCTAGTACTCTGTTCGTTTGCGTGATATTTCACTCGCAACATAAATTTTTTGTTGCATGAAAATTCTGACAAATGTTTTGTTGCGTAGAAATTGAAAAATTTGAGAAATTTAAAAAAAAAATAAATTTGAGAAAGTCATGTTTTACTTGCCAAAATAGAGAAAAATAAATTTATAAAAAATAAAAATTTACGACAAATGTCAATTTTCACTTCAAAATAAATAGGCAGTTCCATTAAATTGTCGAGAAAAAAGTTGCAAGAGAAATGTTGCGAGTATGTTTCTCAGCGGAACAGAGTACTACTTTGACGATGATGTTGCCAAAAATTTCAAACATATTTCACAGCAACAGATATTTTTATGTATATTCGAGTGAAATTTCACATAAAACTGAATAGAATACTAGGCTTAAGTTGTTAAAAATGGTCTAACAACGAAAGGTACCCAGGTGGTAGTCTCTGATTTGAATGATTTTCGGATATGTGATAGAAGATGAAAATCTAAGGTTGAAGTATTTTTTTATACATGCTCAATCGATGGTTTAGAGTTTCAAACTCGCATTCAAAAATCAGCGAAAATTTAGTATTTTTGCTTTAATTTCGCTATTTTCTATGGAAACATTTACAAATTTATTACCAAACGAAAGCTCTTACAAAACAACGCATGATTGCATCAATGTTTTACATGAAAAGTTTGTTGTAATTTTGTCGTCATATTTAGTCTATATCAAAGAAGTATGTAGAGGCTACTAATATTTCATATTAATTTATGTTGGATTTTAGGCAATTTGTAAGCTGACCTTTTGTTTTTTTTTTTTAAATTTTGTACTGTTTATAATAAAATTTATATTTAATTAAAATGCATAATTTTTTTTTTTAAAAAAAAGTTTATTACAAATAAAGTACCCAATATGGGTTTCACAAATTTTGTTTTTTTATGGTCTATCCTGATCTTAAAATATTTTATGGTAAAAGTTTACATTTCATAGGGCTTCCATACAAAATGTGTACTTTTTTCTTGTAAGTCCCATCCCACAAGTAAACCGTCGTTTTAATCATCCATAGTACCAAACATGGACATTTTGACGATATGCAAAAGAAATAGAATGCATTTATCATCTTTCTTTAAAAACAATTGTTTGATATTTTTACAGGAAAAATTATAAAAATCTTTTCTAAATTTAAAATCTCAACTTTGTAAATGTATTTTTTATATAAATGTTCCACAAGTCGTATCTTCAGATGTGTCCAAATTTTGAACGATTTGCTGAAAAATGTGTATTGCCTACAGTACTACATTCTCCATATAAAGGGGTGATTTTTTGCTATTATGTTTTTTCAGTCTTCATTTTTGAGTTCTCACACGTGATGCGTAACATGTGGCAACTCCAAAAATTCTCAGTAAAGTTTGCTATTTCACCATGAATAGATTCACAAACGAACAGAGCTTGCAGGTCTTCGTATGTTATTATCAAAATTCATACTCTATGAGTGTATTTCGAAAATAACATTCATTTTATGATGATCGTCATAATCGACCCACCGAATAGGCTATTCAAGGTATTTTTTTTTTTTAACCGACTTCAAAAAGGAGGAGGTTCGCAAGTTGGTTGGTTTCTCTGTTTTTTTTTTTTTTTTTTTTTTTTTTTTTGTGAATGTATGTACATCGATTACTCCTAAAGTACTTGCCCGATTGCCGTAATTTTTTGTCAACATATAGAGATTATCAACGCGGAGATGCCCGTCTATGAAAGGGGGCGGTATTCGGAAAAGGGGCGTGTCTCTATAAGAAAAACACTGTATTTCAGTAAATATTGACACTGGGGTAATAAAATTCACAGTAAAATTACAAGGGCAAGCACAAATATTAAAAATGACGATCACTTAAGTAGGCGTAATTCTAAAAAAGGGTGTGGCAATATTGTAAAAACTCTGTATCTCGACGAAAATTGACACTAGAGTACTGAAATTAAGTACTCTATTAAGAAATTAAGGACACTAGAGTAGAAATTAAGGCACAATTATTGAAAATAACTATCAAAAAAGTGGGCGTTATTCGACAAAGGGGTGTGGCAATATAAGTGAATTACTGTGTCTGAAATAATATTGATACTAGGGTACAGAAATTTATTACAACGGTAGGAAAAATTACTACAAATTTTCGTAAGAAAAAAAATGGGCGTTATTCGAGAAGGGGAGTGCCAATATTAAAAAAAAACACTGTATCTCAATTACTGTTGACACTACGATAATAAAATTTAGTACAAAGGTTGGTACAAATATAACAAATAACTGCCAGTAATGTGGGCGGTATTCGATAAAGGGGCGTGTCACTATAAGAAAAACACTGTATCTCAGTAAATATTGACACTAGAGTACTAGAGTCAATAAAATTCACAGCAAAAATGCAAGGGTAGGTACAATTATAAAAAATAACGTTTAGTTAAGTGGGCGTTGGTCGTCAAAGAGGTGTGGCAATATTAGAAAAACTCTGTATCTCGAATAATATTGACACTAGAGTACTAAAGTTAACTACAGGGGTAGGCCAGTTATAAAACAATTAATTTCAATAAAGTGGGCGTTGTTTTATAAAGGGGTGCGGCAATATATGAAACACACTGTATCTCGAATAATATTGACACTAGAGTACTAAAGTTGACTACAGAGGTAGGCCAGTTATAAAACAATTAATTTCAATAAAGTGGGCGTTGTTTGATAAAGGGGTGTGGCAATATATAAAACACATTGTATCTCGAATAATATTGACACTAGAGTACTGATATTTAGTTCAGAGGTAGGCACACTCATAACAAGTAATTGTCAATAAAGTGGGCGTCATTCGACAAAGGGGTGTGGCAATATTAGAAAACACTTAATCGAATACTGACGCTACTAACTGAAAAAGTACAGACGTAGGCACAATTATTACAAAATACTACCGAGGAATTGGGCGTTATTCGACTAAGGGGTGCGGTAGTGTGTAAAAAAAACTGTATAATATTGACTTAAGGGTGATAAAATTCATTATTAGAATGGGTAGAACTATTGAAAACACTATGACAAAGAGTGTGATATTCTCGACAAAGAGGCGTGTCAATATTACAAACACACTATATTTCAGTCAATATTGACATTGGGGTACTGATAAAAATACAAGAGTAGGTACTGATAAAGATATTGACAAAAAACGGAATAAGAAACGACAGAAAAGCATTTTCCATATTATGAGCATAAATAATTGGTGTTTAATTAATGTATACACTTTTTTAATATATATAATTTTCTCTAAAAGGAAAGAAATAAAAACTTTTTAACAAAAAAAAAAACCTACTTCAAAATCACTACAAAGTAAAAAATAATTTTAAATTACTTTTACTATTTATTTCTTGGTCAAACTTGATAATTTATTTATATTCATTATTATATTGGAAATCTTATAATATCAATTATTCTGAATTTTTTTATTTATATCATAAATATATTAATTTTTTATGATAATAAAAGCTTCGAAGTCGGCGCTCTCAAGAATTAGGCTAGTATTATTCGGCCACCTGGAACATTTTACGTAAGGACCTCGCTATGAAACAAAATATAAAATGCAGCTGGTGCAAGAACTGAAGCCGTATGACTTACCACACCATTGTTTGATTGCTGAATGGGTTTTAGAAAAGTGGTATGAAGATCCATTTTTTGGCTCAATGGGTATTTCAACAAATAGAATTGAAGAATTTGGTCTGAAGAGCAGCCAAAGGCAGTTCAAGAGCTATTAATGAGCTCTTAAAAATGCACTTTTTGATGCGTTTAGTAGGCCGGTGGCATGGACCGTTATTTTTCTAAAATAAAAGAAATCACAAGGTTACAGTAAATGGAGCAAGGTAATTTCCGATGTTTACCGACGTTTTGTTGACCAAAATGGATCAAATGGAAGAATTGAAATTGTTTAACATGTGGTTTCAACAAGACGGTGCCACATATGCCACACGGCATGAGATACTATGGTCTTATTGAGAGGCGTGCTTGGTGAGTAATTAATCTCACGTTTTGATACAGTCCAATGACCAATATATTGCATACAACTTTTATTTCTAAATGATTTTCTGAGCAGAGTTTAAAACGACCCTGCAAACATTTGGAAGACGATTGGAAGATTAGATCATTTGGCGACGCGCTAGCGATTCGCCTAACGGTTCTTTGGAAGATTGATAGCTTTTCGATCGCCGAAGCGATGAATGCACGATTGACAAAATAATGTTCAAAATCTTCCTTCGCTCATTCCGGCGATCGTTGGAAGAAGGATCGCTTTTTGATCGCCCAAGGGATGAATGCGCGATTCAAAAAATTTCAAAATCTTCCTTCGCTAATTCCGGCGATCAGTGGAAGATGGATCGCTTTTCGATCGCCCAAGCGATGAATGCACGATTGACAAAAAAATGTTCAAAATCTTCCTTCCCTCATTCCGGCGATCGTTGGAAGATTGATCGCTTTTCGATCGCCGGAGCGATGAATGCGCGATATTCAAAAAATTTAAAAATCTTCCTTCGCTCATTCCGGCGATCGTTGGAAGATTGCTTTTTAAAAAGCTTTCAAAATCTATCATTGTAATATGCAGACTCTGAAAAATAGTTTAAATTAATCAAAAAATTTAACTTTAAAAAAATCATGAAACTGGGATAAAACAACGTCTGAAGAGCGCGCTAGTTCAAACTTGCAACAACTTGTAACATTCAACAACGATGCTCTGCAACAAACAAAAACCCCTTCTGCCAATTCGTTTGTGAATCACGGCGAATAACTTAAGCCTCCTCTCAGCGAATCGTTCGCGACTCTTCCTGGCGAATCTTCCCGGCGAATCGCTTAAGACTCCTCTTGGCGAATCGTTCGCGAATCTTCCAGCCGAATCGCTTGAGACTCTTCTTGGCGATTTGCAGGCGAATCTTCCCGGCGAATCGCTTTTATGGCCTCAACTGCTTACATTCGGCGATTCCCGGAAGACTCTCAGAAGAGCTCGCCGGCGATCGTTTCATCTTCCAAGCGATTCGCTGGAGATTCTCAGGCGATTAAAAATGTTTGCAGGGGAGGGATACATTGGCGACGAGTGTTTTCAAAGTAAGCAAGTATTCAATATCGCTTTCGATTGTTTCTTTTTTGTGTGATCTTTTTAGTCTTCACAAAGTGGATTCACAAGGTGTCATGTGTCTTAAGTCGTATGTTTTAAGTTGAAGACATAAAAAAATAACTTCCAAGAACTGAAATGGCAAATTCCATTTTTCAAGTTGTGAATAAAAATTTCTTTTTAATTTTAAATGTTGAAATTTTCTATTAAAATATCAAATCAGTCATAAAAATTAAACCATTATTTATGTGCAATAAAATGTTTATGTTTACTAATTAAATTAACTTCGCCTAGCACACTTTTGCCTAACACTTAATGGAATTGGCCAACCCAATAGTAAAAACTGTTGTATAAGCGTTAAAAAACATTGCATAATAAATCTTAAGCAGAAGATTAAACACAACATGAAGTAGCAAATTTTAAATATAATTGCATATTATAGAAAAAAATAAAATCACAAATTAAAAACATAACAGTTGTTAAACGCCCTCAATCGTATGATTCATACACTTTGAGGTACGCAGAAAAAGTTCAACACTTTGTTGTGACATTAAATGTGAACAATGATAACAATAATTATGGCTAACATAACAAGCTAAGTGACAAAAACGACAACAGTAGTGACAATAACAATAAATAGCAGTGAAACTAATAACAAAAACAACAACAACAATTTGTTGCCGAATAAAATTAAGCTCTTCAAATTGTAGCAACATCATCAACAATTCAATATCAACAGTTGACAGCTCAACGCGTCGGCGTGTTGGAACGTTTAAATGCTAGATGAATGGCTTCAAGCGGCTCAACACCAATTCAAATCGCAAAGCTTGAGGCATTGTTTGTTATTATTGTTTTTTTTTTTTTTTTTTCTCATACATTTTTGCAATAACTTAATCAATAAATAGCAGAAGACAAGCAAAATTGTGTACTTCTTTCAGCTCAAATTCTTCAAGATCAACAAAGCCTTAAATGAATTCATGATCAATCATCAACTGGCTAACTTAGAGTTAACCTTAAAAAAAAATGTCAATAAAAGTGTTTTGGCAGCTTCGAAGTAGCTGTTTTTTTTTTTTTAATGTTGCAAAAATCATTTAATTGTTAATGCAGAAGAGTCGTTTTAATAAATTTCTCACGGTTTATGCTTGACAATGGGATTCCCCAAAATACTCTACAACAACTGTGACAATCAACAAAAAGATGATTAAGAGTATTCTTCGCCAATTTTAGGCTGGCGCAAAATCATTTAATGTCATCGACACGCTTGGCCAACGACATTGACCAATTAGAACTAAGCACACCAAACCAAAAAATTGACAAATGTAAATTGATGGATGGCAATTGTTGTGTGAAATGTTGCGCAACGGCAACATACAAATTGTACTTCAAGTTCTTGCCACAAAAACTTTTAACATTAAATTAGGTTTATCATAAAAAAAGGTGAACAAAGGAAGAATATTAAATAATTTGCTACGGTAATATTTGGCAATCTATTGCTTAAAATGTTAATTTTATGTTGATATTAAAGCTGCAAGTTAATAAACAGATTCAGTTACAAATACAGGAAAAGATACTGATACAGCTACAAATACAGGAAAATATAGAGATACAGCTACAAATATAAGAACAAATACCGATACAGATGCAGATGCAGATGCAGATGCAAATACAGATACAGTTAAATAAAAATACAGATGTAGTACACTTAAGAAGATGGAGACAGAGTCCTTTCATCAGGTGTGGAGTAGCACTCAACTACCAACTGCCACAGCCGCAAACCTGGCAGAATCTGTTTGCATCCAAAATTCTAGGGAACCAAAGTGCATTATCTGCGAAAAGGAAAATAAGGAGTGTAGATATAATATCACAAAGTGGTATTGAAGTATGAAGTGCTCTCTTCTAAGATACGGAACAAACGCGAAGGCAAAACAGTCGAAAAACCTATGAAAGTGATCCAAATAAACCTAAATCAATGCTAAGTTGCTCAGGATCTTCTTCAAGAGATAATCCAAGAATTGGAAGCAGACTTGACTTAATTCTCTCAGAGCCCTACAAACTTTCTGAATCCCGTGTATGGTCTTCCGATTAAACTGGAAGAGCAGCCATATGGGTATGAGGAAAACATCCCCTACAAAAAAGTATGACACATCAGGAAGACGTTTTGTGTGGGCCCTAGGTAAAGGGATCTATATTTTTAGCTGATATGCGCCACCTAGCTTAAGTTCAATGAACTTCGAAGTGATGATGGACAAAATAGTAACGCAAGCAAACAAACGGGACACTTTAGCCATTGCCGGTGATTACAATGCCGGGGCCACAGAATGGGCAAGTAGGTACACAAATAGCAGAGGTAGCTCGCTTCTGAAACATTCTCCTACTTAGATGTGACCCTCTTAAATGAAGGCCACACAAACACCTTTTGTAGAAACGGTAGACAATCCAACATCGATATATCCTGCGCAAGCAACATACTAGTGAAAGACTTGAGCTGGCACGTCAGTGAAGAATACACTCATAGCGCTCATCAGCCCATAATATTAGAGGTTGAAATCCAAGCAGGCTGCAAGAAACATTGCCAGTAAAGAATGGAATACAAAAAAAAGACCCAAGAAGATCAGCAGAAGAAGCACTTCATTCTAGCGTGACATCTATGTATGTCCAGAAGAGTAATAAACAAAAAAAGAAAGTAGATTTATTAGTGGAACGACAAAATTAAGGACTTGAGATCAAAATTTCGAAAACAAGAAGAAAAAGTCGGAGGCCATTATGAGCACCTGAAGTTGCAGAAGAACATTTCTTAGAATACGCTTCCGCGTTGAAATAAATATAAGCAAGAGAGAGTGCTTAAAGCAGCTTTGCAATTATGCCGACAGCAACCCATGGGGAAGCCTTTACAGAGTGGTAACGGCCAAAATAAAAGGATATAAAGCTTCACAAGAAACATGCTTGCAACAATTATTGAAAGAAGTGTCTACACGGAGAGAAGTTCGTAGCTGAAATCAGCTCAATTGAGCTCAAAACCATCTCAAATCAAGCTATTCACGTTCGCAGTTTATGACAGAAATTGGGCTTGAAATTTTTTTAGATAAATACGTCAATTTGTGCTCAATACGTGTAGTCTTGGGCTTGTTTGTAAAAAATTAATTTCGTTGTTGTTGTTTATGCTAAATCTAAAAATCATATACAAATGAGCAACCGAACGACACAATTCTCAGTTGGCTTTTGTTCCTGTTAGTATAAAAGTGCAGAGAATAAATTAAAAAATTATATTTGCTTGTCCGAATTGGATGAAGTATCTAATTTGTACATTGAAAATATAATTATTATTTTGGTTCTTGTCAAATTTTTTGTTTGTTGCTTGAGCCACTTGTACATGTTGTGCAAGGATTTAATATGAGGGCTTGCGCTTCAGCGTATTCATATTTTTGTATATTATTTTTTTATTTATATCAAAATTTTTCTGAAATTTGACACATTTTGAAAAACAATTAAAAAATTGCATAGATTGATCATATTAATTTTTTTTATTATCAATCTATAAATGGCATGCATTGGACACAAATGAGCACGTTTTTTGGTATTATAAGCAATACCAAAATTACATTGGGGCACAAGTGAGCATATTAATTTTTTGATAAATGATCCAAAAATCACATACATTTTTCACGAATGGGCGTGTTAATTTTTTGATAAACAATCACATTTGGGCTTGTTGCCAGGAATCTTATGGCTTAGCTCAGAATCACTCCCAAAATTAATTTGGTTTGGGATTGTTTTCAGCTCAAATTTCTCTACGTGTATTATTTAGAGCAACCGCGAGTGCTTCCTGCAGCTATGTGATGAGACAGAAGATAGCCTATGTGGAACTGCCTTCAAACTCGTTAAAAAAAGGCTGAAGGCGCTCAGACAGCCCACTTCAATGAACCTACAACTGTTAAGCACCACAAGGACTATCTTTCCGCCACAACCAACGGTTTTTACCTACTAACCAGACAATGATTTTCATCAAATACTGAAGGTAAACACAGATGAGGTTGTGACAGTTGATAAATCCGTGAAACACGAAAAGGCACCAGAGTAAGATGATTTCCTAACCATCCTAGAGCAATCCGAAGCATTTGCCCAGCTCTACAACACCTGGCTAAGTAAGGGCTTATTTCCTGCTCAGTGGAAGACCCAGAGACTGGGGCTCATAAAAAAAAATAGTATATCCACGGAAGACCATTCCAAGTACCGACAAATTTGACTGCTGGATACAATAGACAAAATCTTTGAGCGACTTCTTTACAACGGAATAGAAGAAACCAGTTTTGATTTCGGAAATTGCTCTCAACAACGGATGCTATAAACCTTGTTACCACCACTGAACAGGAAGCTATCTAGGAAGGTAATCTAGGTGCTCTAGTGCAAAACAATGTTTAGCTCAGCCAATTGGAGAATTTCCGATCGCAATGAGCGCGCTCTTAAGAAACTTAGAGTACCAAGTTAAAGTAGATGGTTACAATGTAATACTGTACTGTAATACAATACTTACACTTATTGTAATGCAGTGGTCGGCGCACATGAAGCACATGCTTTGTGAAAACTCTCACCTATTTTCATGCTCTTGCACTCACTCGACAAACAACTATTGCTGAAGCAGCACTGTTTTGAATGATATGCAATTTTTGTGTCTCACTTTCACTTACAGTCTTATTTTTAATTTTGCCGACCACTGCTGTAATGTCACTTACGGTGTTCCATGGTGTTTCAGTCCTAGTCCTACAAGCCAAACTGGCGAACATGCTTCTTGGTTAGCCTGTATGGAAATAGCCGCCGTATAGCACAAGAGATCGCAGGTAAAAATCGTCGGATTTTCAGATTTGTTCCTCAGTCTCACAATAAAATTGTGGAATAATCTCCCTGCGAATGTGTTTCCTGACGGTTTTAACCTGTGTAAATCCGTCACTTCTCCATTTTCCACCCTCCAACTAGGCTATTACCCATCTTTCGAATCAACACAATGCTTTGCATTAATAGAAAGCATCCCCTGAGCGTTGGTTAAAGC